>BOPP01000272.1:485209-670802 GCA_017312745.1 Gryllus bimaculatus
CAGTAGATGCTGTGAATAATGTAATAATAATAATAATAATAATAATAATAATAATAATAATAATAATATAATGATGTCCGTGCGGAGTCGATAGTCTTCCATAAGGCGCCTCGCCAGATGGCGGATAGAGGAATGCCCACCGAATGGTCGGTACAGAGGAAATTAAATACCTATGGTGAACCAATACTTTCAACCAAAATCCATTTATGTCTGTCTGGTATTCAGTGGTTGACGGTCAGAGTCTGTTCGCCTAGATGATGCAGCTGCAGCATTCTTCTTGATCTCAACAATTAATTCGCATTCCTCGCGGTTTTTCTCTGAAAGAACCACCACCAAAACTACTTTTCAACTTGTAAATAAATCATGATGAGTACACAAGAAATGAATTCACTACCCCGGGTACCATTCGTAAGGTTGGCACAACCTGGTTATCGGATTTCGGGGGACCAGTACTACCGGATTTCGGGGGACCTACCACGTTACGTGTATGGTTGAGAATCAAAAGTCTTCAAACTTGTTATGCACAAAACACAAACATTTCAACGATACTAACATTTCCTGCAAACGAAGCAAGATTAAACAACTTGCAGGCGTACTGTAAAAATTCCACATCAAAATCCTTGCAATCTAGAAATTGCGATTTACAGACGAAAACCATTTTGATGCAGAAAATTACAGAATCTACGAAGGAAAGCCAGCAGTTAAAACTAATGAGAAAGGACTCAAATAGTTGGGTACAGGATTTGTAGTCCACAAATCCATCAGAGATTGGATCGTCGACTTCCACTCGACTTCAGAACGCATAGCAACGCTCTCCACCAAATCGGATACAAAGCATATACCTTGATCAACGTATCCGCACCCACACGCGACTATAACAAGTATTAGCTGGAAGAGGCAACAAACTCCATGTAAAACTCTCATTAGGCGACTTTAACGCACAATTAGGACAAGATGAAAAATTCTGGAAAATCACAGGAATCTATACACAAGAGAACTAACAAGAACGAGGAAAGATGGTTAAACCTTTGCGAAAATTTCGGCCTTATAATCATGTCAACACAATTCGAGAAACCCAAGAAGAAACTATATAGTTGGAAATCGCCCAACACAATGCTGGATTTGGCCATCTCCAAGAGCACAGCAGAAAATCTGAATGTGAAAATAAGAAGAGACTTCTCGAATCAGACCACCATCTTCCACAGATAAAGACCAGTTTACAACCCAATAGGAGAAAACCAAAACTAAACAATGTGTTGAGACCAGACCTAGTATCCTTAAAATGTAACAAGGATGCCATCTTACAGAACATTAGTCATTACACAACATCACAAACTTGCGGACGTCCTCAAATCCAAAATGAAATCGGGACAACCTCTGAGAAGGCGAAAACACTGAAGAATATAACTTGTGACCAAGCAATAGACGAAGCCGGAAAAACTTAAATAATAACAAAACATCACAAAAATTTCGCAACAATTTCTAGAAATTCAAAATCAAACAATTAAAACAATTCGGATTGAAAAACGGAATTATGACAAGAGGTAATTAGATGGTTTAGAACAATACTTTAAGAAGAATAACAAATAATTTCTATGAGACCTTTAAAGAACACCTCGCATGATGCCAGCAGCGTAATCTTTGCTTCAAAAAACCAGAGGGTTCACTAGAAACCAACACACAGAAGACTACCAAATACTCGCTGTATATTTGTACAAACCTACTAACTGCGACAGGCTCACAGAGGATATTCACAATGAAACATCTACGTCAAATCTCAACGCTAAACCACCAACCATCAAGGAAATATTGGATATTATCAAGACACTGACAAAACGAGCCCCAGTAGAAAATAGAATAGTTGCGGAACTCTGGAATCTCAATGGCGAAAGATTAACAAGGAAACTCCACAGGATTATATTACACATTTGGGAAACCGAACAAATACCTTCTGAATGGAAATGCTCAATCATCCACCCACTTCACAAGAAAGGAGAAAAAAGCAGATATGAATAATTACAGGGGCATCTCACTCTTGTCACGTACAAAACTCTTTCAAAAGGGTTCTTGAATAGATTAGAATATCAGGCTGGTTTCTGCAAAGGACGCTCGTGCATAGAAAAGGTCTGGAATTTGAAAATGATTCTCCAGGTGAGAAAAAACAGAAACACAGTGCTCACTTTTATAGACTTTAAAAAGGGCTATGACTCCATAGACAGGGTGACACTCTACAACTCACTAGAAGAATTCGGCGTCGACACAAAGACAAGAGCAATCATCCGGCAAACGTTAACTGGCACAATTTCTGAGATTAAAATCACGGGGGACGTCTCCGATCCACTTGAGATCCAAACGGGAGAGCGACAGGACATTCACGGACATTCACCGGAGCTCTTTAATGTCATTCTCAAGAAAGTTATCAAAATATGAGAAAAAGAAGTCAAAGGAATCCAAATTGGCATTAAAAATATAATAGATTCCACGCGAAGAGTCTGACTTTTGCCGATGAGCTCGCAATTCTCGCCAATAAACTAAAAGAGGTCGCACACGCTATAGAAAATCTACACGAAATTGCACAGAAAACTGTCTACATTTTTTTGTTCGAGAAAACACAATACATAGAAATAGTACCATAAGATAAAATTGTCTATTGCAACTGCCCACGGGAAAATAATACAAGTGCCACGTTTTAAGTACCTGGAAGAAATCATCAGGTATTAACCTAAGGGCCAACGAGCAAAGAATAAGAAAACTACAAAAAGCATACAAACTCACATGGAACAATTACAACAAAAAGTCCATATCCATTAATGCAAAATTGAGACACTGATTACTTCCCTAAGCAGTACAGGCAGTTGAAACTGCATAATTCTGAGAGGAAACGAAAATCAAAGGAATAGAGAAACAAGAAATGAAGGTTCTTAGGAAAAGTTTTGGACCGGTACAACAACAAGGAATCTGGGTGAAGAGCCCATCATCAGAAATCTACTAACACTGGCAAGATTTCGGATACCTGCAAGAAAAGAAGAATGCAGTTCTACGGACACATTTACAGGATGAATGAAAACAGAATTTGAAGGTGGATTCTTACAGTCATCAACTCAGGCAAGGGAAAAACGAAGTGGTTGAAAGAATTCGAAGCGGACCTCAGACAAGCGCACATGACAATAAATGTTGATAACAATAAATGATGCAAAAGATAGAAAAGAATTCAGGAAAATATCAAAAACATGCATTTGACATCACAACACAGAAGAAACCAGAATGTAAATGGACAAAGGTGCGAAAGAAACAACACAGTGAACATATGAAGACATTTTGGGCACAGAGAAAGCACAAACATCATAAAAGCATTCACACGCTCTTTTTAAATGGGAAGAATCAATAATAATAATAATAATAATAATAATAATAATAATAATAATAATAATAATATAATGATGACGACAATGTCGATTTATTGCTACGAATGAGCGTACGCTCTGTGGTAGATAAGCACAAAAATACATTAGTACACATATTTTAAAAATTAAAATAGAATTTAAAGGTGTAACAGATGTTGGTAGTGAAATGACACACATGTTGTTACTAAATCGTTTATTTTTATAATATTAAATTTCTCACTATTATGTCGATGTATACTTGTATTTAAAATACTGATTTATATAGAAATAGACTTTTATATTTTCGTGTGAAAGTAAGTATGACAACGTTTGAAAAATATTGAATTCAATTTTTAAACTATGAAAAAAAGAATGTAAATCTTTAAGAGTTTGTGTTTAAGTGAAAAATATAAGTAATAAGTACGAAATATAAATTGTAATGGAAAGAAATTACGTATATTTTTCACTCAAACTTCAAAGATTTTCATGCTCTGTCTACATAGTTAAATTTTGTATTCAATATTTTCAACAACAACAACAAAATTTTGTCATTTTTGCTATCAGATGAAAATATAAACACCTGATGACGCGTGTAACCACACGCGAAACGTCGAAATGTGAATAAAACCTTTTTTTTATCAAATGCTTAATGTCTTAAATAAAAAGATATTTTTGTGTTTTTATTAAGTATTTCTTGGGACAATCACTTGATTTCGATTTTGTTATTTTTTTCTACTTAATTACATTCATTCTCATATTCATTCATCCACTGGAGTGCTCGCCGCCGGGGCCGTGCTTTTAAAACTGGCAGGCGCGGACCGAGGCTCGTATCGTGCTCTTTCTTCAGGCGCCTTCCGAACACCCCGTCTCGCTCCTCGGGCGGACGATGCAATCCTTGTTACGGAAGAGTAAAAATCACAAAAGAAATTCAAGAAATCCATGCAGAATACAGGGCTGCAAGAAGATCACATAAGATACGATTTAAAATTAAGTATAAAACATTACCCTAGCCTGTTGCTAAATTCACATACGCATTATATTAATTAACAGTTTCATTCATACACGCTTAATGGTAACAAATACTATAAAACAATAGATAAAATGTGCATAATTCGCCCCTTATCTATTCCATTCCCTCTACTCTATGGAATAGAGTAAAATAATTGAATGGCCGGGCGGAAAATAATGGCATGACCATTAATAACTATAAAAGCAAACCCATCACATTTGTCAGGGGTCTTAATTACAGAGAATCAAATTACCGTTTAAATAACGAAATTATTCCGAGAGTTTCCTAATGCAAGTACCTAAGAATCCATTTCGATAGTAAATTAATCTGGAAAAGACAAGTAGATTTTGTTGTAGGGAAAGCCTGGGGATCTCTTCACTTTGTAATGCGCATCTTAAAAGAGAGTACGGCAAACGCGAAGGAAATTGCTTATTTATCGCTTGTTCGTCCGATATTGGAATATGGAACAATTTGTTGGGATCCACACAAAATTATGCAGTGTAAAAATTTGGAAAGAATTCAGCGTAGGGCAGCTAAATTTCCTTTCAGTGACAAGAAAATGGAAGGCTGAAAAGAAAGAACAGTTGCAATATACCAGATTCAAGATACTGAAACAAGTTCCCTTGTTACAATATCATAGATATGGTATACTGCAACTGTTCTTTTTTTCGGTGTTCACTCGAAAACAGGCAATCAGTATCAAGATTGTGCGCTTTGTATAAAGCTCATAGTGATAATCGAGCTTGGAAAGAAATTAATCGGCAGCTATGTATTTCTACATACATCAGTAGGGGGGATCACAGGCACAAAAGAAATTTAAGACCGCAGAGGACGGTTGTCGGGAAATTTTCTTTCACAAATCGAACGATAAAAGAATGGAATAGATTGCCTGCAAAAACCTTCGAACCCTTTCCTTGAAGCATTCAACAATTTAGGAAGTTAATTTAGGGTATTACTAAGTAAATGAGGGACTAGACCGAGAATAGTAGGTTATAGAGCGATGCGTAAGTGATATATTGTGAAGTGAGGTGTCGTGCAGTGTAGAACAGAGAAATAGTGAAGTGATTAAAGGGTCATAGTGAAGTGAAGTGAAATGAAGGGCAGTGCAATGTGGTTTTAATTGAACAATCACTCATTGCAGAGTTAGATTATTGAAATTTATTTTTCCAAAGGTAATTTAATGTTTTATGAATCAGCAAGTTTTTATAACATTATTTTATTATTATTATTATTATTATTATTATTATTATTATTATTATTATTATTATTATTATTATATAATTTGCATGTTAGCTGTATTATCTTATTTACCTACTTAGCTTCCACCGGATTACACCCATTTGCAGTTTAAATAAATTTATCTTAAAATTAGCAAAGCACCTACGGAGACAATTTTCATGTTATGAGAGATTATTTGTGCTCTGAATGCTGAATGAATAACGATCGATTTTTAGTTGTACTATTTGTTGTTCATTGAAAACTCGGGTGTAATTCACCGTCAATTTCATTAATCAAAGTAAAAAATAGTAAGAACCACGTTTTGCCGGAAAGACGGAGTAGTAATTCACAGCATTTCATATTCGTAGGTGCCCCCTCCAATAGCACGTTTTTCTGAATATTTGTTTTTAGAATGTTCCAAAAGCATATGCGCAAATGGTAAGTTTCCCACGGGAAGCGAGGCGCGTTGAATTTACCTCACTCAGGATTGGGACTTCATTTTTTTTCTTACTTTTATTACAGAGAGAGACTGTGTTTGTGATACAGCACATGTTTACTACTTGTGCGTCTTGGAGTCTATTTCAAGGGTAAGTGAAAGCAACTTCAATGCAATTATGGAAAAATATTAACCAAGAGAACGTAATGCACGCAATGTAAATTTAATTCAAAATGTGTGAATGTTCAAGGACATTCAGTGGACTTCCCGTTATCGGAAATGCTATAAACCATGTGTAAATGTGTCTTTAAAATAATTTTGTGTGAACATACTGTACTTCTACCAGCTGGCACCAGGACAAAACAAGCATATCAAAATGCAGATTAAGATCAAAATGCCTCCTACAAAGAATAGTTTTCGATGAATGCGTGCTCTTCATCTTGTTGCCCACTTTAAATAGTTAACAATATTTAGCAAATTATCGAAATTGGGGAAGTAATTTCTAGATTCGATGACGTGTCGCAGCGCACATGTCGGTTCGCTACTACATGTCGTGGCAACTAATTAATTCTCGTTCCGTTTTTCAATGGATTATTTGTTGTTATTGTTGTTTTATGACTGTCTCAAATAATCAATAGTCTCAGTTAAACGACCTCGGATAATCACCAATTGCCTATAATGTCTGGATTTACCAGTTTGTACGACCAGTCACATTCAGTACACTTATAACGTAAAAACGCACTAGCGTATCACCTTATGGAAATTTTTAACAGTTTACAGATGAAGAAAGCTGTGTCAATAATTTGTTGATATTCTTTTCGAGGAAAAAAGATTATCGCTCCTCTATTGAATCAATATTATAAAACAAATATGTATTGAAAGCGCATAATGAAAAACATTTTTCAGGAATTATTTCTTTAAAATTATTGATAATTGATGATTGACCTTTTGTCCGTGATCTGCAGCGTAAATGAAGTAAGTTGTTAAGAACAAACTTAGTCATTTTTTAAAAAGTAAATAGTGAACTAAATATGTTCATTGTAAATAATTCGTAAAAAGTATTTTGCAGTAATGATAGTCATTTGTAGGGAATTTTGGGAATGTTTGTGAAGCAATAGCAGTCTGGTTTAATGAAGGTATGAAAAAAATAATGACAAACAAAATTATGTCCCTGTAATTATAGTTCTTATATTAAAATTAGTTCAAAATAATGACTGCGGTTGTCTATGACAGAACATGTTTTGATTTCACGAAAACATTCTGTTTCAGAACGAGAAACTCCAAAGAAACAACAGCACGACCTAAGTGATCTGCTAGTTCGAAAGTGGCGGAAGATAATGTTTATATTTACTTTGGAGGCAACTGACGGACTTCCTTGCTCAATATGTGCTACAAAACCAAAAATAATATGATTTTCAAACATTTACAGTAGTTTTTATATATATTAAAACAAACGGTGGAGTCAAAAACGATTTCACCCACAAACAAAATAAGCAGTTGATTACGAGTTCCAATCCACGGGAGGGGATCCCGCAATCCGGAAAAATCATAAAATATCGCAAAATCATAAAATATATTTTATTTTAAAATAATGGTTAATGAAATAGTCTACTGTACTGAAAAGTCATTCTATTATAATTAGTGTTTTTTTTTTGTTTGTAAATCTTTAAGATTCCTTTTCACCGGACAAGGGCCCCAACACGAATTTGTATAATCGGGCGCCCCGCACTATCTAAATTCGTCCTGATGTAGAGGTAAACTGGCCAGATCTGCTGCCTATATTTGGAACAGGTAATTAATTCCCAATCATTCTATGTAGAATCTACGATGGATAAAACGAGTTAGCAGCATATTTTCTTGAGATTCTTCGGTTTCCCTGTCGCTTATTGCACCACCCAATTATTCATTCTTTCTGATTAATGTAAAACAACGTTGTGAGTATCACGACGCATAACTTCCGACTGTCTTTATGCCTCAAAACTAACAAAAGAGTGACGCGACAGAACCCGCGAATATGACCTGAGCTGTCAGTTTGTTTGCCATGGATTCGCTATGCATTTTACTTCCCACAATAGTTCAAAAGCGCTGGGTACCGCGTAGAACTGCAGGAACTGCGTTGAACGAATAAAATTCGTCTGCGTTTTGGAGTTGAGGCGATCTCCTGCTAGCAAAGCGCATATCGGCAAAAAGGCAGTTTTGAGACAAACGCAATTGAAAGTTTGTACCACTTTTATTTAATATCATTGTCAAGTTAAACACCAAACTGAAATAAGTGCCGCTATAATGAACACCTTCCTAAGAATGTATAAACCCATTCTTCCGACACATTCCTATTTAAACATATTACAACATAATTTATAATAGTACTAAAGTGCCATTCTTCCAACGAACACAAAATGCTCCGCACAAAAAGTTAAAAAAATAATATTTCGATGAAATATACGATGTGTAGGAAATTCAAAGAAAATAAACCTGTGGATGCAAAACACATTTACTAGTAATTCATTTTATTTTTTTCATAACACATTGAAGACAATTTCTGTCTGCAGGTGACACGAAGACCAGAAGATCTGTAACATATTTCACTTTTGCTGGTTTAATACATGGCATTATATGGGGCCTCATTCAAGGTAATAATTAGGTTTTGATTCCTTGTCAATCATATTTAGAATGTTATATAAATCTCAATGTAAGTTGTAGAACACTGCAAAGAAACAGTGGTGCTCTAATACACTTCAACATGAGTTCTGAACCTCCAGCACAATTGAACTTCCTATATGTTCTGCAAATATCTACACCAACGTGTAATTGGTAGTCCTTAGATAATCCACTTCCCAATTTTCACAAGCCGTTAACCCTTTTCCCAGTACCATCAGCACTCAACAACCAATCACAAGATTACAACAAAGCTGACTGGAATCTCTACCAAGAATTAATAAGTAAATACTTATTAGAGGTAAATATTCTTGACGAAAACAATGATATAGACACAATAATAAATAATTTTCTAGAAATAATTAATAAGACAGCATATAAATCAATAGGAATGTCAAGGCCAGCCAACAAAACAAGAAGTGTTCACTGATGGAATGATAAGTGCAAAAATGCTATAAAAAGCCTTTTTAGAATCCTTTTTAGAATTTCTCCCTCTCTCTAGTGGCACCTTCCCTGTGATCCCAACTTGCCTCTCCCCCCCGTTACGGCCCCGTTCTTTTTTCCACCAATCCCGCGCCACCTGCCCGCTTCCTATTGGTCGTCTACCTGACCAAACCCGCCCTTGCCTTCTCCTCCATATAAGACCCGCGCGCTAGCGATCTGGCAGCAGTACGCTCTGAAGAAGGCCACAATACGCTGGCCGAAACGTTAGCCACCATGACATTGACGCGGCTCGTCTCGGATAGCCCAGCCAACATAAACTCCGGCCGCGGAAGCCTACGCAACCATTGAGAGGCTCTTCGACAACACAGAAAGGATCTAAAACACGCTATCAACAATAGTAAAAACCACTGCTGGATTAATGGAAATAAAGAACCACCCATGGCGCAAACCGTACCAAATTGCCACAACAAAACTAAGTTGCAGGCGGAAAACTCCCGGAATGGATGACCCTACATGGGTAATCGAAATCATAAAGAATTTGTTTCCATCGCGTCAGGAACCTTGGATGAACAATGCCAGCCCAGTAAAATTACAGAAGACCAAATTGTAACCACCGCCTCCCCGATTACCTGCATCCTTCGGCGATTCAGCTTTGCCCGGCTGCTTCGTCGGCAGACTCCCTAGAGGGAGGCATGCACGCTTGCCTAACTACTTGACTCCAGCATTTTCATAAACTACTTTAATCACTTAGTATTGTGTGGGTGAATCCCAGTGACATAAATAAACTTAAAACTAACTTAAATCTAATCTTAATTTATTAACGGCCGGTATGGCCAGGCCTCCGGTGTCTTTGCCCTCCCGGGCGGTCGTGATCCATCTCACAGGTGCAGCGTTCGGGCATCCCAGTCCCGGCAGGTGTGGCGGCGGGCGTCGACGGTCAGCTTGCCCCAGTTCCCTTTGTGGCAGCTCCTTGGCGGTCACGGCGGCAGCCCCGGATTAGGCCAGCGGCGGCCGGCAGCTTGGTGCGGGCGGCGGCGGGAACGCGCCCGGACGATGACGGGTCGCTTCGCGATATAGTTTTCCACGTCCCCGGCTCGCACTCACATGGCACTCTCGGTCAGGCACTCAGTAGTAGTGTTCCGTCCCATCGGCCGGCTCTCGTCCCACGAGTCCGGCTGCGATGTGGCGAGGCGGCGTGGCATTCGGGGCGGCCAGGCACCAATTAAGTGGCCTCGCTCCTGCCTCTGATACAAGTCGCCTCCTCGCTAACTCTGATACAAGTCTCCTCCTCGCTACCTCCGATTCAAGTGATCGAGCTGTCCAGCTGCGGTCCTACAGGAAGGCTCGCGTACCACGTGATTCCTCCCCCGTATTGTCTATTTCTATTGGATGTCGCTGCACCTGTAACCCTTCCGCCTATCACGGCGTCAGCGGCGAAGTTGCCCCCAGCAACCTCCCCCGCAGTAACCTACGTCACCGAAATTCCCGGAAATAGGCGCGGGTAATTCCGTTGCTCGGTGAAGGGGTGTGGGGGTGGCGTGCTTCCCCACACGTCATAAGGGGTGCGTCCGGCTTTCTCAGCTGAACAAAGGAGATGCATCTTCCTCCTCTCCCCCGGTGAGCTAAGCGGCTCTTACACAGGTACAGCGGAAACGGCATTTCCGGCTGCTCTAACGGCGGCGTGGTTCTTAATTAAGTAAAATAAATATATGGCTCGTGTCGTCATCCGCGATGTGCAACCGTCCCATTACAAAATGTTTTCCCCAAAGGAACTACAGAAACTATGCAGTACCCTTAAGAACAAAAAGGCTCCAGGACTCGACGGCATACACAACGAAATTCTGAAGACAGTGGCAAAGGTCCACCCCATCTTCTGCTGAAAGCATATAATAGATGCTTGAGGGAAAACGTTTTTCCGAGTGTATGGAGAAAGCAGAAACATGCTCTCTTCTTAAAAGGCAGCAAACCACAACACGAGACCACATCTTACAGACCAATATGCCTACTAGACACGATGGGAAACGTATTTGAGGGCCTGATACTGCAAAGACTACAGACATGGCTAGAGGAAACACACGGTCTGTCGGAAATGCAATATGGCTTTCGAAAAGGTAGATCGACAGTCGACGCCATCAAAACAGTCGTAGAAAAGGCCAGAAAGCCACAGAGGGAGCAAAAAATAATTCTGTACCCTCGTAACGCTCGTTATCAGGAACGTTTTTAACGCGGTCCATCGGAATGAAATCGTCAAGACTGAGAAAGAAGAACATCCCGGAGTACCTCACCAGTATGAGAATGAACTACCTAAGAGACCAAAAGACAATTTACGAAGGCGAAGGAAGATCTTTAGACATTGAAATTATCTGTGGTGTCCAACAAGGTTCCAAACTTGATCCTAACTTATTGAATATTATGTACGACAGTCTACTGGGTACAAAACTCCCAGCAAACGTCTCAATATCGGCTGACGTCCAAAGGTCTGGAAGTGGCAGGCCATAAAACGGAAGCATTACTCATCACGGACAGACGATCCTACCCCAACCCAACATTCCTAATAGGTAAGGAAAAAATACAATGTCGCACGAGCCTTCGCTACCTAGGAATGGAAATTGACAGGAAGCTACGTTTTTGACCACACTACCGAACCGACAGAAAAAGCACTAGGAATAGCAGCATCGCTTTCAAGTTTGATGCCGAACACCAGCGGCTCCAGCGACAAGAAGGGACGACTTCTTATAAGTGTGATGCACTCGAAAATGCTCTATGCAGCCCCGGTCTGGGCAGAATCTCTTCAAAACAATAATTTGACATCTTGTAGCCTCGCACAGGATACACAATATTTCACGCGTCGTCCGTCCTATTCTAACTACGATAGCCTCACTGACAATCTTCGGGGCGAGGGAAATACGAAGTAGTGCGTGAAAAACGAGACCACGTAAGACTGGTACAGTAGAAACTATAGAAATTACATTTCATCGAGTTTCACAAAGCGGACTAATACATTTAAAATGTAAAAATTTGTAATGGAAATTCCTAAGGGAAAGTTGTAAGGGAAGCGGCGCTTGCAACGCGTCTATGGACGCTACGCCCTTCAGTAAAAGAGATTAACCAAAAAATGCAAATTGGAAGAAAATTGCATTTCACTGATATGTTCATGAGACTTGTAAATGCTTGTGATTGTCATTAGCGATCTTATACCTTTCTTCTGAACATTAGAGTTTCCCATTTCATATTAAGAACTGTGATTGAAGTGGATAAAAAACAGTTCGAAGAGATAATTTCCACCCTTCTTCATATGATCATCCTTGTTCTTCACATTAGTGTTGTAAAAATTATGCTCTTATTCTTTGATATATTTTGTAATAAAAGTACATTTCTCTGTTTTTGTAAAATTAATCGATCCACTTCCATATAACATGAAATGGTGGAAAGAGAAAAATCTAAAATTGCCAAAATTTTAATAAATAATACTTCAAGTAAATGCAATGCAAAAATATTTGTAATAGAGTTCTTGATAATACTAATAGTAAAAATGATGTGCAGGTGATGGAAAATGCAGCAATGATTTTAAAATATTTTAAAAGTATTTAACATTTTAAAAAAGTAAGAGATAAGTGCAATCCGAGTAGAGGCATGAGTTGTGTTGCAATAAACACGATTTCACAAGAAATCTAGAGGAGTGAAACAATTAAGCGTTAATAAAAGTCTTCAGTTATATCAAGAAGTGAATAGGGTAAACCAAGAACTTTTGACAAAGAAAGGTAAAACTAGAAACTGTGTAACAGAATTACCAACAAGATGCAGGGAGCAACATTTCGGAGTTCTTGGAATTGACTAGGAATACTTTATTACTTAAATACAGCATCCCCTAAACTCCCTCAGTTTCTGAAATATTATTTCAAAAAAAGAAAAGCTTTCTGTCATCGAAATATATCAGAAGTCCAAATTTTTAGTGTGCATCTCGTATTTTCTCCGAAGGGCAATATTTGAATTCCCGCGCTTCGTCGCCACCCAAATGGCGGTTTTCTCGGGTTGCAATTTGGGAGTAGATTTCGCCGCCGCCGGCCGATATGGGATGGAGGGTCTACATACCCACACACTTTCAACACTTTAGTGCAGTTTGTATAACTCTGACCCTCAAGGCCCTACTTCACGGTGGCATTATGTCACTATTTCGCATCTTTCTTCGTCGGGTCGCTAGATGCCGCATGATCGCGACAGTATTCAGCATTGTTACACGGTCGTGATCATGCGACATCCAACGTCACGAACGAGAAAAACACGAAATTCAGTCATAATGTCACCGTGAAATACGGCCTTTATAGAGTACTTATAAAAACCGCACTATAGATGGCTCCTATCATATGTTGACATTTGTGTCCGGAGAGTATTTTCGTGTCTGCTCTGTGCTGCTTGATATAAATAAATGGGCGCGGGCGGGCCGCAGGTGCACTTTGACAATACATTAAAATTGTTTATTTTGTGGACGTTATGTGAAAATTGAGTTGAATTGGATGAAAACGCTAAGGGTAACACGCGTATGTTAATTATTTATACATTTTCTCTTAGTAAATTCGCGGAACTCAACTTCTTTCTTAACGATTAGACATTTAATTTCGACCTGGAATTAACTTTTTTGTGTATACTGCCATATGTGTTTAGTGCAAAACTTACATGTTAATGATGTAGAGCGTGCTCAGTGGGCCTTGAGTTTCTTTTTATCATACCCTTGTTAAATTTTTTAAGCTGTAATTATGTTCCGTAGACTGTAACCTGTCATGTCATCAAAACAAATCCACCAAAAACTACAAAAATATTTTCGGTTCAGTGGCCTTTTTATAAATAATACCAAATATTCCTATTAGGCCTTATTTAAAAAGAATGAGTATCTCCTTTGACCAAATTAAAGTAGAATTTCCCAGTGCATGTGCTTGTGGTGAAGTCACATGTTTCTATTGTTTTGAAGGTAATAATCAACATTTTGTGTGCAACAATGTGCTCTATTGAGCATGGATGTGATAATTTTTTATCTTTTTAGACACCTTCAATGCCCAAAAGTACAATGGGGAAACTTGTAACACTGTTGATGAAACAAACTGTGTTCAAAGAGAATTTGGGAACTTGGAAGTTAGCAAAGAAATTGAAAGTACAACAAATATGAGAGATGAAAATTTAACAGATATTAAAAAGGAAGTGGATTATGAAAGTTTGCATAGTGATGTAGGAGTTGACAAAACAGTTGAGAAATATGGAATGATCAAACATGAACATAAAAGGTAATGTTTTGTTTTGTTAAATTTCTTGTGATTATTTAGAAGTTTGGATTATTTTCCTTGTTTGAATAGTGTAGGGGTTTTTGTTAGAAAATTATTGAAGAGAATGGTGTCATGCAAAATTCATGATTGTAATGACTTGGGGTGATTCTAAACTCTTCGTCAAACTTGTTGCATATTGAGGCAAAAGAATATGATTTGGAAATGTCTCCATTACAACGCAGTTGGTATATCCTGTTTTAGCAAGAACATTATCCTTCAGTTTGTATTTTCATGTACTTGTCAACCTGGGAGCATCGTAGAGGATTTGTTACTACATTAATCAATAGCATTCTGAGCATTGGTTTCAGTCTGATATTGCACACCACCAATGGTTAGGTTTTTAATGACTGGGTAAGAAGCGAGTGCCTTTTCAGTCTATGCCGGGAAAAGAGGCTGGATGTGGCTAAATGTAAGTCCAAATAACTCAAATGTACTTTGGGTCTGTTTGACTTCATTCTTTTGCTATGTACCTGTGTCAGCATTACCACACTTGTAATTTGGACACAACTTCTTTCTTGACAACAGCCCATTTTTACCTTTAGCTCTTCTTATCCTTTAATTTGCTTTATGGAAGATGTTATAGAATCTCCATAACAGATATGACTTCCCATAATTTCTTATTACAGACAGGTTCCCTCTGTAGAATTTTGTCTACTCCTTCAACCAGTCTTAAGATAAGCTTTATTTATTTGAGTCTTAGGATCTTCATGCATGTAATAATATCGACCCTTTTGACAGATATTCGTGTTCAGTATTGTCTGATTCTTTACATTACCTAAATGTATTTTTCCTTATATCTGTCCTTGAGATGGATGTTACTTGAAATGTTTTTAAAAAAAAAAAAAAAAAAAAAAAAAAAAAAAAAAAAAAAAAAAAAAAAGAAGAAGGGGTTATTATTTCAAGGTTAATATCCTTTTTAGACCTACTTTTGAACCAGGAACAGGCCTCAGGCCTTTCATCCTGCAGTATATGTACAATGATGATGATTATTGCATATTATTGAAAGCTTAATTCTTATTCGTTGTAAATTTTTTTCAGTTTCACAGCAATTTATCCTAAATCCCTCAACAGTTCTACTATGTATAGTGTTGCTGCTAAGCCCATTAAACAACACCAGTCCTGTCAAAACACAAGTTTTTATTACACGAAACACAAGTTTAAGTGTTACATTAGGGGGGAAAAAGGTTTTTTAAAAGAAAGGTCAAAAAACTTTTTTTTTGAAGGACAATCTCTTGCTCATTATAAAACAGTCATCAACATTCATTTCTTTTTTCTTAAACTCTTTCCATTCCTGGCCCATTTTTTTCTCTCATATCAATTATTTAACAAGAAATCTGGTTTGTAGCAAGTCTCTGTCACATTCCATGCAATTTTCCCAAATTCATGGAACGAAGGTCATCAGTGTTCCATTAGAATGATTCTATTTGCATGCTTAGCGTTACTGATTATTTACCCATTTATTTAACTTGGCATAACTCACCTTAGGTTTCTTCTATCTCCCACTGGTATGTGCTGTATTTCAACTCGGCTACAAAGCCTGAACATAGAGTAATATATGGAACATTCAACTTGCCCTGCGTCATTATTGATACAACTGAATGACTAGACTCTCTTGATGCTGATGGTGCTTTATATTCATAGTGTCCTGCCATTTGTAAAAACCATGTCATTTTTACTTCTCAACCCTCTTATTTGCGGAATGGTTCAAGCTTCTTACTTAACTCGTGCTCACTGTTGTTTACTCAGTCTACATTAAAATCTCACATGTTCATACGTTCACCCCTACATGCTGCTACTTCTGCCGCTTACAAAATCCACAAATCAATTTAAATGACTTCCCACTGGAGGATCTACAAAACACCTACTTTTACCACACCCTTTACTTAAGGAATCTTTATCTTCATGGCTAAAACAACCTTTCCATGCGATTTATTGCAGTTTCTCAGCTCTGTTAGTCTGTTTCTTATGCCACTACTCTGTCAGTAGATCTTGAGGTTGAGTTGCTAGTTACCATGTTATACTTCTCTTTATGCCTAAGTCTTATCACATTACTTTCTGCCAGCAATTTAAAATTGTACATATATGTAGTATATATTTTATTAGGTTTATACAGTATTGTATCACTGAAGCAGATTAGTTGTCAAACTTGTTTTTAAGAATTGTTTCTTCTTTTTTTTTCTATCCATAAAGAAATATCAGTCATGTTTTGTTGACTTTACACAATGAATGTAAGAATAATAGTGATATTTTGCAATAACATAGAATTCAATGTTTTGTTCTGAAAAAGGTTATTTGTAAGCACTTTTGTATAAGTTGTATTTCTTATAATAGTTTTATTATATTTTAAACTAATGTTAAAATATTGTAAGTAGTTGCCTTTAAAATGATATGTACTTTTTTAGAACATGTATCTCATTTTTTGTGGTGTCAACATGTTTGGATAATTATACAATTTAATTCTTCAGTGTTATATCAAGGTGTTCATCAGAAAGGAAAATAAAATTGTATCATGAAAATTACCAAGATAGTAAATTGAAGCACACAAAATGGATACCTCCTCGTTCTCCGTATAATTTAATACAAGAAACTTTGTTTCATAAACCATGGCAATTACTTGTTGCTACAATATTCCTAAATAAAACATCAGGCAAGTACAAGTTATGTTTAGAGAGATTACTCTAAGAAAGGACTGATTTGACAGCTACTGCTTAGCTACAACTGGTAGCGTAACTGCAAGTTATGTGCATGTGCTTAATTAGTTAATATTCATTTGCATTTGGCTCTTTGTAAATGCCCTTGACACATCCTCTTGCAATGCTTTTGTCCAGCTTGACTTTCTTTTGTTTTCCGACTTGTCAAACTGGTCCCTTATGCTAACTTCTCTATGAAACTGGTTGATGATTGTATTTTCCAGTTTTTAAATAGAATATTCTCAATAAATCAGTGCAACTACTCATTAGAAGTGAATGTTGTGGGTCTACATTTTCCTCCTAAGCTATTTTTTAAAGCAATGATTTTTTCTATTAATCCCAGGGCATGAATAAGTTTTGTTTTATAAATGATATCAGAATAAATACTTTCCTGACATGAATCTTTCATCTTCACTCAGATTTTCATTTGAATTCCCTAAAAAGTAGCTGTTAGATCTACAAAGCTTATGTACAAGTCATGTCCTTGTGTAATTACATGTTCTCAAAATTGTTTTGTAGTTTGTAATGAAAGCAAGTTGTGCTTTAAAATAGCGAGCTATGAGCACTTATTCATCTTCATAATTTTAGTTACAAATTGTACTTTTACATAATGTTGCAACATATATTAAAATTGTTTTCAGCCAAAGTAGCTGTTCCTCTGTTCTGGAAGTTTGTAAATAAATGGTGTACACCAGAAAGTCTTCAGAGTGCAACAATTATTGAAATTGCTGCTTTAATGCAACCTCTTGGACTGAATGTGAGAAGGGCTATTCAACTGAAAAGGTTTACTTGTAAGTGTATTTTCTTTGCCACTTCTTTGTTTCCTTATTTACATCCTACTGATCACTTTTTTTTGTTGTATAGATGAATTTCTTCACAAAAACTGGTGTTACCCCAGAGAATTGACAGGCATAGGTCAATACGGTGATGATTCTTATAGGATATTTTGTGTCAATGAATGGAAGGATGTTAAACCAAAGGATTCAAAACTTAAAAAGTATATTGCATGGCTAATGGCAAATAAAGATATATTGGACATTACATAATTTTTGTTATTGAGCAATTTAACTTCAGGAAATTGAATGTAAGTGCATTTTTATGTTGTTTTCATATCCTTTTCAAGTTCTAATTACATTTGCAGTTGCAGTTTTATCCTTAATCATGTTTTAGAAATATTTTAATAACTTTATACACATTCTTACATTTCTATTCTAAAGAACATTTTAAATTCAAGTTATATATTTTAATTTTGTACTTTGTTTTACTTAATTTATTGTGAGCTATTCAAAATATCTTCTAATACATTCCTGTGAAATTTGAGAAAATTAAAGCAAATAAAGTATACAAAGCAAATTTTTCTTCAAAATATTGTTGTGAGTTTTGCATGTGTCAAGTGAAATAGAAATGAAAAAATGTTGATTCAGTGGGCAAGTGTTAATAAAACAAAATTTAACAGTAAGCAGTGTAAGTGACTGCGTGAGGACCTGTGATAACATAGGGTCCCAAATTTCCCAACATTCTTTCAATTAACCCTCTTTTTTTTTAAAAAGAAATTAACCCTGTGTTTGGCAATAATGCTCTTGAGCAATGTACATTTCCAGAGCCCTAATGGACCTGAAGTCTATACTTTGTTTCTAGTTTTAGAGTGGTCTTGATAGATATTACTACATATATTGCGCCAGAACTGAAATATCTTGCACTTTTGTGAATTTTAAAATATTTTTCTAACAATTACCTTACGCAATTCTTCTGGAGAAATATCATGTATTTAGTTTTCTAGCAAGTTAAAAGTTATTTAAGGAATACAATGGGAGTCGGAGTACAATGGACCATACAAAGGAGTTATTTAAGGATTACAATGGGACTAAATGACTTGGTCATAGACATCGCCAATTTGTACGATGGTTTTTCTTGCGTCTAGTCTGGCTGCTAAACAACAGTACTGGATATGAATGGTTAAAGTTTTTACTATCAACGGGAAAATTGTATGGTGCAAAGTGTACATCAACTAGTGGTTTCCAAATGATTTTTAAAACTTTTTTATTATTATTCAAATTCATTACGAATTTTTTAAATGTAATTTCTTATTATGTTAATGTGTTTTATAATAAGTGTATTCTAATATTATATATTATATCCGATTTTACATATTTATTACATATTCTTACTGTATTCATTACATATTTTGTCGTTTCATACTACATATTTTTCCGGTCCCTACTTATTTGTAATGTAAATGGAATGGGACCAGTGACTTAAGTTCACTATAACTGGAGTCGAATGTACATGGTGTAGTAATAAATGGAGTAAATAAATACCAATTGAAGCCACAAGCGATTATAATGCACTATTACATAATACGAAGTTTGACTTTTATGTCTTTGGATTTGAGAACACTGGTGTTGCAATCTGGCAACTGACAGCTCTATCGTAAAGTTCGATGTTTTGAGGTTGTTCGTGCTCGGAACGTTTTGACATACGAGCGCCGTTTCTGTTGTTTACAGTAACTTAAAAGATTCATCTTGGCCCAAAAATTGAATTAAATTGTGAAAATTTTCGTGCGATTATTTGTTACAACTTTCGACGTGGATTAACTCAGCAACAGGGCATGGATGAACTTAGTTCAATTTTTGGCGATGAAGTTCCATTAAGGACCAGTGTTTATCGATGGTATGGTGAATTCAATCTTGGTCGTAGTTCACTCCAAGACGAATTACGCGAAGGTCGTCCAAAATCAGTTGTTGTTCCGAAAACCATTGGTGCTGTGCGTGAAGATCATGTGACCTATCGTGAGATTGAGACATCCTTAGGCGTTAGTGGGACCAGCATACATTCAATATTGCATGAACATTTGACTGTCAAAAAATTTGTTCGCGTTGGATCCCACACAATTTGTCAATCGCTCAAAAAAAGGCTCGTGTCGATTGGTCGAAAGAAATGCTCAAAAAATACGATCGCGGTGCTTCGAAACACGTCTATGACATCGTGACAGGTGATGAATCGTGGATTTACGCGTATGAGCCCGAAAGTAAACAGCAGTCGACTGTATGGGTGTTTCAAGATGAGCAAAATCCAACAAAAGTTGTTCGCGCATGAAGCACTTCCAAACAGATGATCACCTGTTTTTTCGAAAAAAACTGGACATGTCGCAACCGTACCATTAGAACAACGCAGAACAGTCAATTCTGAGTGGTACACAACGATTTGTTTGTCAGCTGTCTTCCAAGAAATCAGGAAAACCAACTCCCGAAGACGGATCACTCTTCACCACGACAATGCGAGTTCTCACACATCGGCTCAAACAACTGCATTTTTGAACACCCAAAACATCGATTTGATGAGTCATCTGCCGTATAGTCCTGACTTGGCACCGAATGACTTCTTTTTATTCCCGTACGTAGAAAACAAACTGAGAAGTCAACGTTTTTCGACACTTGAAGCGGTTGCTGCATTCAGAATGCATGTTTTGGAGATACCTCAATCAGAATGGCAAACGTGCTTCGACAATTGGTTCAAACGCATGCAAAAGTGTATAGATGTTCATGGGGAATATTTTGGAAAACAATAAAGTGATTTTGAATGATTAATATTTGTTTTTGTTCTCTAATCCTAAAATATAAAATGCAACCCTCATACAAAGAGTTGGTCAGCAAAAATTGATCACACTGTATCTTTAGCAGTTCTTGTCAGACAGTAACATCCAAATTATCTTCAGTAAATTATTTGATTAAGTGCACGAGATCAGGTTAAATGGAGCATGTAATAAATAACTGAACATTAAGTAGTCCCTCCTGGATGCTGATACGTGAACAGTAATAGTTAATATAGAGCATCGTAGGCTTTCACGGCCGGAGTCAATGGAAGATAAATTTTCCTGGCTGGTAGGCCGTGGTCCAGTTGGCATTGAAGGGCGAAACGTTTCGTCCACGTCTATGGTAGACATCCTCAGTGGCAGCAGAGTTGCGGGCGCAGTGTTCGGGGCGGCGGCTGGCTGGCGATTTCTAGTAATAGTTAATGATGAATTCTGAGAATGTTGACAACACCGTCCGTATAGTAAGATAGGAATACATGGTTCAGCTCCCAGATGGCGATTTTGCTCAGCGAAAGCAGGATCGCAACAGGTGCCGGGTGAATGGAGCAATTGTGGGCAGACACATGCTCCCATCCTTACAAAGGCGCCAATGTGTCTACTAGTGATACAGAAGACGCGCTCCAACGCGCCTGGTCTCGAGGGCGCCACGCAAAGACGTCCGCTCAGGTCGATAGTGTAAGTGAGCTGCCGTCGGGAGACACGTCGGCAGTTTTTTCAGTTTTCCCCTCTTCAGCAATCATGTACTGGCGGGAATTTATTCAAGTAAATGGGGTACATACAATTGCGTTCGATTAGGCTTTTGCAATTTGTTAGTCCCTATCTTAAATATGCTAATTAAAACTAAACTAATTTTAATTTAAAATTAAATTTACAAAAGCTGCTTTGGACATTCTTTAGTACAATAAAGTATGAAGTGTGTTTATTAAAGTTCTTTAAATTTTCATTTCTTTTTTCTTCATTTACTCGAACGTATATACAAACACATTCATTCACACGTGCACATAACACTATACTATATCTTGAAGTTCCCCACGGTCTCAGGCGTCCGTGGCGCCGCATGGTAGTCGGAATCGTGAAAATAGCTGACCAAATTCGAAAAATCATTTTATAGGCACAGGGATATAAAGGTTTTTAGAGTCACTGCATCCGAATATGTAATTAAAATTATAAAATTCAAAATGGCTAGCATAGTTTAGGAATAAGTAATGAAATTGCATGAAAAATGTATTGTAAAAGTTTCTCGTGTAGTACAATCGGAATTTATAATTAAAATTACACAATTCAAAATGGTGGTTCCAAAATGGACGACTTCGTCTGGAACGTCTTGCAGGTACATGCAATCTGTTATGCAATTCCAATATATTTTACAATAAAACAATATTTAAAACTTCTGATTTTAAAACAAAAAGTTGTAGTTGTAACAAACAATTACACTACGAACAAAGGTGATGTCCAGGGGTGTCATTTTGTTTCACGAATCAAAAGAATATACTGTCGTGATCATTGTTAAATGACAAAGTACGTGGGATCTCGCGGGGTAACTTTCTTCATCGTTTGAAAATTAAATTGTTTAAAAAAGTAACAAAATTTATATAAATTGTTTGCTTATATTGTTATGTAACATTTTAATGAAAAATGTTCTTTGTAGAATGAAAAGTATTTTACATACCTCCAGAAGTGTTGTCCATATTAATTTTTTGTATGTTATCACACAATACTTACAAACTGAATTTTCAATAGATTTATTTTCTTTGAGCATAATATGTCGAAACGCACGTGTTCAACAACATATATATATATATATATATATATATATATATATATATATATATATATATATATATATATATATATAGTGTGTGTGTGTGTGTGTGTGCGAGAGAGAGATGTTATGCACTTTGCTCATGTGCAATAGTATTCAGTGGCGCGTCCTTTTCGGTATTCAGTAGTACTAACTTCAAAATAGTGAGTTTCATTTTTCGACTTTCGGCTTGCTTTTTCAGTTCGGGCGGCAGATGACGCAATCCGCGCGCAGCGAATTCCGGCAGGTGATGCAATATTCGTTACAATACGTTTGGTGAACGTTAACCGTTGGTCGAACAGCGGGTCGCCTGGGGCGGCGAAGTTCCCAAGAGCTGATCTGGAAAGGGGACGTCCGGAGTTGTTGGCGAGGCATAGAATACAGCACGGAATATAAAATGCGAAATATACCCGAATCGTGAGCGAAAGAGTTCATTTGTAAGTTAAATTAAAATGTTAAGAATTGTAGCGAGTTCTAACAGCTGGCGGGGGGCCCAGAGCTTGCGACAGTGGTAAATCAGATATCAATAAATAAAAGATTAAATAAACAAAGTATAGTTGTTATAAATGACCTGTTAAGTATATGCACTATCCCCTTGATTAGTGAACCATACCAATAATAAAGATGCCATTTCTTTCGCAAATTAACCTTATGATTTATTGGTCTACGTTCTGGAGACTAGCAGATAACGTCATTTTGAGACCAAAATGTTCTTCCACTATTTTGAAAGATCATTTCATGTTGATAAAAAAGGGCGTATGAATTGCGACCATTTCTGTACCTCCTCGACGCGCAGTTCGGATAACGTCAGAGTATTAGATACGTTTATGTTGGAGCAGCGATAAGTGCGAAGCAACGAGAACGACCCCATTGAAACAAATGGACGTGTTAATGTTGGCAGCGCGCTGATCACGAGACCTGCACTGCGACCCGCAATAAGATCAGAGAAAATCTCTGGAAGGTTTTCGCTGCTAGTATCGCTGTTCACAGCTGACATAGTTCAGGTGTTGTACGCGTCGAATACAATTATCGCTGAGAAATTGTTAGTGTGTTTGTTAGGACACGGTTATGGAGACAAAGGGGACATAAATCACCGCAATCTGCTCGCTTTAGACATTGTGAGCTGCCGAAATAAGTACAACACGTAAGTTTAAGAGGTTATGTTACATTCGTTTTTCAATGAATAACTAAAATACAAATAATTAGGGAGAAAAACAAGAGTTTAGTTCACAACTGCGAGACATGTGAGACGGACCATTCTGGAATGTCCCCTCCTAGACTGCGTGAATAGCCGCAGACGCAGGCACTGTTTGGGCAGCTCTACGAGAGGTGCTCTCACAAATTTCTTTTCCATTCTGCGGGAAAGTTGTATGTACCATTTGGTTTGAATGATAAGCACTACACTTGGGTTTTTATTTTTTGGTGCGGTAGGCCTTGTCTTCACGATGGAATATCTCACGGTATTTCGCATCTTTATCGGTCGTGACGCAACCGGGAAAGACGCGAAATACCGTAAGATATAGGATTGCGTAGACACATTGCCGTGGGCTCACCACTCTCCCGGGTGATGGAGACTAGGGCCCTTTAAACGGGGATTTTAGCCGCGCGTCTGAGCGGGACGTTCCTGACCACGAGCTAGAGCGCGCGCGGGCACGACCGTGGTGCGCAAGAGTGTGGTTCTTATTTCTGCCACGCTTCTGCGCGACACTCAAGAACGATTCGAGTAAAATCGTCCGTGTAAAAATCTCGGCAGCGTTCTAGAGCGCGCTCTTGTGCGACGCACGGAATTACCGAGATCCGACGGTCCTCACGTGCGTTCCACGCTCCTCGCTTCTGCTACTCTGTGTTATGGTGCAGTTATATATGTTTTGATCGTGTTGTGTGTTATCCCGTCGTGTTTATAGTGTATAGTGAATCAGATTACTATTTTTCGATTTGCTTAATAAGAAATGTCCGTTCAGGATTAACGTAAAAGGAAAATTATAGCAGTGTTTGGAATTGGTGCCACAACACTATACCAAGAAGAAATGGAGAAGAAAAAACTCACGGCTTTGGGTAAAACGTTACAGACACAAATATGCCGCTGTTGAGGGAATTAAAGGAGAACTATCCTGTAGACTTCCCGTCCCCATTATTTTTTAAAATTTGTATTAGTATACACAGAACTTTAAAGCTTCCATAGACTATCGCACTTCCTATATATGGAAAGAAACTCAATCACCATATCCCGGCTCCGGCAACGAGTATCCGCCATTTCAAAATACCGCCCGGCTGGTCACTCTGTTCACTTGCAACAAAACCACGTGTAAATTGAGCCACGCCTTTGCTCGTAGCGCTCTAGACCGCACTCTTGCGCGCCAGCCGGAACTTCCCTTTAGACGTTTTGTTCTGAAACGTGGACCTGAGTTGCTCGTTGCCCGGCGCGCGTTCACGAACGATGGTGTAAGGCCGCCTAATCTCTCCGTGGGAGCCTTTGAAGAGCAGGCCCCTGAAAACGCCCCTAAAACCGACAATCTGGCTCCGCTACGTGGGTGTCACTTTTGTGATTTGGCCCCACGGCCCCGGATCTCTGCAAGCCGTCCTTACACGCCTAAACAGCATCCATCCTCGCATCCATTTCACTATGGAAATGGAACTCTATTACAGCCTCTCTATTTTAAAGCTTATCAGGATCCGGTCACTTATATAAGTATAACTGTATTTTGGTTTTCCACTTTTTATCAATTAAAATGGCTATTCCACTATTGGGTCTTTCGTTTTGAGGTTTTCCATTGTCAATCGATAATTTGTTCCTTTGCACTTCATCTTTGTTTCTGATATTACGGCTATATTATTTTTAATGAACTTCATTTTCAAGTTCCTTTTCTTTATTTTTTATTTCTGTGACATTCCATACCCCTATCCTAAGTCTATCGTGTATTCCGAATCGTTTGTTCTTTTTCTTGCTATGGTCGTCAACATTTGTTTAACCGGCTTGGCTCGTTGAAGGGTGTCAGTAACTTTGAATTCCCCTTAACGGGTTACGGTGTGTCTATTGATGGGTAAGTAGTGATGGGGCTGCCATCTTAATGCGTCTAGACATGCATCCTCATTTGTTGCTCTCAAATGGGAAAGGTGCGTCTTCCGCCAGTTATGTCTTTCCAGAGGTGTCCTCTTTCGCCATAGCTGCCATTCGTGTCTTTACCGTTACCCTGGCAAGGGGCCCTCACAAGGTACTACCAGCCGGGCCAGCTGGACCAAGGTTTTTTAAAGAGATGTTACTCCTCTAAGTGTAATGTATCTGTAAATAGATCAATTAGTTTTTGTGTATAATTCTTTACCAATAAACGTTTTAAATAATACTTGTGAGTTTCAATTCACCACGGAGAAACGTTACAATACTTAAAAATCTCCGCAGACGTTTCTTGGCCGAAATGTCAGCCCCCAAGACCGAGACGCGGCGCATCCCGGATAGCCCCGAAAATATCGTGAGGTATTCTTACGCGAAGACAAGGCCTCGCGCGCCAAGAAATAAGAACCCAAGTATATTGTTTTACGTTCTCGCTCTTCGTAAGGAGAGAGTATTGTAGTCGTGGGCCGAAAACGGCGGAATTTCGGCAGAAAACTTTTATTACCGGGCCCTGAAAACGAAAAAGTGGAAAAACTTCGTTCTACATACAAGTAAATCACATCCTCTAACTCGTTGTGTAGTCAGAATTCATCATTTGTGAATGTGTGTGGTCCTCGACACCGAAAAATCGATTGACTTCAAAATGTCTCTTCATGGGGTCAACGCTGGCGCCTAAACCGTTGATATTCCCCGACCGATTTAAATGAACTCGAGGCCCTCTGAATTTGAAGAGGATATTTTGATTTTTCAGGATACTTTACATGAAGCCTCAACATTTTAAAAATATTCTTAAAAATGGCTCCAAATTTTTGGATTAAACTTTCTACTTAGATATCGTAAACAACGCTTAAGAGAAAGACGCATGTCTAATTTTCTTAGAAATCCCTGAATTTTCAAAAATTGCAAAAGTTTAATTTTTTGGCGTCTTTATACAACTACAATATTGAGATTTTTTCCTTGATGAAATGCCTTCTTTAAAGACATATTGAAGTAAGGTGAAGGTGATGTACAATTTTTCGATTAAATTAGTAGTTTTTGCGTAATTTTGCGTGAAATACTTAAAAACCTTTTAATTTTAAAAACAATATTTTCTTAAACACAATTTTTATGGTTTTTTGACAAGATAAAAAACCGCCCCATTTTTTCATTAAATGTACTTCTCGTATGCATCAAAGGACGATAGAAAAATGGCGCAAGTCTCATTTCCGGCAAACTCTGAATTTTCGAAAAATTGCAACATTTTATCATTTAAAAATTATAAAATTGAAGAAAAAGATTTTTGTGTTCTAAAAATATCAGCTTTTGAAAGAATGCCATAAAGAAAAGGGGTAGTGTTCATGTAATTTTCGTTGAAATTAATGCAGATCATAATAAGAACATATTCTCAATAATCGCTCCAATTTAAAAATAAAATTATTTCCTTGTTTAAGGAATGTTTAAATGAATGATAGAGGTCACATTTTCATTAATCTCGAATTGGCGAAAATTGTGTGTTAGAAATATTTGGTTGAAACAATTACAGTTTTAAGTGTTGGCACATGGTGAGTTAACTTGGAGGATCTGGGTTTGAGTCTCAGTGTGGGAAAAAAAAATTGCTGGTGGTAAACAATTTTCCAGGCTTATGTAGTAGTATAATGTTGCAGAGCAGTTACAAATAATGTGGGAAGGTATGTGCTGCTGGAGTGCCACTAATGTAAATGTTCATCTCTTCAGTAATTAAAATGCCTTTTCAGATCAAATAATGTTTATATGGAATTGTCCATGGGTACCTACCAATAGACCAAATGTCTCAGGTTTTGCCTTCACAGAATTTTAAGAATCTGATTTCACTAAGTGAAACCTATCTGAAAGATCACTCCCTCTTAATGACTTTTCTTGGAACAGACACTGAAACTCGCATAACATATGTAAATTATACCCCTGTAAAAGACCTCCCCTGTCCCGAACCACCAACAAACTTCCTAATAGCAATTTTCGTACTTTCCCCCTTTTAAAAGACCACTTTCAGGAAAATGTAAGTATACAGTACAGAAGACTACTGTATGCATCATATTCAAATGCCAAATCGAGTACACCAGGAAATGGAGGTTCGTTATCTGTACACAACTATTAGGGCTCTCCTTCACCTGAATAAAAAATTTTAAATGCATTTAAACATTGTAAATCATTATAAAAAGGCAATTATGCCAAAAAACACACAATTAAATTTAGTCAAAGTTTCATTTCTCATAATTTGTGCTCTTATACTAAAATGTTAAAAAGACAGGAAAGTTTAAGGAAAGTGTTGAAAAGCAATCCCAAAAGTCAAAAATTACTTAACACTTGAAAGAAACAACATACATAATATGCACAATATATTTCACATATATCCATTACAAATCCATTTTTCACAATAATTAATGTATATAAATATCTTCAAGAAATAAGATATTGACTTTAATATCAATAATTAAACAATTCTGAGAGCATATTCTGCATATTTCAGAATAAAAGTTATGTAGAAACTTAAATACATTAACTTATTTTTGTAATGATTGCGCTGAACATGACTAAATTTATATGCTAATAAATGTACAAGAATATTCATTTTATAAGAATACTGTGCAGAATAAAGTATGTATCTAGATGAGGAACACAGTGTAACCAATTAGTCCACACATTTAGTTTAAACTATTCTCCAGGAAACAATATTTGTACCTTAAAAATAAAAAAAATTGTGAATTACATATGCTATATTGTGTTAAAAAATTATTTTTAAAAAGTTGAGGAAAAGATAATGTGGGATTGAGGTTGCAGATAGTCTAGGTGTATGGATTGAATTTGAAATTAGGCCATTTTATAGCAAAATGTATCATACATCAAATATGAATACTAAGGATTATCAGGAAATTTTCTTGTAAGCCATTAAGAGAACTGCCACAGAATAATTAAATGGTTCTATCACAACTAAAGTCATATGGAAGCACATGGACACAGTACTTTTATATCTAGTCAAAGGAAATTTTAAGATTTTAGAGAACACACCACCTGAATAGTCTGGACCAAACATTTGTTTAATTTCTGAATCTTAACACAACAATGCAATATCTATCCCTGAAAGCAAATTTTTTTTTTCTTTTCTTCTGGATTCTTGTCTCATACATTGTGTTTTCATTTCACAATTGTCTTTTTAATCTGAACCCTTTGGGGAGAAACGGGTGTTAATTTATGTTAATGGTATGATGATAATTTATTTTATGAAATTCCCATTAGAAGTTAATGAATTATCAGGTGGATTATATTTATTTTGAGCTGAGAAGTATATAATGACAATTTCAATACAGAAATACTACTTTAAAAAATTTATTACATTAAGAAATTTAAAAACAGAATTAAAATTTATGTTGACGGTGATCATTATTCGCCAAGTATATTTATCGTTTAAAGGAATAAATTACACTTTCAAACAACAGTGAACAAGACATGTTGGCTTGTTTATGAAGAGATTTTGGTTCGTGTATTCTAATGTAATTCATGCAAGATACAAAAATTTGCATAATAATCTTCATATTTTGTATCTCATGCAACACTTCACCATAACTTCTTGAATCCCCAAACCTTTAGTATAGCAAGACATACAAGTAACTATCAAGTTGGATTAAACAATACATCAAGTACAATACATCCTTTCCTATTTTTTTTAGTCAAATGAACAGCAAATATTTAATATAATTCCATGGTACGAGTACTTATTTTTCTACAACATAATCACTATTAGGCCATCCTCGGCCTAGCCCATTGAATAGACAGTTACAGTTAAAATGATACATCACATCTAACAATAGAGAGCAGTTGCAATTAGTCAGAGAAATATCGCTGAAAGATCTATTTCTTTAATATATTGATTATTAAAAACCACAAATCCCAGATACAATGCAAACACTAAACCAATAGAAGACCACACCACTACAGGTGAACTTTCTTCCATTTTTTTTTAAAGGAACTTGCATATTTTGAGAACCGTACATATTCACATTTTTCTATTGCCAAATGTTCACAAGTAAAATGAATTTAGTACTATGAAAATTAATCACCTAGATACTGAAAGAAATCTCTAATTGGAAATTTGTTAATCATTCAAACATTTCAATAGCACAAAATTGACAAAAATAATAAATGATCATAATTCTCACATGGTAGGTGGCCATTCTTCAAAAACAAAATACAACATACAAAAACAAATCATCCCGTATATTAGGTTTATTTGTTGTGAAAGCTGGCAACAATCACACTTCTGAAAATTAATCATACTAAAAATGGGCCTAGAAACATTGCTCATTGCATACCAATAAAATGGCTTCATGTATTTAATTTCCATCTGATTTAGCACATTGAGAATGAGGCCATTTACAATAACTATTTGTGATGTTTCATAATTTTCCATAAATATAAGATTTGATATAAGTACTGTACAATACAAGTTAAATATTTACACACTTGTTTACAAAAGTGAAAGCACTTTTGCAAAAAAGACATTGGTACCAAAATTATATTCATTATTATACATACATATACATACAAACATAATATATATATACACATTTGATTTACAATACACTTGCAAATAGCACAATGTATAATATACCTACAGATATAAAAATATATTAGATGATTCAATGGTAAACCATGTACTCCAAGACAAGGGTTCTCAAACTGATAGTTTGTTACACATATCCAGTGGTATGCAGTGGGTATGTATGTGAACAACTTCCATGGCAAGAGTTAAAGCAGAAAGCAATCCCATGACTGAAAAGTCTAAGTATATTCATGAAGGTTATGTTCTATTATTGATGTATAGACACAAACACTGATTACTTTTTTTATGATGTATTAAAAATTTTAGTATTTTTCAGTCTTATGATTATTTACTTTCAAATTTCAATAGGGTAATTTCTTATACTTAACAGAGAATAATTTATTCAGGGAAATTTCATTATCACACAAAATAAACCTTCAGTTGTGTGTAGAGCACAATATTTAAAAAGTTTGAGAACTATTACTCTTAGGAGATGTGTGAAATGCTTGGGTTTTTACTACAAAATTACAACACAAGATGGTTAACCATTCAATCAGGTATATACTTTGTTTGGAACTCTTGGTACAAAGTTAGAAATACGTGGGAAGTAAAGAAAAAGAAAAGATCCAAGTAAGACATGTCCAGAAAATTTCCAAATAGTGTTCTTTTCAATCTAAAAATCATATTTACTTTGTGTAGTTGTGTGTGTGTGTGTGTGTGTGTGTGTGTGTGTGTGTGTGTGTGTGAGCGGGAGCATCTACATATTGAAGTTATTTGTTGAATAGTAAATAAGAGCTTGTTTATGAAGAGACACTGAAAACATAAAAAAACATTTTAAAATTTTAAAGCAAAGTACCTTTTGGAATAATTGCCAAAATTATTTATTTCACATAATTCTCAATATTAATCTATTCAACAGGAGTACATCTTCCATGAAGAATTTGCAATGAAAAGCACAGAGCTCTTTGTAGGTGGAGCAAATTAGCCTACATATTACTGTAATGTTTTCATCTTAACGACCTTTATTTGCCCACAAGATCTCTATATTATATATTCCTGCAGTACTCTTTTCAAAATGTGTGCTCTTACCATTTTGTGAAGTGTTAAAAGTTAGCCAGTCCATGCTCTTATTTGATATAACACCCTACAGCACATTTCACATACATGCTTGTGGGACTAGGGCAAGCCTTAGTGAAGTCTGTAGTACCTCATGAATGCAGAAACAAAATTGAGATCAAGTATGCTAATGAAGAGCACATACATATCTTAAAACCTGGACTCAAATGCTAAAAAAAATTTCATGACATATTGCAACTGGTCAAACTCAAATCAGTGAGATGGATGTGTTGAAATAAAAAACTCTTAAGATATTCTGAAATGAATTAGTGTGATTTGAAAATCACCAAGCATTGTGATCATGGCACACCACACATGAACACCAATATTGGAGATTTTCTGGACACTTTCTAATTAAACACTATTACTAACATTTACGACAATTCTAAGCATGGACCATGAGTTCCCAAGCACCCTGTGAGTAATAAGTCTTCCAAGCCCATTGTAGGACATCCTACAGTCTTTCTCCTGCTTTCCACAGCAAATATAAAAGGGATGCCAACCAGGCAAAACAAAAACTCAGGGAGGTCTGATTTTTTTTTTTTATATACATATGATTTGTAATGCTGCTGTGTGACAGAAACCCTTTTTTAAAAGTTATTATTTAGGAAACTTTGCTGAATTATTTCATTAAAAATCTTTATAACTGCAATTCACACAGGATTCATCATTGTTCAAAGCTTTCATACCAAAAATTACCAATAAATAGTTCTATATGCTCAATCCTGCTACCTCCCCTTGCTTTTTGTCAATTTCAATTTAATGTCTAGGAAATTAATCTTTGAGTATAACTTCCACAACTAACCAGATATCTTTGAACATAATCTGTATCCTTGTCTATGTATAACATTTGTTATTGGAGTTACACAATATTTTATTTAATTTTGACAATACTAGGTAACATTATTCCTAAAGCTTATGACAAACTATAAATTGTTTTACCCAGGTAACATTAGCACTGGTAGTTGACAAAAATAAATCTTAATCCAAAAATTACTTCTCAAATGTCATCCAAATTTTTATAGCTATTAATAATTAATGTACTTAACTTTCTCAAAGTACAATCCATTTTTCCCTTCATACCTTTCTGACCATGCCTGCATACTCCATATTTACCATTTCAAAGAAACAGAAAATTATGAGATTACACAATAAAATATATTTAAGATATTAATACCTTTTAACTTTGAAATTTGCATGTAATGTGCATTCACCAGACTGTCAATTTCTGAATTCGAAGAAATATTTTACAATTAGCAGTTTATTCTGCATAGTTGAATTAAATGAATTTCATTCATTCTACAGGCAGAGAGAGGGAGGGGGGGATACAAGCTTCTGGGTAACTGAATTTAATTCTACATCTGGTAATTCTCAAGTTCCATTTTCAACAAGCCACTGAACATCTTATTCCAGACCACAGGATTATGAATACAATTGGGAGTTGATAATTTGTATGACAATACAATAATGGGAGATACAGCTTTCATGAAAAAATAAAACAAAACAAAACACGTTAGTAGGTTTGTATCCCTTTATGAGGAAGTATTTTACCACAGAGCTCTATAATTATATTTACATAAACATACTCAATCTAATTTTCTAAAGACCTTTATACTGACTTGGAAAGTTCAAACTATGAATCAGTCATGGGCTCCAATGTTTTATCTGATAATGTGTGCAAAAATCATAAACAAAAAACCTACCAATAGAGCATAAGGCAATAAACGAATAATTTGAAACAGAACAACTGATCTGACAATTTTCAAATTATACAAGCCATTATCTACTTATATCTTATTTTGTTTTCATCATATTATTTAAAAAGTACTCTACTATTGATGTTCCAATCTTGTCTCATGTGTAATGACATGTCACACAGTTATTACTAGCTATTTGCATGGAATATTATGACCATCAATATATTCACTTGAAATTCAGTATTTTACTCATGTTTTCCTGTAATATATTTTGAAATTCAATTAACGTATTACACCTCAACAACAGTCTGTCTGAAAATGTCAATAAATTGAAATAAATAGCAACATAAATACATTATGGCATTTTTAAAATTGCATTTAACATGACATTCTGTTAGTCCCATCATCCATATCCGAGAGCAACCACAGAATTTAGAAAATATGAACATAGTGACATGCAGTGATCTGGGCTGTCCGGGTGACGCCGCGTCGAAGGCTGAGTTGCCGTGGTGTCACCCGGACAGCCCAGATCACTCACATGACTCTGGCTGCGGAAGCCTACGACTTCATAGTGACATGCAAACATCAAATTAACATATTCTGAAATGCATAGCCCACTATGTGATTTTTTTAAGTCTAAGTGACTGGAAATTAAAATCTGAACTTTCAAATCAAATGATTGCAACTTACAACAGCTCTGCTGCAAAATATTGTGAACTCCTCCCCTCCCCTCGCCAATTAATTCTACATTAACAGAAATTAGGTATAGTGTTTGCAAGGGAAAAATAAATAAATAAATAAATAAATTAACAAATCGACATCCAATAACAAATTTTAGCTACATCAAAGCAGTAACCAAATTGCTACAATCGAAACAAATGTGCTTGAAAGGGAGTAGTCAAAATATTAACACATTACGTTACAGTTGAAAGATCTTTCAACTGTCATTTAATAACAGGATTATGACACTTATTTATTAAGAGTTCTTGAAATTACTCGTTCAATTCTAATTAATGTAGTGCTAATATTCTTTCAATGAATATTTTTAATGGACAGTTCCTTGAACTTCAACATTAAATGTTACTTTGAGAAATAAAGACAAAGGAAATTGGCTCTTTCAAACCAATATCAATCAGATGAATATCACGCAAAACAGCCTTTGAATGCCCTGATAAAATCACATTTCTTTCGTCTTAATAACCAGTTTCACCCTTTGATTTGCAAATAAAAACTATACATATTTGCAAATCATTTTAGTAACAGTCATTTTCAACAACATGAAACAAAATTAAGAAAATACATAATCTCTTTCGTATATACATATACAAATTCATTTTCTTATTTATTTTTGTTGAAGGTTGTGTATAAACTAATTTTCTGAATGTTGAAGTTTGTCTACAGAAAAAAATATAGTTTTTTTTTAAAGAACATGTACATTTTGTAGCAAAATGTAATTTCGACTATGTAATTTTTCACTTAAATTTATGTTTGAGTCTAAAATAGATTTTTATTTAGCATGATGGAAAAATACCTCAGCCCTCTAATATGTGAAATCTATTTAAATATTTTTGATAGAATTTCAACATATTCTGTACTAAGAGAAAAAATGAGGTTCTAATTGTTTCTTGGTCTTGCAGCTATTAGTTGCGAAAGGCTACATTCATGAGGAATAATTTAGGTTTTTCACCATGAAGCAATCATTCAATAACCTTCTTTGAAGGATTATTTATACAAGAGTGTAAGCCAAGTAAAAGAACACTTGAGACAAATATGTAGTAGATACACACAAAAGAAATTAAATTGGTTCAAATTTGAAAAAAATAAAATAAAATATTATGAATATTTAAAGAAAGAAATATATGTTTAATTGGATTGTATGGGGAAATCTGTGCATTAAATACAGTGTTTAGAAGAATGTCCTGCTACAGTGGCTCCATTTTCGTTTGTTTGAAAAAGACACCACCGGAAGTTGAATCACAGGGGCAGAGTCATCTCCCTTAGCCCACTCCCCCCCCACCCCCCCATGCTGCACTTAAATCATGATTTCAATTGTGAATCACGAAACATTTGCTGTGTTCAAGAGAACAAGCTGAACTGAAAATCCTGCAAATGAATCTAGCAGAAAAGAAAGTCTCTGTTGATTAGAAACATTAATCCTCTTGCGCACATTATCTGGTAATTAGTAATATGAGAACAAAACAGACGAATTGTGTCCCTGGAGGAGTAACAGATCAGTTTAAGCCAAGTGTGTCATGCTTGCACCATTCTCCTTTATGAACCTCGACTTTCTAGAACTAACTTTGAAGTATTTTGAGTGGCCCTGGGAGCAACCCTTCTGCCTGCAGCTAACCAGGGGTGGATTCAGCCAATCATTTTGGGGGAGATATCATAAATTTTTGTTAAATAATAAACACATTGTATTTTATTTATATAAATTATTATATTGTATAATCACATAATTCTAACATAAATAAATATTTAAATTAATTTTCCCAATAAAGGACGGAATCAAGTGAAAATCTAGGCGGGGGAGGGCAGCATCCCGCAAGATCTGCTACTGCAGCTAGACTGAGTGATGACTACAACAAAATCAAGAGGAACTCAATAATTCACATTACAACATTGCGATTTCCATATAAAAACAACTTATTATCGAAGAAGTCTCTGGGGAGAGACTTTCTGAAGGCAATGTATTTGATGCACAAATAACAACAGCAATCTCAATTAATATTGTACATGAGCAACTTGCTAGTTTAAAATATGATTATATCTAGTTGGGTAGGGTAATCCATCTGCTTCAAATCAATCAAACTGGAGTGTAGATTACATAATTTACACAAATCATAAGAAACAGAGATAAATCAACACAAACATACTAAATTCAAGATCACATTAAAATATGCCTGAAATTTATATATCTTGATCAATGAAAGGATGCCCCTTGAGTGACTCACAGACTAAGTGTTAGCTTTCCATGATGCGAGTCTAGGTTTGATTCCCAGTTAGGGCAAAAATAGAGAAGTAGCTTTCTGATACAATTGTGTTTCCATAGCTGTGTGACAAAAGAAAAGGTTAGGCAGGCAAAGTATGCTAGATTTTGTGATGGGAATATACGTTATGCTGGCCACATGTCTCCTTTACCCCAGGCATGGATAATAAATAAAAACACGGCCCAGGCCTGGGAACACCACTAGCTGGCTAAAGTTGGATTAACCCGATGCTAAAATGCCAAATACATACATCAATAATAGGTAAAGGAATTGGTCCAAATACTGGCAGCAATAACTTTGATGCAGTACTGTGAATGAAAATATGCTTGTTAGCTGCTGAAATATGTTTAATGTATATTCGGGATCAGCACTTATTTTCAAAATGATAGTGAAAATTTAAATTTTTGATTTTCGAAAAAAAATTTTAGGAATGTCTATTTTATTACACATCATCAAAGTTTAAAGCTTTTCAATGATTTTGGAAAATTTAGAACATAAAAACAGGGGGTAGTAATTGAAAATATGCCATCACATCAATAACACTCATGCTTGAAATGTTCAAAACAATTTCATTTCATCTTAACATCGCTCTTTTGAATATTTACAATAGTTGAAAAGAAACTTTAGGAGCCCTTATTTCTGACATTAATTTTGCAATTTTTTAAAATAAAATTGTTAACATTCAATATTACAACTTCTAGTTTGCCTTTACATAATACAGATAATTATTTAATGTATCTGAAAATTAAATTAGTTCTCATGTCTCGAATGGTAAGCACAAGTTGACTGCCAAAAAAGAGGGAGTGCATATCTGAACCAGTTCCTTTATACTAATTTACAAGTGATCTGGAAGTGTTTCAAATTATCCAATTCATAATAAATAGTTGAATCCAAATTTTGTTTACAAAAAGGCATTGGCCTCAAAATATTATAGTACTTTTAAAGGGACTAAAAATTGATTCTTTTAATTTTATGTACACAAAATTAACTTCCCACAACCATACTGTAAAAAATATCACTAATATCTTACAGATAAGTTCTCTAATCTTATGTCGACAATAACAAAATATGTGCATTGTGAGTTAACACAGCACAAAATAGGAATAAATTATTTGAAAAACAAATAATCACTACCTTTGACACGGAACATATCAACTAAGAAAATACCCATCTGATACCTTGTTCTTTGTTCTGGGCAATTAACTACTTGTTCTTTACTGAAATATACAATTTAACAACCTAATATTTACAGACATGTTTGCAAGCAACAGTAAAAACATTGATATTAATATAGAACAACATTTGTAACTTCAGTTGCACAATCTCACTGAAATTATGCAATCTAAAAACAAAATTAACACTTAAAACAAACTGCAATATATACAAAATTTATATGTACAGAATTGACTATGTACAAAAAATGCACAATCTATGAGGAGCGTCTTGCAAAAAATTGATTTAACAAGGATTACATTAGACTCAATAAAATCTATGTATCATTATTCAACAAAGCAAACAAATTATTCGAGTACTGAAACAGGAGTCACAGCTCTTAAACAACCATTCTGACTAAAAAATTAAAAAACGCCACAAGATTCAGGCCTCTTTCCTCATCTTGAGCATTAAATATTTATAGAAATCATTTTTAAGTATAAATAGAGTACAATGGAGTTTAACAAACTTGATTAAAACATGTATAAAATTAAAGTATCCTTATTAAATTATGCTCTCTGGGCATTCTTTAAAACTGCATAGAATTTAATGCAATACTGATTTCATTTCCATGTCTGGATGGATTACTAAAAATTAATACAACTATACTGAAATTAGTGTAAGAATCAATCTGACATTCATAAAGACAATGACACTTCCACAGAAATATCTCAGATACTCCTTTCAGCCAAATATTAATACTACTCTTAGAATAGACAAATTGCTTATAACAACTAATCACATCGGTGCAATACAGTGGCATGATTTTCAGAGCTCAGCTCCATTAATTGATTTTTAATGTTCTTGTAAGCCACTAGGCATGCATTACATCAAATGCTACTTGACATTACATTCATACAGACAAAGAATGTTAAGTATATGATATTTGATATCAGAAACAACCTCCATGCAAAGAACAAGGAATAGTAAGTTAGCATGACTGAGAGAGGCTATTCCAAGCAATATTGCCAACATTTTAAAGATGTACAATATATCTTTGAGGACTGCAAGGACCCAATATATCAAAAGCCAGGTCAAACTGAGCTGTTTGAATGCAAGGGCTCATCAACAGTACAAGCACAGAGAGGGAAGAAGACTAATTAAAGAGCAGGGGCAGCACCTTTGTGATAAGTTCCCACAAAGGCACCAGCAGTGGGTGGCTAAGCAATAACATACATAGCATTTGTGAATTACGAAAAGGGCCAGCATATGCATGGGCAGCCACTACCTGTATTGTGCTAATGTGCTGTGAGCAGCCTTGTTGAGGGCCTTGGGCAGGCCTGTTATATGAAGATATACAGGGTCCTTGAAAAAACTGATTAGGGTGCAATATTATCTGGACAGCCAAACAAAGATTTCACAGAGATATCGGCCACACAACCCTTCATCTACAAGGAAATCAGTAATAAATAAATAAATAAATAAATTAAATAAATATAGTGAAATCTCTTTGACATCAAATCAAAGTCTGTTGAGAGTAATACATGTCATAATGCCACAGACAAAAGTTAAGCATTTGAAGGAAAGTTACATTTACTTGCGTTTTCGGTATTTGGTACGACCTCTGCGGCGCCTTGAGGGACTGGGTCTTGTTTCAGCCTTCTTAGTTGCCCTGAAAATAATATGTTATACATTAAACAAAAAACTTTTCAACACAAAGTAGATTATACTCGATTTACATAGTTATTTCACAGAAAGAGTAAAACCATTTTTTTACCTTTGTACTCTTGGAACAGGAAGACCCGGTTTTTTCAATAATAGATGCTGTTGAACCAGATCGGCAAGTTTTCCTTGCTGGGCCAACATTGACAAAAAAGTACATATGAACTCATCATAATTATGAGTACGCCGGCAATCATCAATCTGTAAATAAATGTTGCATCTCAATATGACATTCATCCTGAAGGAAAAATCTCTGAATGCCATGAAAGAAGCTACTCAACAACCGTAAAAATAATTTGATATTGTACCTTATACTTTTTCCGCTTCTCATTTTCATCCCTCAAGTTCATATCGCACACGCTTATCTCATTCTCTAAATTTTTAAGAAGAGCAAGGAGGTCTTTTGGGGCAAAAGTATGAGGTTCAAAGAGTTCTGGATATTTGTTGCAAATTTTGGCATCAGGTTTTTTCTCTTCTGAAACAAGGCTGTTGTCATTTTCTGTTGAATTTCCTTTAGATACAGTTGCTGTTGCATTATCCTGAGATGTGCTAGGAGGTTTATCTCCTTCTTTTTCCCATGTTTTCTGTCCATTTTCTAAACAAACTCTTTTAGATGCATTGCCAGTATCGGATGAAAGTCTCTTGCCATTATTATTCACATTAGGTGCAGTACGACCTAAAGTGACCAGAATTAATTTAATTAAAACATTAGTATTCAAAAAGTTGCTTTAAAATGCTCAGATTTTCTGAGCAATGAGTTCTACTTCAGTGGTTCTCAAAGTTTTCAAGTTGACAACACATTAGATAAAAAGAAGAAGGGAAACTTAGAAGAAACAGTTGAATGAAAAGAACTTTATAGGCATCTGGATTTGGTTGGTGAAAGCAGAAGAGTATAGTGGTTGTGTCATGAGAAGCTGGAGAAAGTCGATTTATAACAATGTAGAAGGGCCACATTGAGAAAGAAAAAACAGATTGGTACAAGTCTAGAATAACACAGGTGAAAGATTGGCTAATACATTCAAATGAGTGGAAAATGACAAGGAGGAAGGACATTAGCAGCAAATTAGTGAAGAAAATGGATAAAATCAAAATAAATTAAATAAGATATAAAATTGCAATAATATTGACGCTACAGCTTATCTTAGTTTGCTTTACATCCTTATATTAGTAGCTCATAATGTGGAGATTATAACATTTCATGAATTATTTTAAACAGAGTTCATATAATAATTTAAATAAATACCGACAATGAAATATTCTCATATTTTGCAACAAATAAGAACAGAAAAAATGTCTAATCATTATGCATTAAAACAACAAAACATTGAGAATAATAGACAGTTGTTTCCTTTACTTTTTCTTTCTTTTCTCCCTTCACCATCTCCAGTAGATTTAAGTCTTGTGTACATAATATACAACTTTCATGAAGTAAAAATTGAAGTTTGAATTCTACTGAAAATGTGCATGATATATCTGCAGTGTTCTCTGCACAGATGCCGTGGATCTGACAAAAAAAAACAAAAAACTTTCAATCTCAGAAAAGACATTGAAAGGGAATCATATCTTTCTTGAAGAGAAAAAGGGTATTAACAACCACAGCATACTTCTGCTGGAAACAATCAATACAGATTATTTGTCAACATGTTCATGACACACCACATCCAATCTCATTACAAACTGATTGAGAACCACTGCTCTACTTCGTATAAGTTATAACATGTGCCAACCTGAAGGAGAATCCGCTTTCTCATCACCACTTCCTGCTACTCTGATCACTACAAATTTTTTGAAATCTTTTGTTGATGTAGGGCTGCTTTGTCCAGAATTCCAACCCCAGCCTGTGGAAAATTCAGTAACTTCATAATCTTCAATCATTCATTAACTTCATAATCTTCAATCTAACAACAGCTTCATCCAAACAACAATTAAGATCAAAACATGACAAAACTAATAGCAAAATACCAGATGTACTCATACTGAAACTTGCAATACAGTTGATTCTATAACATTTTGCAAAGTTAAATTTAAAAAGTAGTTTGCAACAAATTTTGTTTGCATTATATAACATGTAACTGTGACACACTGAGTGGAGTTTGCAGGGAGGGTAGTTTTATATAGTGACATTAAAAGATGTGTATGTTATGTAGAAACCGTTACAAATCTTGTAAATAAGTTGCATTTTCAATTTTGATACAGACAAAAAACAATAACTATATTATAACTATATTTTTGAATTTAGAGTTGACTTCTTTAATTTATCAAATGTACAAAACCAGTTAAACACAATGACCATCTCCTTGGCAAACTTACTATTTAATTTTGTTTCTGACAATTTTCCATGAATAAGTAAAATATTCTTTTACTTAGCAAATACATAATAATTTGTAGTTATTTTGATTTGTTAGTTACAAGAAGCTGTAGACCCCCTCCCCCAACAATCAGAAGCAGGTGTGAAATCAACAACTGCCTTTAATGGGACATGTTATCACTTATTTTTTCACAATATTTCAAAGGATTTGTGTACATAATACAAAATGGTAACCAGTTTAGAACTTTAAAATTTGCCATTTGGAATACCATTGGAGTATTACAAGTTTAACACCTTAAATTTGAGTGGTACTTTATTTTTCTGAAGTCTGCTACTTCATATACATTTCCTTACATATATGCAACTCTGAAGTGCTTAATTTTTCTATATGCTCACAATAGTAATTATTTGTTCTGATTTGATTGGGTGTGTTTGTAATTTTCATGAAAAATACTGTTACTGTTACTTCTATCTATATAAAAAATATATACATATTTCATACCTTATATATGCTTTAGGAATCAATGGTCAAAGGAAGTAATCAACAATTCTCTGACCTCTTAAATTCTTAGAACCTCACAGTGTCACAATCATACAACTTTGGAAACTTTTCCATACCTTTTTGACAAGTGTTGTAATTGTTGGAATTTTTTACTGAAACACTGACTAACAACCATGCACATCAGAAGAATCATTTTTTAAACACTTCCTCAAATTTTCTATTGAAACACTACAAATGTCATGCCTCTCACCTCTTTCGTTCTACATTATTCGAATTTGCAGGACCCAAAAGCATGTCACAGTCCTAAAAATTGCTTTGCTGTACAATAGTTCTTTCACACAAATTGACATTTATATTACCATGGCAATGTGTCCATCCATTATCAACAAACCTTGTGTAGGAGAATTAAACGCTGACCCCACTTCTGACGATGTGTCCGTACTTGAAGTACTGGGGGCTGGTGATGTCTGGATAGTGAGAGGGGTGGAATAATCTGGTGGCCCAGGAGGGCAAAGCAAAGAAGCTGAAGCAGTACTCTGGGGAGTGGAACTTGACGCTGCTGCTGTTGCTGGCGCTGAAGTTGTAGTGGTAGAAGGCAATGAGCAGGAAGGTTGAGTAGTACAGGGGGAGTGAGATCCCAGTGCAGAGAGAGTGGAAGGGGCAGTGGTTGTAGCAGTTGTTGGAGACGTGGAAGTTGATTGGGCTGTTGATACTGGTTGGGTAGCTGGAGTGGTTGTTACTGTAGGTACCACAATCGTTGTAGGGGGAGTGGGGGTAGAGGGTGCTAAAGCAGAAGCAGCATCGGAAGTAGCCTTTGGAGCAGATGGAGTCTGTGCAGGCACAACCGGTGCAGGCTGCTCCCCACCCGACTGGGCCTGAGGTGACAAAGATGATTCTTGATGCATCACGCATGACTCCTGTGTTGTTGGCGGCAGGGCACTGGATGTCTGTGGGTTGGCCTGGGTAGTTAGTGGGTTGGGAGATGGTTCCTGGGATGCAGATTCATTATTTTCCACTGGCACCATTGCAGTTGGACGATCTTGAGAAAACTCAGCCATGGAAGGATCTTTTTCCTTTTCCTCTCTGCAACAACATGTTTATTTACATACCTCATTACTAGAGAAGAAACATCTAACAATACTCCTAATGAATTAAAATATCCAAGCAGTTTTTTTTTTGATTATCGTTTAAGAGTACTTACTTGGTCTCAGTATTAGATTTTTCTTCTTGTGAATTACTTGTGTCAGGAGAGAGGTCTACTTGAGTTTTGGCATAATTGTGAGTTTCCAAAATAGGATGAGACACACTGCAGGTTTCCTGATCGTTGACTTCCTTTTTAACAGCTTTACTGTTCTCTACGTCAAGGATAACACCATTTATTTTCACTTTCTCGTTGTTTGCTTTGGGTGGATCCTTCTTTTCTTTGTTGTTAGATGTTTCTGCTTCCTTTTTTTCTTCAGTGTTCTGTACACTTTCCTTATCAGTGAGATCTGGATGAGTTAATTTAACAAGTTGTTGTAATGCTTCCAAAACTATTTGCCTGAAATGTTTTTTTCACAATTAAATAGTACTCTAAATATTCAATGTGCAAATATACTTCACTTTAAAAAAAGGGTAGCAATTTTAAAAATTTGTGTTTACTTCACCTGTTTGTTTTTAGCATTTTTAATTTATGGACAAGAGCTAATCTTCGATCAGGCACAACAGCCATTAAATTGAACCTAATGTCGTGATACTGTTCTCCTGTCGCAATACCTAATCTGTCAGTTATTACTCTACGAAATTTTTCAGTCCAATCTTCCTTCTCACCCCATGGTCCTAGAAACAGAAACAATATCAGTGAGAAAAATCACTTTAAGTATGAAGAAACTTCTGACCTCTCGTCATAACAGTAGTCAGGCAACAATCAAAGAGACTTTAGACACAGTAGTAAAGTTTTGATAATTTCAATAATTACTAATATTTCCAGTTGCAAAGGCATTTCAGTGTGTTATTAGAAGGAACCAACTCCTTCAAACAAATATCTTTCAATACTGCAAACCAAGGAGATGATTCATAATAATACTTTAATACTTTTGGTTATAAGGTCTGGTGAACTTTAACCATTTAATTACTAATGAGAGACAGTATTTCCCATAAGTTCTCAGCCCAGCAGTATGAATGGAACATTTCTTGCCTAACCTCAAGAGGTGTGTAACAGCTCTTGTCTCTAGCTTACTGAGGATGACAAGCTGAGATGAAGCGATTCCCACGAATTGAAGCCCCAGCCTACGCAAATATAAGGGAAGTTTTTACACACAGATCCAGAGGCACTAAATGAGGGATTGTGGGCCGCTGTGACACTTCGCGTCATTACAGTGTGACTTCAGAAGCAAAATAAAAGGACGTGGATCACTTACATTCACCTACAAATGGTGCCTTAAAACAGCAGAAGAAATCTAAACAGAAGAATATCAAGAAGAGGAGGCTTTGTATTGTTCATGAAATCCCATTCCAAACCTGAATTCAGATTTGAGAAGCAAGTTTGTATAAAATTTTCTGCATGAAAACAAGAAAAACATTACATTTTCAGATGGTTTTGCATACTATACTTCTTTTACTGGTGACATTTTTGAAATGTTGAGAAACAACAGTGAGAATAAAAGTGGAATTTGAAAAGAGAGATGATGATGATGATTACTGAATTCATAAATAAGCTTTTTGCTGTTTGCGAACTGTAACGAAATTATAGGGTTTCCTCTACAATTAACTTGCACAAATTTATTCACTAATGTACTATTTTAACTTAATTTAGAAGCATTTCTAATAATTAAATGGTGCCACAAGACATTTTTCCATGCATACTCTCTTGTACTTATTTTAGTTTATATATACACATCGCCTCAGTGTGGCCTACTGCCCTTCAGGCGACAATCCCTTCCTGTGCCAGACTTGCCCGCCTCAGCCCTCATCCACACGCTGTGATTAAAATTCCAATGTTCGACTATTTAAAGAAGTCTGTACAGCCAGGACTGCAGAAGGAAAAGAACTCTATATCTAAAAAATGACTTGTATTTCAATAATTGAACTATTCAAAATAATTTTAAAGGCAAGAGCATTATGAAGTTGTTTTTTTAGGATCATGAAAAATATTTTCACTTGAAAATACATGTATTAAATTACTTATGCATGATACCAACATTTAAATGATCAAATTTTGTTTTATCTCCAAAACCATACTCAAAGAGGGGAAAGTGAAAAACTGCTCTGGAATGAACTGCTAGATGGAAGTTTATAGTATATCACGCCAGAATAGTTTCCAGGTGGAGAAAAGTCAAAACAGATTGAGAAACAATGTACAGAAAACTACACTGGTCAAAATTTGAGTCATCAATTAATTAAATCTACGTAGTATATTTACTTCATTTATTCACATTAACATTAAACTGGAATTCACAAAGAAATATCATTATCTTTATAAAAATACTGAAACAGTTTTTACATTTTATCTCAAGTCTAAAGAATAAGAATTTTCAGCAGTTCATAATGGGTTCAATACTCACCATGGTCCATAGGAAATGGCTTCAAACCATCAAGTTCAAACAGTTTCCCATGTATTGGAACATAACTAACAAAGTGAAAAGCTTCCCCAGTATAACGACCAGTACTGACACCAGATGATTTATCTAGACGTCTTTTTGCTTGTGGCATAGCATGGGAATTATGTGCCTTTGCCAATTCAGGGGTGTTACCAATTGCCCAACCCTAAATTAAATACAAAATGAAAATACAGTAATAAGCTAGTAGCTTCTTCGCTTTCTTCATAAATTAAGTTATGCTAAGTACAATTTAAAAAAGCAAACGTCAGAATCAAGTAAAAACATTTGTAAAATTTGCCATAGTTTCAATGTTTGTCTTAACATAAGAAAGTTGAAAAAACATAACTGAACGCACATAAAAGGCATATTAAAAAATATTCACCTTATTCTCTGGACACATGCCAGAAGTGTGAGCTTTTAGGCGGCTAAGGGTAGCACCCAAATGTATGTTGGGACAATTCAGCAAGACAGATAGTAGAGCATGAGTCGCACAACTGTTAGGTACCATCTGAAACAATAAAATGCATATCAAATTTTCGACATATTTCAGAAAAATATATGTAACATAAAAGCATTCACTACAAACAACAATGTGAACAGCTGCCAAATATACATTTTTCAGTTAAGAAGTAAATAGCAAAAAATACACATAGAGAACATCTACATGTGACCTTTTTTCTCAAAATAAAAAAAATATTTTTATTATTACCATTTTTTAATATTACTAATTCTCACCTCTTTCCTTTCTTATTACCCTCTCCAAATAAAATGAGGAAATACATTTCCGTAAATCTCAACATCTTTTCACTAGTAGAGCATTACATTTTTCCTTTTGCCTCTCTTGGAGGCAAAGGGCCTTTGTTAAAGATTATAAGCAGCCAGTAACACACAGCATAATTTCAACCCATCATTTTCAAGTAGATGATTTTGAGTACTATAAAACATATCTATGTTGATGTACAGTAACTCTCACTTTTAAATTACCACAAATTCAATATTTAATAAATGAGACCTGTTCGCAATAATAATGACTGGCACAAACATTTAAATACTGCGGAAGTAGTATCAACCCTTTAAATTAATTAAAGAGCAGTCTGATAAAAGTTGAAATTGTAATTGGTAAATTCTCCACTGAACAATGATCATAGAATTTTACCTACACCAATTTTTCTGCACATACATTTTATCTCTCCTCCTAAATAAGAGAAAACCACCTCAGTTCTTGCTTATAAGTAATAAAAATGAACTTGTCTTCTCTACTCTGTTGAATTTGTTACAAAAACTTACAAACAACATGGGTTGCTCTACGAGTTATGAAACCATTCAGGTTTAAACAAAGCACACATACACATATTAGTTTGAGAGAATTAATGTTCTTTATTTTGCATAAATTAAAGTAGTTTACCTGTTGAGCAAAGAAAATGTTGTTGACTACATCTTCATCTTTGACAAACGTTTCACTTTGATCAACAATTTTACGTCTAGATCTTCTCTCTTCTATCCATCGAAATAAGAAAATAAAACCATAAACAGGACCTTCCAGTGATTTCTGGAGGTCGTAAATTTCTTCAACTTGAACACCCTTCACACCAAAATCTTCCAATAAAAGAGTAAACAACCCTGAAAAAAGTTGCAAAAAATAATTTCAACTAAATTTCAACATTCTTTTGTAAATGATAACATATGTTGCATAAAATATTGTAAATTACTAAACTTGATTACAAAAATACGGAGATCTAAGTTCAAAAAAATTCTCATTAGATGATAAATGATGAAAAACAAACCTGGATCACTTTCTAACTCGAGCCATCCTTCTGTTAAACGATTTATGTCCACTGGCATTTTTGCTTTAGGCAAATGACAAACTCTCACAATCTTCAAAATGACTTGAACATTAACTACAGCTGTCAATAATTTACTTGAAGATCCATGCAGCAGAAAAAATTCAGAGATAGAACAGACCTTGACAGCTGACAACTGCCAAAATTTAATGCATAAGTTCCTTTCAAGTTGGGAAAATGAATTACTACATATTGCGAAGATTTATGGATTGCTTCTCAAGTCTCCCGTGTGACGACCGATTCGAAACGCATAAATGCCATTTAATAATCATATCTATTTGAATCAATATTGCAACCATTCACTTGCATTTGTGATTTTAATAGATTTCTATTCATTACAAGATTCGCATATCATGAGGAACGAACGATAAATTTTCCTAAACCACCAAAACAATCAAAACATGACATTAATGACATTCGAGGCGCCGAATCTTGTTCGGTCCATCTCTCATTGTTCGGTTCGGTAACTGGCGTTGACTTTTCTCGTAGTTCTTCGATGTACCACGAGAGTGCACTACTACTGACAGTCACAGGCAACCCTATTTGAATCGTGAAATCAATTTCCCCAAAAGAATCAAAATTAATAAAAGAATTTTATCGGTCACATGCGTCTTTAACCCTTGTTAACGTGCACTTAACTTGTTAATTGCACTTGTACTACCTGTAGGTTAAGAAATTTAAAATCCTTAGCAACGGGTTTTAACATCCTTAGTAACCTAAATAAACAACAACCCATTCATCGCAAGTCAACATTATTACGAAAAATTCACATGGTGATTTTCAAGACAAATAGTAATGAAAGAAACGCATTATTTTTTAGGATGTTCATTATTAAGTATAATGTTATTAATTGTGCAGTTAGAAAAATAAATATTTGGTAAATTCTTGAGATACAGAGGAATTTTCAGCGTCCATCTTCCTCGAGCTACGGTATACAAGTGTATTGTTGAAATAAATATTTCGCAAGCAATACCCAACAATATCGATTATCGTGCCGCTAAAACAGAATTCTTGTGTTTCATATCGCAGTAATGTAAATTTTCACAAAGAAATGAGATTTTATGGTGACCGATCAAACTCTGAACATACCATGAAATGATACAGTGTTAGTACTGTCTTGTCCAAATTAAAAATCTCGGCTCAGCTATGCTCCGCTTCGATTTTTAACTTTTGGGATCGACAGAATCGATTTGGCATCGATTGAAAACCTTCAGAAATATACTGCACTGGTCGTTAAACATACAATTACAATTTTTTACATCGTTTGGTAACATTTCTCATTTTTGCGATTGCTAAAAAATACCATCTCTAATCATTATCTTCGCATCAGACCATTATTTTCACCACTACCAATCCTTCATTTAAGTATCGATACTGGACAATGTAGCGCCGGTTTCGGTCGGGTATTTGTGACGCGTTCAAGGTGACGCGCTCCAGGTGATTTATCGTAATTAAAAACACAAAAAAATCGTCGATAATTTTCTGTGATTATAAAGTAAACTTTACAAAACAGTAACAATGAAATATGGGTCACTCTTGTTGCGTGTCGAGATGTAAATCCATCGACCATGCATACAGAAACTTCATCATTTCAATTTCAGAAGGATAATACGCTGCAAGGCAAATTGGAACGAATGGAAAATTGTACGGAAAGTTCATTAGACTACGTAAAACATTTTGATAACAAATTTTTAATTAGAGAGGTTGAGTTTCCTGTGGTTGGTTGGTGAAAACCAATTATTCTACCTTGAAAGAAACCAAATCTGAGGAAAGATGGCGTCTTTACCACATATCCCAAACAACCTTCCTTCCACACTGTGAGGGCATCAGTCGATCAACAAGATCTTGCTTTACGATCGATAAAATCTTAACAAGATACGTCTCTTCAGAGAATTAAATAGGGGGGATATATCAAGTTTTGACAGATTAAAAACTTATGTGGTAAACGTTTTTAAACGATTTATTTTATCTGTGAATGAGAACTGTTTTGTTTTACAAATTGAGGGATAAGACATACTCAGACATTCCATCAATTACTATTAACTTGTTTATATATTATAGTTTTCTAAAAAAAACATGAAGTTCACTACAGTTAATTTCAAATACATCCCAGAGACAGCTGGTTCCCGAACAAACTGAAGGATGCGGCTCCATCGAATGAAGGAAATGTAATTTCCAAAATTCAGAAACAAATATATAATTAAATGTAACCAATTCATGCAAATTATTTAAATCTAATAAAAATCTGAATTGAAATATTCCTTACATATTTTTATGCAGTGTGTCCGTGTCAGGTATATTCACTTTACAGATTAGAAAATGAAATGGAAGAATAGAGTGGCTTTCGAGCAAGTGGATCTAATATATTTACCATTCGACAAGTGCCGGAAAAGCGGCTGGCGCATAACATCGAGACACATCTAGTCTATATTTTTTGGAAAAGACGCACGGCAGTTTCTCCCTTTCAAAATTGTGGATGGCCATGGAAAATCAATATATCAATAGCATATATATTAAGGCCATTAGAGAGTTATATACGGGCAATATCGTTTATGTCAAGTTAAGCTATATCAAACGAAACGAAACGAAATGAAGATAAGTAATGGGTTAGACAGGGGTGTTGAATTGCACCAACACTGTTCAAAATCTATCTGGGACAAGCTCTAAAAATTGGAAGAAAATGTAAAAGGATAGGAATAAAATTAAACGACGAAATGTTATATTCACTCAATTTTACAGATGGTCAAGTGATATTTGCAGAGGATGAAGACGATGCACATTATATTGTTAAGGAAATTAAATGAAAAGTATGGAAAATGGGGTTTGAAAATCAATTACAAAAGGCGGAGTACATTGTGGTAGAAAGGGCAGGAAAAGATTTAGTAATGAAAGCTATTCGGCAATTGTGTTCAATAATATGGAATAAAAAATATTGCTAATAAAGTGGATATTAGAATTTATAAAGCAATCGTGGAAAGCATATGACTGAATGGTGCTGAGTTGTGGGTGATCTAAAAAAATCAACGAGAAAAAGTTAAAAGCTATGGAAATTGAGTTTTGGAAACGCAGCAGCAGTGTAACGTTAATAAAAAAATGAAAATAGAAAGCAACAAATGGGTGTCATTTCGGATATAATGAATACAATAGAAGGGAGAAGTTTAAAATGGTACGAGCATCTTTGAAGAATGCCGAAGGAAAGTTGTCCATTAAAAGCTTGGAGTTGGCAGGTGCCAATGCACAGAAAAAGAGGTAGACCAAGACTTACATGGTATGATGGTGTGCGTTAGGCAATGAGATATCGTCATATCAAAGAATATGATTGGCAAGATAGAAGAAGATGGAAGCTTGGGTGCAAGAGACACCGCATGGTGTAGTTCCACTCGAAGAAGAAGAAGAAGAAGAAGAAGAAGAAGAAGAAGAAGAAGAAGAAGAAGAAGGAAAAGGATTCGCAAGAAGTTCAGTATCATTATTCGTGGTATTAAAAATCACTAATCCTATTGCATCGCTTTCGAATTCTGTTCGCGCTGTCCTGCGTGTCGCTGTCGCGCACACTTTTCCCTACGAAGGTCGGAGAGCGAATTCGCGTTGCTCCCGTGTCGTGTACTCCGAAACACATTGCTATAGGTGTCCAACCGCCTCACAGCCCCCTCCCGAAGCCATGTCCCCTTCCGCTGAGTGACATCCATCTCTTCCCCGCCACAACCCAACTCACAGGTAAATTTTCGAACTCGCTGTAGCGAGCGGCTACTAGAGCGCCTACATTACCGCCTACTAGAGCGGCAGAAAGGCTACAAATTTTTGGGTTACATTTCATGACCAATGAGAGAATTGTACACAAAAACGGATCCGGTCCAATTTTCGTTGAATAATCTGAAATTTCGAAAATTACAAAAGTTTAAAATTTTTGAACAGCTCCACCGCGTGTAATTTCGGCCATCTACGGGACTGAAAGTCAAACTTTCTATTTTTCCAAAACGTGTAAATTGTGCTATATACCAGTAGAAGCATGTTCAGACCATATGGTATCGGTATTGGTATCACTAGAAATTCGCCGAGGTACGGGAAATGATTGTCTAAACGTGCATCAACTTGTTCGTGAAGATTCCGCTGTCATTCATTCATATCAGTGCTGCGTGTTCGCTTGTCCTGTGAGCGTCTCTGATGATGATCAAAGTCTCAAGTTCTTAAACAGTGCAATCTGAGTAGTTTTTTTTATTTTCATTGGTGACTTTTTTGTTTAAAATCCAGCTTCGGAGAGCTTGAAAAAGCCTCTTGAAAGGTATGTACTTTTTATGAAACGAAAAAAAAAATTTGAAAAGTTTATCAAGGGTTTTAGTTTAGAGTACCCCCGAGTACCGCTTTTGGGCAAAATTGGTATTAAAGCATGTAGTTTTGTGAAGTCATTCTTTACAGAATGTCGCATTCGTTTTCCCGGAGGTGCTCTTCGAAATATGGATGACAAAACCTAAAGACTCCAAGACAGATGCTTTATTTGCACATATTTTGCATGAAATGAAAAATGCATCATATTCTGATACTCATTTACAGGGTGTAAAAGTTAAAGTACAAAATTTTGCCAAACAGTATTAAATGGGAAAAAATAGGGAGGCATAAAGAACGTTTTCTTCGTTACAACGCTTCTTGGCTCGATGGGGAAATAGTACTTGAAAATGTTTCCAACAATGCATCAGTGTCAGCAACTACTCTTACTGTAATTGGCGGGCCAAGAAAGAGTTTTATTGATTGTGCTCTTAGACCTAAGAGGTGCAAAGTTAAACACCTCCTGAATTCCAGCAGCGAAAAACTGAGTATTGTCGCGGGCATTCAATTAATGAAAGAAGGAAAAAGATTCAGCAGCAACAGTCAAACAAATATACTCTGCCTCACCAAACAGGGGAACTGTTATTAAGAAGGTTCGAAGGTCCTTGCTCCAGACATCCCAGCTAACACCAGAACAAGCGCTGGCGTTAATGGTAGATGTCTCCATGTCTAGTCGCCAGTGCAAACTTCTGCGTCAGCAAGTAGAAATATTTAATTGTAAATTTTATCCACCATATTATAAAATGAAACAATGTAAAATGTTATTTTAACCACAAGGTGCTGTGATTACAGAAATCTCAGCAGAAATACCTGTGCAGTCACTAATTGACCTCACAATCCGTCGATTATATCAAACCGAAGAGGTCTGCAAGAAATTGCGTTTGACAAAAAATGCAATTTTGGCATAATCATGAAATGGGGTTGCGATGGTATGGAGCAAAATCAATATAAGCAGAAGTTTTCTCAGCAACATTTCAGTGATGAAATGTTTTTTAGTATTTCTGATGTTCCTTTGGAAATGCACTGCGCTTCGGCCAATTGAAAAGACATTATTTGGAAAAACCGGGTTCCGTCTTCCACCAAGTATTGCAGGCCATTGAAATGTATATTTGCAAAAGAGTCAGCAAGTTTAATTACTACAGAAGTGAACAAAATTAATCATCAAATTAATAACCTTACTCCCACAATATTTGTTCTTGACAATGTAGAAATTTCTGTAACTACCACTTTGGTATTTTGCATAGCCGACAGTAAAGTTTGTAATGCCATATCGTGTTGTTCCTCTACCCAGACATTTTATTTATGTGGAGCAAAACCCACTGAAATGAATAATTTAAATGTTCTATTAAAAAAAGAAGTAAAAAAGAATTCCTTGCTTCCTTCATTCATGGATCAGGCTGTTCCATGCACATCTGCTGTATCCTGCACATCTCGTACAAGTTAGAAATTAAGACCTGGTAGACAAGGGGATCTGAAAATAGAGAAAATATTTCTGAGAAGAAATATATTCAGCAGGAATTCAGAAGTGAGTTAGGCATTTTAGTGGATATGCCTAAATAGCAAAGAGGAACTACAAACGATTGGAATTCTGCGCGCAGAATTTTTAGAAACCTTGAGAAGGCTGCAGAAATAACTGGAGTTAATCTGAAATTAATCAAGGGTTTAGAAATTATCCTGAAATGTATAAATTCTGGTCAAAGAATCAATTTAAATAAATTTGAAAAATTCACTAAATATATTCAAAATCTTTATCTGGAAAACTACAGCTGGTATGCAATGCCTGTAAGCTTACACAAACTTTTGTTTCACGGGAGAGACATTATTGGTACATGTATATTGCCTATTGGACAATATTTAGAAGAAACCCAAGAGGTTAGAAATAAACATAATAGGCAGTACAGAGAATTCTTCACTAGGAAGACTTCCAGAATTGACAATACAGACCTGCTGAACAGATTGCTCATCACGTCTGATCCATTTATAGCTAGTTTACGGGTTCCTCCAAAACCCAAAGAGAAAAAAAATCAACGCAAAAGTGTAGAAATGGATCCATTAACAGCAGACGCAGATGATGAAGCAGATTCTTCTGATGAATTCAGTGATTCTGAATAAAAAAATAATTTTCTTGTTTAGTGTTCGTATTTCAGCACATGTATTTTGTTTTTGTTATATTTTTTGTTCATAGTCTAATATGTTTTTTCATTGTTCTTAAGGGTAAAATTGCAATATTGTATCTCAGTTCTGTATATAAAGCATATTTCTTAAATGTTTGTTCTGTAAAATTACAGAACTTACTTAAAATATTTAAAATGTTGCTATAATGACTTGCATTGTATGAAATTTGTAAAATTTTAACTTTTTGGTTAATTTAGTAAATTATGACATGATTTAATTCAATTCAGTGCTTTAATTTTTGCATTTATACTTTCGGCCCCGTAGATGGCCAAAATTACACACTGTGCGCCCTCCAGATATTAATTTTTAAAGATATAATTTGTTTCGTTGTTAAATCTGTTCCTCAATAATGTCATGTATATTTTTTTCAAACCATGAGTCGTTTTCACGTAATTTTTAATAAAAAGGCAATTATTTGCTTTAAAACGGTCCCACTTTTTCTTTAAATTTTCCTGTTGTATGTATCAAAGGATGGTAAAAAAAGTGTGGAGCTAACCCATTTTTGGCAAAAACTGTGTATTTTCGAAAATCGCAAAAAATTAACATTGCAACAGTACCATATTTAAGACAGAGATTCATTTACGTTATTTTCAAAATATTAACAGTTACAGCGTAGTTTAAATTATATAGTGACCAAGATCAATTTTTTCGACCCTGTATTACATCTAAAATATTAACGCCAAGGATTTTATTTTTAACACAATTTATTTGCAAATATTAGCGCTTTAAATAATTTCCTAGATAGTTTTTCGAAGTATGAGTAGTTATCCTGGTTCTTGAGATAATTTTCTTGAGAAATAGAACGAGAGCTTTATGAGAAATGTATAATTTGTGTTAAACAAGCAGTTTTGAAGAATATTGCAATATTACAATATTATTATTATTATTATTATTATTATTATTATTATTATTATTATTATTATTCCATGTTCACACAAATTATTAGTATTATACAGCTACCACACAGATACAATATCAAAGCGTGGTGGCTGATTTGTTTTACCTTTATAACATTCTATAGTTAATATAATACAATATAAAATATCAAACTTGAAATTAAATATAATAGCTAAATTTAAAAGCTTCAGAATATCAAATGTCCTCCCATGAACTTCCTGACCAATGAGCACGTACTGATGATGACTGACTTTTGAAGAGCGATGATAATACTCTCGCCCATTCCTATGTCGTCTAACGATCCGCTGTGAAGTTTTGGTACGACTCCAGTCGCTGATAAGACAATTGCAACAGTTTTAACGTCTGCAACGTGCCACTGTTCTCTCACTGCATATGCTACTATGACAACTGCAAAATCGACAAACTAAACTTTGACAGGTTTATCTCAGAGCGTAACGTCGTATATTGTGCTGGATTGTTTTATCTGTCAGAATATTGCGGTTCCAGTACATCTTATGGGACTCACTTTCATGCACCGTTTCTGGATGATATTGGTAGTACGGTGTATCGATGTTCTGCAAAAATCCGTATTTCTTAGCGAGCTTGGCATGGATGATCCGACCCACTAGATCGTGTCTCGTTTTGTAGTCTGTTGGGGCTAGTGCACTGCAACCCGAGATGATATGCTGAATGGTTTCATGATCTCGGCCATACATTCGACACTCATCACTATGTATTTCTGGGTCTTTAATTATGTATTTAAGGTAGTTCTTCGTTGGGACAACCTGATCTTGAATTGCCACCATAAAGCCTTTGTTCTCAGGTACTAATATCCTATGCTGAGCCATTTGTACGACATTTCTCCGTCGACATTTGGAATGGCAATTGCAGTAGGAAATGCACCGTGGAGGACTTTCTATTTTCAGAAATCCATTTCTGGTTGAAAAGATGACTGTTGGATTGAGATATTTCGTTGTTTTATATTTGAGTATAGTTGTCACCTGTACGAAATGTTGTGGCCTCTACGACCATATTGTGGAGTTCAGAAGTATTCGCTTTCTCTGCAAAACACTTTCTCGTGACTGTAATCTGCTTAGCGTGGAGGTTTGTCAACTTCACGATACCACGCCCTCCCATTCGTCGCGGCAGTGTCATCCTCTGAATAGCGCTTCTTGGGTGGTGGCAACCAACACGTGTCAATTGGACTCGCACCTGTCTTTCCATTTCCTTTAGGTCTTAAGAACCATTTGAGAATACCCATCGAAAATATGACAATGGGAAGAGCGTATGTGTTGATGGCAACCGTGAGGTTTCGAAAATTGAGGGAAGTCACAACAATAGACAGTAGCGGCCGCCACCCTCATCGCCACACATGGTTCGTATTATTATAAACTTTTGATTTTATTTGTGGCTAAAATGCGCATAATTGATGCGTTTATGTACATGAATACGCAGAATCAAGTGGCAGAAAACCATTTGATTTTAAACGTTTGAATGTTTTAAAAATGTGTATATGTCGAGCTCCGTTTTTTAGTTTTCAAATGACAGCTTAAGTATAAGTAAGACACAAATTGTCACAAAATAATATTAGATACCTCATTACCAATATTATGGAAAAGTGTGCGCTAGTGCAGTCCGACCAATAATATGTAAATATGAATTTTCAAAATACTCAACAATATTTGTTCATATGGATCAAAAATATTTTAAAATATCCTGGATTCCTTTTGCAGAATATCTGGTTTCATGTATTGTTGTGCCTGAATGGCTAAAATTGATATAAATATTCAGTGTTCTGTTAAAAGTAGCTTAAAATTACAATATTTGAGCTGTTTGTAAAATTGGTAGACATAGGATTGTGACATGTCAGGATAGAGTAAGTTTACAGATACGGTATTTCTATCTCAAGTTTATATACTCTTTAACAAACACTATAAAATTTGTATAAGTCTCCTCGGGAGGGAGCTATTCCTGCCGCCCTCCGCAGCCCTAACCCCTGAAGCATGGCGCCTCAGTTACCGATTCGAGTACCCCAGCGTATGCGAACCGGCAGCGCTCCTGGCCTCCAAGTCCGCCTGGCAAGAGCACCACCTCACAAAGCCGAAGCTTGCAACCACCCACATGGCTGGAGAATTCTCACGGAGATCCCTCCATGATTGAACAACCATGATCCCTCTAAGAAACCCTCGACGCAGCGTGCTCCGCTCGTTCAAATATCGGGGATCACGTGACAGCGTGCCTTTCTTTCTTTTGTTCCTTCATTCTTTCCCCTCCCCAGAATCCCTGGAGAGGCGGGAGTTTATTCAGTATTGAGTTTACATATTTTGCTTCAGCCTGCAAGTCGTGTGAAGTTTAGGGAGGCGGTATCTTAAACTTACTACTTAAAACTACTTGTATACTAAACTAACAGTCGCCTCATTGACCTTACTTTAGTTAACATGAATTGTTGGTGCATATCCCGCCTTTTGAGCTCGTTTGTAGAGTCTACAATGTAGACCCACGGCTTATAAAACGTTATCCGATGTGCCATGTGCCCGTCTAGGCACCCCGGCCAGCCGTTGCATACCGAGGTTGCATTCCTTTCCATAAGTTGGGTCTTGTGCAACCCCTAGACAAGCCTTCTAGCTTTTGGGGGCTCGTGCGTCATCTGCGCGCCAGACGCACGTAGTCGCTGATTATTTCTGTTCAGCCCCTATTGTTTGGAGTGCTTGGTTGTTATTTCGGCCCCTCCAAGCACAACATCCTATCGCCGGCCGGCCTTGCCTTATGACCTTACAGAATATAGGACTATCCGCAGAGGCGGGATTTCGGATCTTTTATTGGGAGGCAAAGGGTCCCCCCGAATAAGATTGGAAAAAGTTCCCCTAAAACAAATGGCATATGAGTAGTTACACTATAATTCTAACATAAACAATATTTTTGAAAGATTTCTTAGCCCCGGCCCACCACCCACACTACAGCCAGAAATATTTTATTTTTTTCAACTAAACACTGTTTTAAATGATTGAAATAAAATGAAAAAAATATACTATCATAAAAAATTGATACTTTCTCAGCACTAAATTTAAACGCAAAGTTTGTTTAAAAAATAACAAAAAATAATTTTTACTGTATTAAAACCCTGGAAAAGGCTTGAAAAAATTTCAAAAGTTCTTCTTAAAACACGAAATATGATTTTATAAGATTTTTTTCAATTGTTGAGCTGTAGTTCAAACAATTAAAACCATTTTTACAGTTTGAAATTACTTTGAAAATGCCTGCAACAGTTTTGTACATTTATTTGAGTGTTTATTATACATTTGTAATAGACATTTTTCTGTTGTCCAAAAAACAATGAAACTTTTTTGATAATGGTTTCGACATTATGATTAAAACATCAGATACGCTTTTATAATAACAGAAAAGGGCAATTACTCGATTAACATTGCATATGTCAGAAAATATTCACTGGAGAAAACGGGTTCGCTTTTCTTTCTCAGTGTACACTTGGCATTAAACAAATGTCATGCATTAGTTTTTTTATAGTACATTAGTTTACATAGTACATTAGTTACATATCTTACATTGTAATGGAAAAACACACAAAATATAATAAAATAAAGAGTTCATTCAACATCATTCGTATATTGTCACTTTCTCACTATTTCAAAAATTGTAAACGCGCAGTTTTTGGTTTCTAACACACTGGCACACTTTCTAGAACTGGCGAATCACAGAAAAGTAAGTCACTTAAGACTTCACTAGTGAGGCCTTTTTTTGATTCCGTACGTTTTGCAGCGTTGTCAAATTTCTTCATTTCGAGATCCGTTTAAGAAAATATTTTTACGTACACAACGGCCTAATGTTTTGCGTTTGCCGACTACGCTTCCATAGATTACAAGCAGTGTTGGAAAACATATGATTTTTGTCGCATCGCGGACCCACGAAACATTGTTTAGGAAGGGGCGAATAGTTAGAATTTAATACAGCTCCTATTTTGTATGCCATTTTGTTAATATTCACAAAAATGCAAATAAAATATCACCCGTAAGTTGTTCGGGATTTTTTTCTAATAACATCATTTAGATTTAGATTTATTTAGTCAAAAACAGTAAAAACCGTGTGTGAAGATCATCTGCGCACGTTTTTTTGAGTTCCAGAATCCCTTTCCATTATTTTAACTATAAATAGTTGATGGATGAGTAAAAGTTAAAGATAAATAAATGAAAATGATGTTTAAAAGACCGAAATTAGCAACATTAAAAAAATTTTGTTCCCGAATTATAGAAAACTTATTTGCAACGGTAGACGTACTGCAGATTTGATTTTTCTGTATAGCAAACAAAATAGTAACTCACACTTACCTCTACTCCTACCACTACAAGCAAAAGGAGAGTTCAACAAAACGTGCGCGTAGTGAAGCTACATTTACGTTCAGAAGCAAAACAAGGGGCCATCTCAGCATTTGCTCAATCAGGAAAACTGGACAAAACCGTGATATAAATGGAGGTCATTGTCCCGGAAGCTGAAGTACATTATTCGTCACAAGCATATTAATTTTTTTTTTTAATATACAATACAAAAGTAAACTAATTCCACATATCCCTGTGTTGTTAAAATAAATATTATTTTTCCTTTTGATGATCAGTATAGTCTCTAATTGTATAGAAACAGTTATGCAACAGAAAATATTTTACTTTTAACTTAAACTTGTTTACCGACTTCAATTGTTTAATGTCATCTGGCAATGCGTTGTAAAGTAACGTACATGTTTTGTATGTGGATTTCTGGTAGTGAGCTGTTGATACTGACAGTTGATGAACGCGATTTCCACGACGTGTTGTAATTATAAATATTAGTTTTGAAAATGTTCCCACCGTTAAGTAAGTCAGCTTTCACAAATATTACATATTCGTAAACAAATAGTCAAGCCAATGGTAAGATTTGAAGCTCAATGAAGAGAGGCTTGCAGGGATCACGCTGATGGCATTTTTTTCTATATTCGAATAATTTTCTTTTGAAATCTAAAGGTCTGGGTAGTACATGATGAGCTTCCCCAGAATATTACGCCATATCTCAGGCGGGAATGCACATTTGCAACATACACACAACAAGCTGCATGAAGGCTGACAGAATTTGAAAGAATTCTGAATGCGTAACATAATGAAATTAATTTAATGTTTAATTCTGTTGTATGTACATTCCATTTGAGGTTTGACTGAACTGAGAGACCTAGAAATTTTGATACCTTAACATCATGTAATTGGATATTGTTCCCGGGGTGTTGTATTCTCTGAGAATTTTGATAACTTAGTGACGTGTTATCTCGGTGACTGAGAAACGATTCAAGAATCGTGTCTGAAGCGAAGAGATGAACCGAAGAACGCGATGCAAATGCTGGCTGTCGGTTTCAACGAGTACACACACACTATAACTACACAGGAAAGCGTGGACGATGGTCGTGGCCAACTGTTATTAATTAAATCATAGGTGTATAATCCATAAAAGTACTTTTGTATGTTGAAAAGCAGATCATGAAAATTTTGTTAGGAGAATGAAAAGTGAGTTGTGGAATAAACGTGATATTTAAGAAAATAAAGGCGCATCTTTAATGAAAATTGGGTTCAAACTGTTCGTAAACATGTGCGTTCACTTGGAATATGCGCTTGTTGTTATACTTCGGTTTATATAGTGAAGCAAATGGAAGGTGACACATTGCATGAAGTCTGAAATTTCCGCGTTGTATTCTTTATAGACTATTTTAAGTTATGTTTACCAGTGTAACAAGATTCACATGGTATAATTTGAGGTTATTGGCGTATTTTCATATTTTCGATATTGAAAAAAAGAAAGTTCCCCCAAGAATATTTTATGGTCTTATTGGCTGTGCGTATCAATAGCTGATACTTTCTGCTCTTGTTTTGTTTTTTTGTGTGCGAGAAATAAATGACATGCAAGTACACGAGATGTCACCTGGAATACAGATCACAATACTACTACAGGTTTTTCAAGTGCCGATGGAGACAAATAAATTAATGTATAGTGTATTTGATTTTCAAATTGACAGTGTCCAGATATTAATTTCTTTATGACGTTTGCCGAAACTGGGAAAGAAATTGGCACAAGATATTAATGTGTAATGCCAAACCAGACCTGATAATGAAGCATGTTTGAAATTGTCATTCTTTTTTATAGTGTGCGAAGAAATGAATAAACCTCAAGTGATGGGCATGTCCAATAATTTGCATGACCCATCAAGCATGACGGAGGTAATTTATTCACTGTGAACATAAATTTGCTGGAAATATAATTTTTGTTTTTAATTTTTATCATTTTGGCAACTTCTATGCTACGGATTTCTGTCTGAAGGTTCTGGCGTTTGTTGAAGAATTGCGATCATCAAGTAATGGATGGCAAAGATGTGTAGAATCATTGATAAATGGAGAAATCCAAGATGATAGACTGAAATTTCTCGGGTTACAAACAATTGAATACTATTTGAAAAATAATTATGAAAAAGCTCCTCAGACTGAACAAGATATTGTACGCCAATTTTTATCTCGATGGATTCAGTTAAAGGTGAAGTGAAGGTCTTTAAATTAAATAATTAGTCTTAGAATGATTGTTTAATTTTAATTTTCTATATTGTGGGTAATTTACAGTGTGGTCAGTTGGAAGTATCAGATGCAGTATTTGTGAAGAACAAGGCAGCTCAAATATTTGCGTTGGCATTTGTTCATGATTTCCCTCATAGATGGCCTACCTTCTTTAGTGATCTTATTGAAACTTTGAGTTTGGGTCCAAAAGCTGTTGACCATTTTTTGCGTGTTTTGAGTGCCATTGATACTGAGGTATGTGCTTTTATTACATTTTACCCTTTTTTTGTTTGAATAATCAAGATTTAATTGTTTTACACATTGTGTACAATCTTTTCAACAAGCAGGAAACGAAGGAAAAGAGACTAACACATTTTAAAGTAGCTATTGTGTTCAATGTTGTGCTTTCAATTGGAGAGTTGTTGATAGGATCTTAAATACAAGTGTTAATACTATGAAAAAACAAAGAGAAATTATTGTTGCGAGTTTTGAAGTGCAAGTAAAATTGGTTATAGAACATCATTATAAAATCACACATTTGAAGGGAAACACTCCATTTAATAATTCCACAATTAAACATAGTAAACATTTTTTGTTTATTTAATGTAATGACATTGATGTTCAGTGTAGACTGCGATATTTCTTCTTATCAGTAGGTTTCTTGTTTTCAACTATTTTCTTAATATTTTTATATTGAATAGCATCATTGATTATTTCTATTACTGTAACTTGCTTCCCAGATGGTGGCTTCTTCATGAAATAATAAATTTTCTAAGAAATTCTGGAAGTTATACATTTTGTATGAGATCAGATATCTTCTCAGTTATATTTTTATATTTGCTTTCTCTCTTTCGTTACAAAAATATTAGTGTTCCTAAAATAATATCTAAAATGTTTACATCTTAATATTACTATTGCATGAAAAGGAAGTTATTGCATCATATTTTCTAAGAGTTTCTTTAAAAATAAATTTTCCTTCATTAATATATTACAAAATTCGATTCCTGTTCTTACAAATGAAGGGTAGGAGAAATATAAGGGACAAGACAAAAGTTTTATCATTTTCTGGAGAGCATTTTAAAGCATATGACGCCAAGTAACTACATTACAATTTTTATATTGTGTTTCTCTGTTGAAACTATTAGAAAAATCATTTATTATAAAAAACAAATTTATCCAGAGCATTTGGTCAATGTGTTTTTATTGAAAATGAGAAAAGATTTCCTTTTAATTGAAGAGCCCAATCACACGGACTTCCCCTTTATTTTGCCTGGTGTAAGGTGAAGTTAGTAGTTCATTAGTAAAGAAATTTATTGTCAAAATAATATTTTTACTATGTTTAATTGTGGAATTATTAAATGGAGTGTTTCCCTTCAAATGTGTGTTTTTATAATGATGTTCTATAACCAATTTTACATGCACTTCAAAACTTGCAACAATACTTTCTCTTTGTTTTTTCATAGTATTACTACTTGTATTTAAGATCCTAACATTGAGCTAAATTAACCTCAAATTAAATCTAAATTTTAAGTTGCATTAACCTTAAACCTTAACACTGTTTCTTTGTGTTGATGCTTGCATCTTATATGTTTGTAATTGCATCATACAAGGAATGTTTGCATTTATTTATGTATGTTTGGAATGTTGAAATGAGAAAAACATACAGTTCTTGTTATATTTTTGAAGATAATGTAATGTGTGCAGTAAAGATATAATCATTTCAAATGTCATCTAATTATAATTAGTAGTATTGACTTGAATTTTTAGTAAGTTGGTTGTGTAAAGTTCTTATTGTGATAAAAGTAAGCTTTTCTAAATAAGCCATTATTTTGAAAATGTGTGTTATTTTGTTTATTGGCTCATCTCGCTCATCTCATTTCCGAGTAAGAAGATTTTTCACATGTGTTGAGAGTTTGATCTTGATTGTTAATATCAATCTTTTATTATTACAATTCTTGATTTATCACTTTCTTTCAGTTTTCTCTGTTACACCCTTTGCCATATCCAATTTGTATACTATTCTTTTTGTATTTTTTTTTAGATTGCTGATAGAGAAATGCCATATACACAAATTCAAATACAAAGAAATACCATAATTAAGAATGCTATGCGAGAAACATGTGTTGAAAAGATAGTGTCTGCATTGTACGATATACTGGTGAGTCTAATTTACTTGTTTTGATCTTACTGATGTGTTACTTCAAGATTTTGAGTGATTTTGGATTTTTACCGAAAGTTACATTGGATAATATGAGTACTTGACATAGTACATGAGCAAGGAATGACACACTCAGACTCAACTTACTTTAGATTTTTTTAAATTTACTTCACATGATGCATGTGAAAGGAGTGACAAATAATATGATTAATCCTATATTAGATTTGTTTTAATCGAAGAATAAATTATATTTAAAGATGTTTTAATGGAACATTGACTCATTTTCAATGGTTTTTTAATCGTGAACTTTGGAAATTACATTGTTTCATATTCAGTGCTTACTACATGAGCTTGAATTCTCCAACTTGAAAATACTTACTGCAGTTTAATTGCAACATCATGTCTTTAAATGTTTGTTAATAATGCCTCATCTTGTATGTTTTCTACGGTGTTTCGATTAGGAGTTTTGCTTATATTGTAAAATTGCATAAAAAACAGAAATACGAAAGTATTGGGTTTTCAAGTATCCTCTGATGTTAACATCTTCATCTTTGGAATGGTCTGTATCACTCTTCACCCAAAAATGAAATGAAAAGAATTTTGAGTAGAGAAGCTTCTGGTTATTACTTGTGTAAATAACTTAATACATAAAAAGGAATGTATAATAATGAATAAATTTATAAAGTTATTATGGATTTTATGGTAATTTTTTCAGTTTGTTTTTACTATGTATTGATCAAGGCACTCTTGGTGGTCAAGGTTAAGGTTGTAATCTATTTATTGAATGGCTTTTAATATACATGGATGTAATTAATAATTTAAAATTTTTCTGTAAAAGTCTTTTTTTTTATATATATATTTTGTGAAATATCACATTGTGTAATTTCAATCCGGACACAAAATTGTGAAGTTCATATGGAATTTCAAATTACGTAATAAAAAAAGTGGAGATTAAACATCTAAACCATTAGCTTACTTGATTAATTTGCCCTTGAGCACTATAATTACCTAAAATGCAAACAGTTGTGAATGTTATTTCAATATTCATAAACAAGGATCCAATACAAAATTATAGACTAAACTTTTTGACAAAAAAAAATGTACTAAGTAAAGCATGGTTTCTGTACAGGACTAGACTGCAAAGAGAAATGTATTGGTATTTTCCTTAATTTAACCAAAGCTTTTGATGTAGTATATCATGGCATTCTATTAAAGAAACTGGAAAGATTTGGAATTCCACTACAATGGTTAGTGTCATACGTAAATAGCAGAATGCAATTTGTAGAAATAACTCAATTAAGCAAGGACTTATTCAAAAGTGTGTAGAACTGAAACAAATTAACATATGAGTGCTACAAATCTTCACCCTCTAATTTTTTTAAAATGTATAAATGATTTGGGAAAATCTATTATCATATCAACTCATCACAAAATAACACAATAGACTAATAATATAAACTTACTTATATGGAGTAAAACAGGAATGATTAAATTGCAATCTGGAAACCATGAAACCAAAACTATGTCCATGGTTTGTACAAAACAAAGTATTAATTAATAAGGAGAAAACAATTGTAATAAGTTTTCAAAGCAAACTAAAAAAAATTGGAACTTTGCAGAAGTACTAATAAGTAATGATAATGTAAAATTACTTGAATTCTATTTCTGGAAATATGATTAGAAGAAAATTTAAATTTGCAAACTTGTATAGATAATTTTTGCAGAAAATTGAATAAGATCTGTTTTTCTAATAGAGCCTTTAAACATAATGTGACTAAAGAAAGTCGTAAAATTATGTATTTTACTTAATTTCATTTCCTTGTAGCTTACAGAATTATATTTTGGGGCAACCCTATCCAAAAAACCTTCATTGTTAGGTGAAAGTTGTTTAGGATATTTTAGAACATTTCTCAATCTCTAAATATTCTACCACAACCTTGCTTACTTACCTTTCAGAAAAGTTCTATACAAACTAAACTCATACTTCAGAACTACAGGACAAATTCGATGATGCATAACAATTACTTAAGAAGTGAAAATTCACAACACCAAACTTTGAGCTAAGTTCTGACTATGTGAGACTCCATCTATATAATAAAATTCCTCACAATAATAATAATAATAATAATAATGGAAGATGCTTAAAATATGGGTCCACAATTTGTCTTTTTGTCACGTTTGTTTTTATTCTGTAAATGAGTATTGGTCAGCAGGAACTCTTCTTTGAAATTAAGATAGTATATTTGTATTACTATTTATATTATTTTGTATTAATTGTTTGTATTTTTTATACTCTTGTAAATATTTTATTATTCAGCATTTCGACTGTTACAATTTTTTCCTGCAAATGAAATTTGTTGTCCCAAATGAATTCTTTCATTAAGATCATGTACATTAAAAAAATGTAGTTTCGCACAACATTTGCAATTTAAAAATTACAAAAACAAGATTTTTTCAAAAAACAATTCTAATTTTTTTCTTTAAACTTTTGGTAGGGATACTGCTAAATGCATAAAATATGACATAAACGACATATTGCTTTGTTTTGTTGGAGTCATATTTACATGAGCGGAAATTTGTTCATATAATTGTATTTATGAATACATGTGCTTGAAATAATGTCACATAATTTTTCTCGAAATCTCGACACTTTTCTGTTACAATGATCTGAAAATTCCGCATTTTCAGAAACTCAAACGTCATTTTCTCAAAAATGGCTCCAATTTTTTTTCTGAAAACTTTCCCAATGGGTAGTGTTAATCTCACTGTTGACATATAAAGTTCATTGTGCTGTGTTCTGTTGTTTGTTTTTTTCCAAAAATTACATATGTATTTTCTTTAATCTCGCGTGTTAATATGCACATTACCAGCGATTTGTAAATACTATTGCATTTGTGCGTTGAAATACCTCAAATGACTTTAAATGAAGTTTTTCGAAAACTAAAAACATTTGAAAAGAGCAGCCTCAAATTTCGCATTTACAGTAACGCTTAAACGCCATTTTCTTAAAAACTACTCCAAATTTTACTCTTTTTTAATATTCTGAAAGCCATATTTCGGTTCTACTATTAGGAAACCTAAAAATTGAAAAATATATCAAAACATTTACTTTGGTCGGCGATAGGAGGCAGCTGCCGAGAGGATGGGCCAAGACCACTAAAGCCAGTCTACACCAAGGAAATTAGAAAACTTTACTACGGGAATGTCTGTGCCATTCTGTAGCACCACTAGTTTATTATAAATTCTCAATGTCATGGTAAAGTTTTGTTCTGTGAGAAGATTGGGAGAACTGACGAAATTTTCAAGGAATTCGAGACTGCAGATGCTATAGCTGTTATCAAAGACAAGCCTTGCTCTCGCTTTCTAGTTTTTCATTCCATATTTCATCATGTTCCTCGGCATAAATTGTTTGTCTTCATTTCAAGTTGAGATGGCTTCGTGTCGTGTTTAAAGACGATCCCATCATGCGTTTATTTTGTACAAAATTGGAGTTTATTTCAAAACGGCATTCGGGCGCCAAGTTTTGACTCAGGATTCGTGTTATCCCATTACTTGCTTGCCCTTGAAATATTCGTTGAAAATTTATTTTAAAAAACTGTTTTTTTCCCTGCAATAATTTGATGTCTTTTTTAATTAAAAAAAATCTTTTAGGGTGTTTGAAACCCGATGGTGTGTTCTTGCACCGTCTGTGTGAAGAGGGATCCCCGACTGTGAGCGGGCAAACTCTAGGTGATGGTTTTATCTGTGGCGCTTAAGGGCGGAAAATTAAGATTTAAAAAATAAATAAAAAAATGAATAACATTGTCCAAATGTTTAGTATTTTATTGTACTATTCAGTTATTTCAGATATGTTACGAAATACGCGGGAGACGCTTTCTATGCTGATCACATTTTTTCCACAAAAACATTGGTTTTCACACACAGTCGCACACCGAAGTCGCTGATGATTGATTACTAGTGATTCCGAACGCATCGACGGCTAAGGTCCTTATTCCCGTAAGTGTCGTGCTTGTTCTTGCTCGGGAATTGATCTTGCCCCGCTGGATGGCGAGATCCGACGCCGGCCTAATGTCGGCTAGTGGGTTTTTCCTCAAACAGGTATCTTCTAGCAGCGTGGCACCGTCCCATCCGGGACGAGCTTTAAGCTCTCGACCGGTCTTCCCGCATGTGTGGTTGTGTTGTGCATGTAAGTGTAAGGTGGTAGGATAGGTCAATCAATGAGATGGAAAGATCGCGCGGGGCCGGTGGTCCGTTTGTTAGGGTACTGCTCCGGCATTCACCTGCTATTGATCGTAGGAAACACGGAAAACTATCAATAAGAGCAGCTAGAATTATCCTTCAGACAGCGACAGAACTCGACCTAGCTTTCTGGCCTGTGTTGAGAACCCTGCCTTAGTCGCGCCGCGGGCGGGTGGTTATTTTAATGGCTTTTATAAACCCTAGTTTGTGGGTACGATCCCAGCTCTGGCGCGTTGATTTTCGAAGGGCGGAAATTCACACAGAGGCTGTCATGCTTGTGGCATGTAAAAGAAATTGGGCAGAATTAAATCCCTCTTTCCCATCCTAACGAGATCTCACGTTTTCCAACCAGAAAACGCGTATAAAGCTAGTTTACGAGGGACCGACATGTTTGCGAGAAAATGAGATTCACTTAGTCACATCCAGGTGTTTAAGGGACGCCCGTGTGTTCGAAGGAAGTCCGCTAGTTTCGCCCTCTGGTGTAGGTTTCGAAGGAAGGCTGGGTCGAATACGTGCGTGCGATGGTCAATGGGTCAATGGCCGTACCCACACAAAATAACCCATAAATAACCTCAACGTCTCTAAACATTTTCTTCTTACATGCTAGTTGGTCAACCTATGATGGAACAATGCCTGAAGTGACCTCGTCTTTTTGATTCATTAACAATTGCCCATGGAGTTCTGCAGGGTTCGATTTTAGGCCCTATTTTCTTCCTACTGTACGTACACGATTCTTAGACGGTTCAAAACGGAAAGCAGTCCTTTTTTGCAAATTAGAATATTCTTTATAATTAAGACATTAAATATTGCGATATCAGATATTTTAAAAATAACCAATTAAAAGTAAAGAAATCTGTTTCAATGCAGTTTTTCCATTTTAAATAATTGTATACTTCATTGACAATATACAGTGTGAAAAATGACTGATGTTGAGATAACTAAATTTTTGGGTCTCTTAATTCAGTCAAACTGCTCGTCTGTAATTTGAGTGTGTTCATTCCTGTCTGAGATATGGCATATTACTCTGGGGAACACGCACGTTTTATAACTCCTAGACTGCAATCAGCACTTGTCATGTTTTGCTCGTCAATGGTGTGCTGACAAAAATTTGATCTTAAACCGTAGCAAATGCAAATTTATTACATTTCCACAATCTGAATCGATACATCCTTCTCCTATAAGAATGTTTGCTTTAGTTTCTTGTTCTTCTTTCTTGTTCTTCTTCCTTGTTCTTCCTTCTTCTTTCTTTCTTTCTTCTTTCTTTCTTTCTTTCTTCCTTCTTTCTTTCTTTCTTTCTTCTTTCTTTCTTTCTTCTTCTTCTTTCTTCTTCTTTCTTTCTTTCTTTCTTTCTTCTTCTTTCTTTCTTCTTCTTTCTTCTTCTTTCTTTCTTCTTCTTTCTTTCTTCTTCTTCTTTCTTTCTTCTTCTTTCTTCTTCTTTCTTCTTCTTTCTTTCTTCTTCTTCTTTCTTTCTTCTTCTTTCTTTCTTCTCCTTTCTTTCTTCTCCTTTCTTTCTTCTCCTTTCTTTCTTCTCCTTTCTTTCTTCTTCTCCTTTCTTTCTTCTTCTCCTTTCTTTCTTCTTCTCCTTTCTTTCTTCCTTCTTCTTTTTCTTCTTCTTTCTTTCTTCTTCTTTCTTTCTTTCTTCTTCTTTCTTTCTTTCTTCTTCTTTCTTTCTTTCTTCTATCTTTCTTCTTCTTCTTTCTTTCTTCTTCTATCTTCTTCTTTCTTTCTTTCTTCTTTCTTTCTTCTTTCTTTCTTCTTTCTTTCTTTCTTCTTTCTTCTTTCTTTCTTCTTTCTTTCTTCCTTCTTTCTTCTTCTTTCTTCTTTCTTTCTTACTTCTTCCTTCCTTCCTTCTTTCTTCTTCTTCTTTCTTTCTTCTTCTTTCTTCTTTCTTTCTTCTTCTTTCTTCTTCTTCTTTCTTCTTCTTCTTCTTCTTTCTTCTTCTTCTTTCTTCTTCTTCTTCTTTCTTTCTTCTTCTTCTTTCTTTCTTCTTCTTCTTCTTTCTTTCTTCTTCTTCTTCTTCTTCTTTCTTTCTTCTTCTTCTTTCTTTCTTCTTTCTTTCTTCTTCTTCTTCTTTCTTTCTTCTTTCTTTCTTCTTCTTCTTCTTTCTTTCTTCTTCTTTCTTTCTTCTTCTTCTTCTTCTTCTTCTTCTTTCTTTCTTCTTCTTCTTCTTTCTTTCTTCTTCTTTCTTTCTTCTTCTTCTTCTTCTTTCTTTCTTCTTCTTCTTCTTTCTTTCTTCTTCTTCTTCTTCTTTCTTTCTTCTTCTTCTTCTTTCTTTCTTTCTTCTTCTTCTTTCTTTCTTCTTCTTTCTTTCTTTCTTCTTCTTCTTTCTTTCTTTCTTTCTTCTTTCTTTCTTCTTCTTCTTTCTTTCTTTCTTTCTTCTTCTTTCTTTCTTCTTCTTCTTTCTTTCTTTCTTTCTTCTTCTTTCTTTCTTCTTCTTTCTTTCTTTCTTTCTTCCTTCTTCTTTCTTTCTTTCTTCTTCTTTCTTTCTTTCTTTCTTTCTTCTTCATCGTTCTTCTTCATCGTTCTTCTTCTTCCTTCTTCATCGTTCTTCCTCTTTCTTTCAGAAAATTGAAATTTCAAGCTGCTAGTACAATGAAGGAAGGTTGGATTTCAACTTGATCTTTTTAGGTACAAACATGTCAATAATATCATACAAGTGATAGTATTGTCATTGAAGTTAAATCTGAACAATTTTGGTGTACAAATAAAGTTTGCACAATGTTGCATGAAACATTGCACATTAGTGCTATATTTCATGTTAAAGAGCACAATAAAAACACGCTTTAATGACTCAACAGCTACAGCAACAGCAACATCGCTCCCGCTCAGTCTCGCCCATGGCGAAAATGTCTCTACTAACATAAATTTAAAGTTGAAAAGTGAACTTAAATTGTAAAAACCTTTTAAATTTTGTAAGAACGAATGTGTGTTTCAGCCCTCTCCTTATATATCAATTATAGATGATGTAATCCTTGCAATGGTGTCTTAATTTTTTGTATGTGCTCTTTAAGGTGTTTTCTTTTCAGAATACCTATGAAATGAGTCACCCCCAACTGGCAAGCCATTGTCTTGAAGCATTAGCAAATTATATTCATTGGATTGATATTGGTTTGGTAGCTAATGAGCATTTCGTTGGTACCTTGCTAAGACTCTTAAACCTGGTACCTGTTCGTGAATCTGTTATTGTGTGCATGCAAAGTATTGTGCATAAGGGAATGGACCCATTAGAGAAGTTCACACTTGTGGAGTCCCTCATTTGTGTTCTGAACAATGTTGGAGTATTTGTTCGCTCTGCAGTGAGTACAATATTTAAACAATTCCTTTCATTTATTTTTTTGTTCCTTTTTGTGTTTGCTAATATAATTTGAAATGTTTCAGGATGATGACAGTGAATTTTGTACTAAGCTCTCTCATTTGGTAAATAGTATTGGTTTGGCTCTTTTGGACTCTTTCAACAAGTATGAGTATTGCTGTCATTGGTAGTGTTATTGCAGAGAGTGTCATGTATTTATTTTGTCTGTCTTGTTTCAGAACACAAAAAAGTGGACCAGCTGATAAAGTTCCTTTTATAGAACAGGCTATAGATGCAAAGGTTCCTATTATGGTAACTTTTCTTGGAAATGATTATGATGATGTTTCATCTGCTGTGTTGGAATTTGCCAAAGATTATGTGCATGTTAGTATAAAAAGATAATTTTGCCTTTATCCCTTTTAAGTGTATTGAATGTTTCTACTCAAGACAATAAGTTAGGTTGACTAAGATTGTTAACATTGAGGAAGCCACTATAAAGGTACCTCCATGCATTTTTAGATTTGGTAAGCAGGAAGTGTCTGCTTGCAAAATTCAAAGTAGTATGGATAGGTTGTTAACATTTTGTGGAGCATCGAACATAATTTGGAGCTCCCCAACCACAGAATGTCTGTCCTTTGGACACACATAACATAACATTACATATCAATTGGAACATACCCTAAGGACCTGTACTTATCTAGATTAACCAAATAGTTGCTGTGAAGTGAATGTTCTCGACTCTTCTTTCCTCTTGTATAATCTTGGATGTTGAAAAAATCCTTTGCCATATCATGCCTCTCCTTTGTTTAGTTCCTGAAAGGAAGGCCATCTCTTAACGAACAGCAAGTTAAAAATACACAACAGCTTATGGTCACAGTGATACACAAAATGAAATATGATGAATCATACAAATTTGATCACGATGGAGAGGATGAAGCAGAATTTCAGGACTTCAGGTATTGTACTTATTATTTGGTTTCATTAGAAAGGACATATAAAGGACATGTACCTTATTAATTTACTTCATTTATTAATTTGCTGATATGTTTATTCAGTCTTTGGGGTAGTTTGTTAGCTGTGACATTTAAATGTGCATGAGAATTGGAATGTTTTGTAATATTCTAATTAATACACATTTGCTAATTTTAAATGCATTGACTTTTTTAGTTTTAGGTGTATAATTTAAAATTCCTAGATAACTTGATGAATTCTTCAAAAATAATTTCTCTTGCTTTAAATTTTTTGAGATCCATTTCTCTCTCTCATTAAAACAAAAATTCCAACAAAAATTGACGGTATTTGAGACTCCTAAAGAAGAGAAAAAGTGGTCCTTGAAATGCTGAGATGTAAAACAGTAAAAATTATTAGAACATTTTAATAAAATTCTTTAATCTAAATTATGGTTTCTGATGAACATGTTTATGGACACATAAGCTTCTGCGACTGGAGCACGACTTCTTCGCTGCCCGAGTGATGCCGTGTAGTCGGCTTCTCAGCCAATGAAGCAGCATCACCCAACAGCCAAGAAGTAAAGTGTTTGTGGTTTTAATGTGTTAAATAAAAATCGCTGTCTTAAATAATTCTGGACCAAAAATAAAAAATGCAATTTATAACTGACGACAGACTCTTTTTTCCTTTTTGATTTTCATCTACAATATTTTTTGATAGTTCTAATATGGTGCAATGTAATGATTGTCAATTATTCATATCTTGAAAGGACAACAGTCACATCCTACTTGTTGTACAGGGATGTATTGATTTATTAGCAACCACAGAGCCAATGATGGGTGTCTTAGCTCAGCCACCCATTTTTGTCAGTTTTCTTACATTTTAATTAATTAAATTAATTAATTATAACATGAAGTAACACAATTTTTGTTTAGTTTTACTCTAAATCACTTTTATGCCTTAGCCCCCAAATATAGTCATGCATCATACTCTCATTATAGTCCCTGGTTGCAGTGTTCAATGCCTCATATCCAGGTGGAAGTGCTTTCCTTATTCCTCTGAATAAGCTCCCATGTTCTCCTTGAATGTATCAAGTTGATCATCAAGCTTATGGACTTTTTGTGACATTCTCCAGCTGTTTGGCACTGTAGTTCTTCAAAAAGTTCTGGACCAATTGCTCAGTTTTAAGCCTTGTTATTCCACAGAAATCTCTAAACAACTGTAATAATGCTGGTACAAGCAGCTTTCCCGTCCTCATCAAGCATCTTTTGAAATTTGTTGCATTGAAGGATCTTTTTTATTTGTGGTCCCACAAAAACACCTGCTTTGACTTTTGCCTTGGGCAAATTAGAGAAGAAGGTTCCAATATATTTGAAAGCTACTGAATTTATATCTAGGGCTCCTACAAATTGCTTCATAAGCCCCCAACTTTATATGTGGTGAAGGTATAAGCACCTAATTGCATACAATCAGTTGCACAACTTCACATTGTGATCCCACAGAGGACTCAGTCTTCAGAGGCCAAAAGTTACTTTTTGAAATGCCCATTGGTGTCTCCGCTATCCCAAATACAAAGGTAGCAGGGTAACTTGGAGACCCACCAGCTGGAAGACTCCAAAAACTTCAAATCCATTCTCATCATCAAGATTTCTTACAAGATCATGTTATTGCTGTAATTCTCTTTGAGATGCCCTGAATGAGCTCTAGAGAGGTGGATAGTTGTTCCCATTATGTTGTAGCACGCTTTTGAGACTCTTTGATGAACTGATCATACCATTCAGTTGGGTTTAAAATGATTTCAATGTCATCCAACAAACAGCTAATATTGTGGCTAAAACAGATACCATTTTGATAGGAAAAAAAGTGGAGAAAATTTGATGTCATGTGAGCTGTGATTTCACCCTTGCATCCAACAAGTCTCTTTGTTATCAAAAGTTCAGCATTTGACTTGGTCAGGCCAATATATCTGACCAAATCATTTTGGTTAGAGTACTATGAATTCCTCTCCACTATAATTTCCGGATCGGCAGCATTCACATCTAAGTGTCCACTCTTTTCTGAATCAGAACTTTGCTGTTTCCTCTGACAAAATGGGCACGGGGAGGTCTCGACCATGTGGTACTGGGGCAATGAATGAAGATCTAGATAAATTATACCAGGAGCATTCTTGCCGGTTCTACATTTTGAAGGGTTCACAGTACAGAAGTAACAATTGCTTGAAAGATCAGTGGGCTCCCTTCAGATCCTTGGTATACCAAACTTCATATGCTTCATTTCCCTTATATACTATCCTGCAGGATAACAGAATATAAAGTTAAATGTGGAATTTAGTGTGTTTATTTCAGCCTATATTTTTTTAACGAAACACTTCCTTGCCTTTCCAATGTTTGTTTTCAGTTTTTTCAGGCAACATAAGGTACTCAGGGTTTGTCTTGATCCCCCACAGACATGCCAAAATATGCTTTGTATGCCTTGCTCATTTGTGAAGTCATGCGGAGTCCTTTTTTGCTTGTTTCTTCATATATTTTCTGCAGATGAAACAAAAAGCATCTACTGCATTCATACTTCATGATGGCATCACTAGAACATCCATTATCATCTCTCCACTTTTTAAACTGAATATACAAGAAACTAAACCCCTTTATAGCAGTATGTTTACTATAAGAAGCAGTCACGTATGCAAAATTGAAAAGAAAAAGTCAAATTAGATATAAATCGAAGTTGACATCAGAACACTAAAGTTTATGCAACATACTAGGTATTTTCCGTACGTTTGGTGCATAAACAATCAAGAAATGGCAAATTTAACAAGGACAAACAAAAAGCTAATATTTGATTTTGTTTACGTCTTTTTTTAAATTATCTCAATTCCATTCCAAATACTACAGCTTATACTTTCCAGCATTACTTCTAAATTTGCAATTTTTGAAAATCATAGTGTTAAACGAAAAATAGATTTACGCCGTTCTTTTAAGTGCCTTTTATTTTATCCTTGGTTAAATTTAAGAAAAAAATTGCAGCAGTCTGTGTGAAAATGTTTTTTTTATGTCATTAATTTCAAGCGCAATGAAAACTAATAAGGTTTTCCAAAACATTTTTTTAATGAGCTGATTTTTTGGACCTGATTTAATTTAAGCCAGAAATCTGTTTTTGAATTTTTTTTTACTTTTGAACAATCAATTGACTTTGATAATAATGATATGATAGACTGAACTCTCGGTTATAGTGAACTTGGTCCCATTTCACTTACTTTTCAAATAAGCACAAGAAGATTTGGTTATAGTTATTTGAAGTTTGGTTATATAGTTATTATAAAAAAAAGTCTCCTGTGTGGTGGAAGTTCCAGACACGGAATGGAGACCTTTCTGACGACCTGATTTTTTTAGAAATTGCACAAGTTCCAAGCACAAATTTTGCAAAAACTGCTTGTTATATCAAAAAATTGGACTTGTTATTTTTTAGAACTTGTTTTGTTTTTAGGCAAACATTTGTATTGTTAAATTTGTTGTTTTAAAATGTTAAATTTTTGCAATTCTCGAAAATACAGGGTGTTTGCCAGAAATGAGACTACCACTAATTTTTTACCATTCATTTAATGCATACAACCAGCGACAGAGGGGGACTAGAGACCAAATAGCAATTCATAGATAGATAATGGAAGAGAGAAGTGAATTTCAAAGGAACCTGTATTTATGTCTTTTGGACTATTATAAAGCTTTTGACTGTGTGGGCCATAAATCTGTTATGGATTACCTTAACAAACGTGGGCAGATAAGGAAGGAAAAGTTTAAACATAATGAAGTACTGAATGGTTTAAAGTCAATAAGGATGTCATACAAGGATGTATCCTCTCTCCAAGTCTATTTAACTTATACACTGAAAATATTATGAGGAAACCCAAAAGCAAGAAGACGGAAAATGAGATGGCATGAGGAAACCCAAAAGCAAGAAGACGGAAAATGAGATGGCATGAGGAAATCAAAAAAGGTAGCAACCTGACATGAACAGAAGCAATGAATATGGTGCAAGACAGAGTAGGATGGAGAAAACTTTTAAAGGCGGGGTCGGCAAATTGATTGAGAAATTTGGAAGGAGAAGCTAGCAACCAACTGTTGTGAATATCCCCCCAGGTTCACCAAGGATCGTATGCAATATTTATTACTACTCTCTTACTTGATGTATTCAAAGACAAAATATCTAAAACATCTAAAATTTATGGCTCTCCTCTCGTGGAACCTCGAGGGCTTTTGCACTCGTTTAGACTAATTGAAGCTGATAATGTCTGTATAGACACGTTATCTGCCTGCAGGAAACGCATCTTCCTGAGCATTCCCTCTCTCTTCAAGGCTTTTGTGGCTGCAGGCAAGACATTGATGATGGTTTCCAGGCACATGGTGGAGTCATTACATATTTCACAGACTCCATGGTGTCCAAAGAAATAGATGTACAAACCACTCTTCAGACATCTTGCATTCGTATGAACATCTGCACTTTATCAATAACTATTTCTAACGTCTATATCCCGCCTGGTCAAGTGTCACAAGAGGAACTTAAAGATATATCTCAGTTGCCCGCCCCTCAATTATTGCGGGGGACTTTAATGCCCACAATCCCGCTTGGGGTGTGTGGTATGTAAAATTGAAAAGAAAATTCAAATTAGATATAAATCAAAGTTTAACTACATAACACTACAGTTTATGCAACATAATAGGTATTTTCCATACTTTTGGTGCATAAACAATCAAGAAATGGCAAATTTAACAAGGGCCTGCCCGAGAAGCAATATATTTGAAAATATTATTGACAAGCAGGACATAATTCTTCTTAATAGTAGCGAAAGCACACATTTTGCATAACTTCAAACACTTCTTCGTCCGTTGATCTGTTTCTCTGCAGTCCATCTCTACCATCTTTGAGTGGACTGTCCTTGGCGATGTGCATGGCAGTGACCACTTCCCCATCCTGGTCATTTTCGACCTAAACATTACCCTTCCTCACTGGCTAACCCACTGAGCTGGGTAGGAAACATTCAAAAAAGAAATACGGGTATCAGAAAATTGCCCAAACGATATCAATGCTATGATTGCCCATTTTACTGATGCTGTTCTTCATGCGTTCTCAATTACCATCCCGAAGTCGTCGGGTCACTCACAACATCCTTCCGTGCCATAGTGGAATGTCCTCGGTACGTGATCGGAAGCGGGCACTGGCAAAGCTTAGTAGGTTTCCAACCATGGATAATCGGATAAATTATAAAACATCCCGAGTAAGAGCTAGATTGTCCATACGGGAAAGTAAGGCCGCGTCCGGGAGAGTTTATATTTCATCACTCTCTGTCTGTACGCTGCCTAAAGTAGTGTGGTGAAAGGTTCGACAGTTCAGTGGAAGACTTCTATCGGCGTCTGTCTCAGTGCTTCTGGTAAATGGTAATCTTCTCACCTCATCGGAAGATGTAGTTGACGAATTGGCTTTGCACTAAGAGCATATCTCCACCTCCAAACACTACTCTCTTCCCTTTCTGAACACCAAAAGAAGAATGGAAAACTACAGATAATATTTCTCGGGTTGCGTGAAACTACAATACTCCTTTTCCCATGGATGAATTTTCGTGTGTCCTCACTTGTGTCAAAGATTCTGCTCTAGGACCATATCAGATACATAATCAAATGCTTAAACACCTACCGGAAAATGCTCATTCTTTTCTCCTTCGCATTTTCCAACTGATTTGGGATGAAATTTCCTTACCAAGGATTTGGCATGAAACCATTGGTATTCCAATCCCTAAAGAAGGAAAGGTACAATCCCTTCGTTACAGTCCAATCTCGCTCACAACCTGTGTGTACAAACTTTTAGAGTGAATGGTAAACAAACATCTGGTCTGGCTCATGGAGCAAATTAATCTATTAACTCCTTTTCAGAAGTTACAGCTTGTCCTCAGCAAAGTGCAAGACTGGAGTGATTAAACTGGATTCAAGTTCTCCACCTCAAAATTCAGTTGCATGAACTTCTGTAGAATATATAACCTCCATAATCATCCTGATCTTTTTTGGGGGTATCATTAACTTCCTTTTGTCGAATCTGCTTCTTTCCTTGGCCTGACATTCAACAAGAGCTTAACATGGCGAAAGCACATTCAGAACTTGATGAGCCGCTGTATATCACCATAGAACCTCCTTTGCATCCTTATTGGGCAGACCAAGGTGCAGTGCATGGGGTGCAGACCAAGTATGTCTTTTGCACCTCTGTCCTATCTTAGATTATGGGTCAGCGTCTCCATCGACCCTCCGGTCATTGAATACCATACACAATGCCAGAATGCGGATCAGCACAGGCGCTTACTGCACAAGTTGCATTGAATGTCACTTGGCCGAGAGTCAAAGTCCCTGAGTCAAAGGCGAGATATTGTAATCGGCTCTTCATTGTCAATCATAGAGTGTGTCATTTGTCATTACTACTCTGTTTATGTTGTATTTGTAAATCTTGTTAAAGAATTACTGTACTTCAAAATAAGGTAGTCTCATCAGATATTTGGAGATCACTCTTTTACATTTTTTTAAATCTTTAATTGAGGGATCAGAATTCATATCTATGTCCTAGGCTCTTTACCTTTTGTATTTTTCATTCCTTCATTATTACAATATTAAGTCTCCTTGAAATTGCTTAATTGAAGCATTATTGTTTATGTTAAATTTATTGTCCTGCATCATTCAGTGGTCATCCCTCATTCTTAATAATATACACGTTTTATTACGGTCATTATATTGGTTATTAAATGGTCATGAAAAATGTGATTTGTGTTGCTTTTTTCTCATGCTGGTTATGAAGTCATAATTTTATTTTTCTTGTAGGTATAAAGGCATTTACTAGTACTATTGAATCCTGGGTTTGTGGAAAAGAAAAGTAGTTAAATTGCTTATTGTGGTGCTCAATATTTAATATTTCAGTTTATTTTCAATAAAGATTCTTAGAACACGATGTGTGCTTGGAGTCTAAAGTGTTTTGATAGGTAATGTTTTCCTGCAAGTTGTATTGTGTCCAACAGGAGTTTTATGTCCCAAAATTAACATTTACTTTGAATGTTGACTTAATATATTGATCATTAAATTGGAATAACTACTTGATTGGCTACTATTTTCTTAATGCTGGCGGAAGATATTTTAGAATTGATTAAGAGGAATGTCAACTTTGTCATTGCATATATAGGGGAAAAATCTCTTGAATCTTTGAGATGTATTAATGGATCTTATTATCATAAATTTATTCATTAAACCTTCATAAAATGCCTTGTGTTGAAGGAGAAAATCATGAAATGGGTATATTAAATGAGTTTAAAGTGTGCAAATAGGAAGAATTTCTGAATTAGTTAATGTGATATTTAATTTTCAGGAAAAATTTGAAAGTGGTGTTTGATAATCTGGTTGGCTTAAATAAAGACTTAGTATTTAATTACATAATGGAATTGGCTACACGTGCAATAGGAGAATGGCGAACTTCCCCATTTGCTGATGTTGAAGTTAGTTTAGCAGTTGTCTATTATGTTGGAGAAGTTCTTCCTACACATGCTGGACAGTATGCTCCAAACGATCATGTAAGTGCTCATATATTGTATTATGATCACGTAAGTGCTCAGATATCATATGCTTATACACCTTGCGATGCACAAGTACAGATCAGTTACAGGTAATTGGTAATTGCTAATTGCAGTAAGACTTGTAGGTGGAGTTTGAACTAGATACCTGGGCATTCGAGTGTTCGAATGCAAGCCATTGCTTGCATTTTATTGGTCTTGTGCAAACTCGGTTATCTTGTGCAAACTCTGCACAATTATGCGTGAAACTTGTTTGCAAAAATGTTTAGTTCTTTAATAGAGATTTGTATTTATAAAAACATTGTTTGCATTGACAAAAAAATATAAGATTCAAAAAAATTATAGTAAAATGTAATTGGAAATATCATTTGCAATGTTCTTATTTTTGAATGTAAATTCTGGTGAAGAGTTTCACATAAACTATTTTTGAATTGGTCACATTGAGGGTATTTGTATTGTACAAAAAAAGTAATTCAACTATGAATAGAGTACGTGAGTATTCCCTAAGAATTGTTTACTCTTGAAGTTCAAGAACAAAAAACTTTAAACATAACAATTTATTTATTTTATTGGCAACATTGAACAGGATTTATCCTTTTTATTCTATATTGTAGCAGTTCTTTGCTTTCTTGTTTCTTGCACTTACTTGCAATACTTGTCTAGCTGTGCCCTGCTTTAACTTGTCACACCACCACTCTACTTTACTTACCCATTTTCGAAGTAATCTGATGTAAACATTTAATGCCTGTTGTTTTTTCTTGTAGATGGAAGTAACTTTAATGGTTGGTTAAGGAATTTTTATTAGTTATTTCACTTATTCATTTTGCCAAATTTAAGCTCTTCTATGTAATACTAGTTGCTTTTGTTGTACCTTAAATTACATTTCTCCCCCTTCCCCCTACTCTCTTTCTGTCTTTCTCTCTTGATACCTAGTGGTTGGACTTCAAATAAATTAGTTCAGTTACTTGAATAATGAGAATGTTATGTCAACATTCCCCATTATATAAATTGCTATAAGAATTTTTCTCACTTTTAAGCCACTTTTTAACCAGCAACAAAAATTAAATTCAAAATTATTGCTAATTTCCTTTTAGTCAGTTTGTTAAAAAATATTACTCTGGGTCATCGATATATGAATGTAAAGTTTTCTCAGGAAAACTAAGCATTTTCAGATTTGTGGTTTTAGAAAATCAAAATTACGGAACAGGAATTTTTTTCATTTTTTAAAGATATTTTTCGTCAACTGATCAATATGGAGCACCTATTGGAATATTTTTTGATCTTTTGAAAGCTTTTGACATCATTGACAATAACATTTTGTTATCGAATTTAACTTGGTATGGAATTCATGGTGTTGCTCTAGATTGCTGGTGTTGCTAACCGAATTTGTTTACTATGCTCCATGAAGTCACGGAGGTGAAGCAAATCCGAGGCTTGCGGGCTCCAGGTTGAGTGACCGGCTGGGAACCCAGGGAGCTAACGGCATTGAGACCTTGGCCAAAAGGATAAAAGGCACTGACTGACTGTGACGGGAACAGACTAGACAAAGAAAGTAATGTCCACGACAAGCACTCAACAGTGGTTTAAGAGACATGTTGTGTCAACGATGATGCAATAATTTTTTTAAAAAAATTGGTATCTTCTTACTGTAACATTGCAAAGAGTAGAAATACTGTACTGGTGAAGAAAAGAATTACTCATCTTCACCATTCTCTACCAATTGAGTTTGGGGTCCTAGGGGTATTTGTACGTAAACAATATGCCCGAATCATTCAAACTGAAAAAACGTTGTTTGCTAATGATGTAAATGTTTTTTGCAAAAAACAAACAATTAATAGTACGATTTCAGAAGTTTCAAATTGGTTTTGTAATAACAAATTAATAGTTAACAAAGGAAAAACTGTTTCAATGTAGTTTTGCTTTTTAAACAATGGCATGCACAATTGAAAATTGACAATATGCAATTGGCTGTTGCAAAGGTAGAAACTTTTCTGGGTCTCTCAATTCAGTCACACCTAAAATGGAACATCCATATAAATGAATTGGACACTAAATTAAGTTCCGTATGTTATGCATTCAGAATGCTTCAAATTTAGTCAACTTGTGTGTATTTTGCAAATGTGCATTCCTGCCTGAGATATGGCATAATATTCTGGAGAAGCTCATCTTGTTGTACCCAGACTTAGATTGTAGAAAAACATTGTACTAATAATAAGTTAATGTTATCCATATGATTCCTGCAAGCCTCTGCATTGCGCTGGAATTTTATCCTTGTTATCTTGCCTTACCTATTTATTTATGAATGTGTAGTTTTTGTCAAAATTGACTTACGTAGGTACTAAAAAGGTGGTAACATATTATCTCGCAATACTGGTATTAATAATTACAACACATATCCTAGAAAAGACATTTCATTTGGCGTCGGTATTAACAGTTCAGGACAAGAAATCCACATTTAATACATTACATTACTTTACAACACATTGTCAGATGATTAAAACTGCTACACTAGCTTATGTGCTAAGCAAAATCTTTTCTCCTGTATAACAATAAATTAGACTATTCCAAGCATCAAAAAGAAAAGTAATATTGATATTAACAGTAATATTTAATCTATTAGTTACAATTTGGACTGTATAGCTCTAAAAACTAAATATGTTTGTGGCAAGTATTGTACCTTAGATTCTGGGTCAATGGCCCTCCTCTTCATCTGGTTTTCTTTGTTTTCCTGATCCATTGAGCAAATGGGGTGAGATGGCCATTTGTTTTGCTTGTTGACATAACATAGCTTCACTATGTGCATGTTTTATGGAGCTCTCCTTTTACGTTCTCGCTTTACTTCCTAAAAAGAGAAAGTATTGTAATTGTGTGTCCGAAAACTGCGGTTTTTCAACAGGAAACATATTGTGTGGTCCTAGTAACAAATAATCAGATGAATCTAGTACCTTTGTTTAGTAAGTTACCTCCTGTATCACGTGTAGTTCAAATCCTTGTTTTTTGGGTTGTGGATACCTATAAATCGATCAACTGCAAAACGTCCTTCTTGGTCAGTGCTAACGCCTAAACTGTTCACAAAACTTCTCCAAAATTGATATTCCCCAATCGATCTGAATTAACTTTAGGCCCTGCGAGTTCAAATTAAATATTTGAATTTTGGAGGGGTGCATTATAAGAAGCCTAAACATTTTCAAAACTGTTTCAAACATGACTTCTGTTTTTTAAATTTTATTTTTTTAATTGAATTTTGTCTTCGGTTAGCTTAAGGACCTTTTAAAAACTTATTTTCTTATTTTCGTTGAAATACCTGATTTTTTTCTAAAATTGCAAATGTTTTTCTTGCGTCTTCCTGCAACTAAAATACGGAAAATAGATTTTTTTTCTTAATAAAATATGTTGAAAGACATCGTAAAATAGGGTCATGTACAATTTTTTGAAAACACGAGTAGTTTTAGCGTAATTTTGTGTGAAATACAAACAACTTTTAAATACTTATTCTCAAAAACATTTGAAGTGATGTACTACCGCGAGCAGCGTAACAGGCCGCATCTCCAATATGGTGGCGTTGACGGCAAACTGCCAGTACCGCCATATTCTGAACTCAAATGTTTCAACCTGACCCGCGATATTGAAAGGGACGGATATTCTGAATGAATTCCACTGCGAAATCGATACACAATTGTATTTTTCCCACTCTTTTCTTCATTTTGTTCGGTTTGGAGCACAGGGAATAATATATTTTTCTTTGTAAGTGATCAATTTGAAACAAATTATATATATTTAATACATAAGTATAATCATTATTTTCTAGGAAAAATAATTTGTAAATCCTTGATATATTATGAATAGTTGGAAAATTTTGTTTGACATTTATTAGTTTTTGATTTTACATTTATTAGATTAATGTTTCTTAAAACTGAGTGTTTTCCTCTTCAGGTACTGTCAATGTTTTTTTTAAAATGCCCAGAGTGTGCAAAATGAAGCAAATTTTAATATTAGTAACCAATCCAAATATTAAGAAAAGTATCAACATAAATACATACTACTACAAAAATTTTAAAATTTATCAAAAATCAAAATTTGAATTTAAAAGTGACAGTTCGTAAGCATTTTAAGATTAATTTAAGTATTGGAGGATCTTGATTGGAAAATAATATAGTTTTGAATAACAGTCAACTGTAACTTACCCGTAAGAATCAACTGTATCAAATAATTTTTCATTGTAAAGTGAATTCTCTCAATAGGTCTTCCCACAATAGGTCTATGAAAAATTATTATTTTTAATATAAAAATATATTTCATATAAAAATAATTATTTATGTAACACATTCATATGGCTAAAATAATTAAATTTATTGCATATAAAATGATTTATCAAAAAAGGAAAATCTTCTATAACTGAAAAAATTGAATAATTTCTTTCAATTCTGAGACAGCAGAAAATGAATAAGAATGGCAATTCACTACTTTTATTCGATTTATTCAGACAATAATAATTATGTACTTTACTATAGTGACGATTGTAATAAGAAACAGTTTCAATTGATTAAGATATGCTGTATTTAATAAATTGAACCAGGAAGAACTGATGGAGATAGTGAAGACCAGGATAATAAATTATCATCATGATGACAGTAACAGTGTCATACTGAATCACTGAGTTAAGATGTGCGAGAAGGTTATGTCTTAATATTACTTCTCTTTCCTGGCCATGTAATCACACCAAGAAAAAAATAATGATTACAAAAAGCAATGTCTGAAATGTACAAAATCATTAAGGTATAAATTCAAACAATCGACGTGTGACCCTAGGTATGAAAATTGATTAAATTAAATTACAATGTCTAATAACCAAATATGTGTTAAAAAAATTGAATGTATTAAAGCTGAATCCCTATTGGGGTCAATCCATTTTTTTTTTTTAAATAATCTTCCTCGTCATTATCTCTTAGGTCAATTAATACTTCTGCTACTTCAGTAAAATTTTAAATTTCTTTAATCCAACAATCCAAAATTATTTGCTTCATAATGAGCAACATACTGATTCTACTTCTTGAGTATCTCCTAAAAAAATGAACATGAATGTTTTGCTACGAACTTTGAAGGTAATCTTGTGATGTTGTAAATTTGTGGTGTCAGTTAATGGACTTGACAATAGCTACTTATAAAATTTGCACAAAATACTAGTACCTATTTAACAGTACTACCTTAATAAAAAATGAACAAATAATTGCATGTGGCGATGTGTTACGGTTAGTGACTCAGACTGTTTAAGCCAAGTTGGTGGGTTCAAACTCGATCGAAGAATTAGATTTTTAAGGGCGAAAAAATCCTTCGACTGCCTTCCTTCGGAGGGGAAGTAAAGCCGGCAATCTCATGTTAGCAGATTTACTTGTATGTAAAAGATACTCAAGCCTAAATGACGCCTCTGAGCGAAATTAAAATCATCTGTTTCTCGCCCAAGAAATACCTCATTTCTTCGCTAGTTGGTAAAAGGAGTGTAGCAAAATTTGCGGGGTCAGACGGATGAGCGGGCCTGATGGCCTGAGTCTCGCCACGTAAAATAAGGCATTAATTCAATTCAATAAATAAATACAATAGCTGCTAATTACATAACTTCAAATAACTAAAAATTTTCCAAAATCTTCATATTAAAATTAATCATTAAAAGCTGATACAACCACACTAATTATTAATTAGACAACTATTAATACAATTAACTAATAACAAAAACCTGCAATGAAAAAACTTTTTGAAACTTTCAACTAGCCCTTATATATTTTTGTATGCTGAAATCGAAAATGTAACTAGATATGCTCCATCACACACAGTTTTTTCACAAATTGACTTAAATTGTGCAGAAGGCCACTGGCAACTTTTTTTTATTTAGCATACAGTTTAGTGACCCCATGTATGTTGATAAAATTTCTGTCTTTTTCCGTATATGTTTCAAAACAGTGCTATTACACAACAGCAACGAGTGTGCTTCAACACCTATAGGCAATTCAGTTCACCCCAAAGAAACTTACAAAAATCTTTGATGCTTGCTGATGAGCACTGATCCTTACTGAAATACAGTACGACGATCATGGATGGTTGATGTGTGGAGACCTGAAGATTTTGTGCATGCTACTTGGACAGTTGTCTATGTGTACAAAGTTTCTTTGTTTCCTTGTTTCCTTTGTGAATGAGACAGCCGTGCGAAAGTGTACCACTGGGACCAATAAGAATGGCTCCCAAGAATTACTTCAGAACCCTGAAGTAAGAATATTTTAAGGGAAGGTCTTATTGATACAAAGAATACACCACCTGTGCTTGTAAAATTAGGATTCATGAAACGGTTAACTACAACTCTGCCAAGAAATGGGATGTTCTTTAAACATCTCTGTGATAATTTCTCACATATCTCAGAAGTCAAGATAAAGGAAGGAATTTTCGTTGGACCAGACATGAGAATTATATTATATGAATTTACCACCATGATCACAGATGCTGAAAAAAGAGCTTGGATTTCTGTTGAAAGAGTGGTTAAGAACTTCCTAGAAGTAAGACCTGCATTATGCAATCATTGTTAAAAATATGTTGAACTTTTTAAGATTTGCGATGTTTTATGAGCTTCAATATTAACTTCCTGCTTGCACATTTGGATTGTTTTTCTGAAAATCGTGCAGTGATGAGCAAGGAGCAAAGATAACATTTTCACCAAGATATTAAGGAGATGGAAAAGAGAAATCAGGGTCAATAGAAAGTAAAAATGATGGACAACTTCTGCTGGATGCTCTACCGGAACACGTCATGGGGCATACTTAAGAGGAAGAGTAATACTCGCAGCTTCATAAAAATAAGAAAAAGATATTACGACACTTAAATACTGGTTTTAGAAATAAAAAAATATATTCTATAGTTTGTGTAATAAAAAATTGTGTGAATTATTTTTTAGAAAACATGTTTTATTTTTCATAGACCCTTAATAAACATGATTATGTAATGTTGGTTAGGTACAATACTTTCGCGCAGTATTACAATACTTTCTGTATACTGTGTAAGCAGCGGTCAAAAAAGTAAAAATGGGGCATGTCCTATTTTAGGCGAACTGTGAATTTTCGAAAATTAATATTTAAATAAGGTTGTGTACAATTTTTTGGGGGCAAGAAATAGTATTCGCTCTCCCACTCACTATCACAAACATTAAAGTAGCCATTACAAATAATACGAAAAAGTATGTGCTGTTAGAGCAAGGTTTTTTTCTTCCTGTATCCTATTTTCTTTTTAACAGCTTTTACTAATTAGTTATTCCATATTCTCACTCCCTTTCATCTCTTATGCTTCTTTTTCTGCCCTGTGGTTTCATGTTTTCCCTCTATGTATTCCTTTGTAGTCTGCCATTCTTCAGATATGCCATCAACAGTTGAAGCATTTAAGAGATATTGTTGTAATTGATTTTTATATAATTTGTATCCTTGTTCTAATAGCATAGTTTGGAAAGCTCCTTACGTGTCAGTTGGTATAATGGTATAATTTTCTTCAAATTGGCTATTGTTGTGGCCTAATAATAATTTGTAATAACTATGTAGTGATGTAAACATAAGAGACTTCCTTAGTATAATGAAATATTCTCTATTTGATTACAAATTTTATTGTTTGCAATTTCCAAATTGTCTGTGATCTGGCACTCCAAGTGACATGTACCCTTTATTCTGAATACGATATTAGTAAGTTTCCACCGATTCCAGTTCGAAAATTGCATTAGTTATTTTCATTCAAGGGTTGTTAAACCAAGCCTTGTGTGAAGTTCACCACATACGAGGACTTAATCGTTCTTATTGTTGGAATTATGGACAGCAGGCACGCTAGCGTATCGACGCACAGATCTTCCCCTGATAGTAGGCGGATTACAACTCGTGATGCACAATACACTGTTAGCACATACCAAACCACATGCGTTCACGTCGACGCTCTAGTCAAAGTTCTAGCCAGTACAGCTCTAGTCACAGAGAACTCTAAAACGTCAGTCGATTGCTCAGCATATCGATAGGTTCTCTACGGATGGGAATGTATTGCTCTGTCGATAACTCCAACACTTCCCCTCGTGACAATCCCCACCGATTCACTTGACATTCACTAGTCCAAACTGCCCCATGCACTTCTCATACTTCGGCCAGGTTAAGGCCATTGGGCAGGTGTCAACTGGCATGGCCACCGATGTCAGATGGTCCAACTTGAGTTGTCGTGACTCCACGACTGAATGACGAACATATGTGCTTTGTTCTAGAATGAAAGACTAGGTTTGTTGCCAGTATCTGGGAGATGTTGTACAGGGTCAGCGCCTCGACCTCTTCCAACTCAGCTAGGAAGCTTCGAAGGTGTGTGGCCTCCTTGGCAGCCTGTACTCAGGGCCATGTACTCAGCTTCCGTGTTGGAAATCACAACTGTCCTTTGCTTGCTGGGGTCACATATTACAGGTCCACCGCTCATGGTGAACACATCCTGTGAATGACCATCTGCCGTCTATCCACCCAGCGCAGTCCGCATCCACATATCCCGTCACGGGAGAGTCCCCTAGCTCATATCTGTCTCCCAAGTCCACAGAGCCTTTTAGGTATCGCGTTACCGTCTTCGCTGCGTGCCAGAGGGATTTTCCGAAAGGCTCGTTGTACTGGGTTAGCACACCCACGGCGTGATCTATGTGTGGGCGTGTTGCCACCAACAGATACAGGAGACCTCCTGCAAGTTCACGATACGGTGCTCTGTCGCCGTCAGTCACCCCACACATCAGCCTTTGTAAGGTTTGAGCCAGGTGCAATGGGCGTGGAAACGGGACCCCACCCCCATTGCACATCTTTAATCAACGCAAAATGCCCTCTGTATTCGTCTTCTGATTCATGAAGGTAGATTCCTCGCTCACCTTGAATTACATCACCCAGTAGCGCTCCAGATTCCCAAAATCCCTCATCTCGAAAAGTCTTTCCAGATCACTGACCAAAACATCTACCTTCTCTGACTCTGACACACTTTCATTTGACAGACCTCCCCTCCAGTCAACAGCTCCCTTCAGGGACTTGACATCACCAACCTGATGCTTTTGATTCTCATTGGCGATGTATTCAAGAGCATGGCTCATTTCGTTAGGAACCTCCATGAGCACATTATCATCCAGAGTCCCATTGTGGTGCGCTGTGACCACATCAAATGATCGAATTTGCATGTCATTTCGTGCCGCTAGGGCTACCGTCATGCAAATGAAGGCTAACCCGAGCGTTGGGGGAGTACGGCTCGTTATAATCCTTTATATCGTTGCGAGTACCCGTTCGCCACGATCCTTGCCTTTCTCTTCTCTTAACACTTCGTTCCATAGTAGTTTCTCAAAATGAATCTGCTCCCTACCACGCCACTGTCATCAGGCTTGGGCATCTCCCAGGTCTTTTTCTCTAGTATGTACTTTACCTCACCCGCCATGGCCTCTAACCGTTCCTGAGAGTTCTCGCCAGAGAGGGCTTGCTTGATCGGAACTTCACTTAAGTCAAACTCTGCATTCGAGGTCTCGGTCGAAGTTGTTGACGACGATACCTTGCTGACTCTTCACAGCGTTGCGTAAATCCGGAACATTCATCCGGTTTTAATTTTTCTGGCCCCTATTTCATCGATAGCCTTAAAAGATGGAATGTCCTTCCACATATGCGAAGTGCATTGCGGTCTTCGCCGCCGCCGGTACAGAAATTCACGTCCGGTATGTCCCTTGACACGTGAAGTTGCGTCCTCGTCACCACTAGCGGACCGCGGCCACCGGGTTATGCCCATTTACAGTTCAAATGAATTTATCTTTATACCTTCTTGTATCCTTTTTGTAGGGGACCTGGGATGCTGGAATCCCTTTCCGACGTCTCGCCATTCAATCGACTCTTCTACCTGCTTCCCGGCGACCATCGCTCTTTTACTTGCACTTCTCCTGGCGAATTCAATTCTCCCTTACCCCGAGTTTCATTCTCAGGACATCTGGTGTCGGCAAGTTATCCCGTGTTGCGATCGCGCACAGAAAATTGTTGGAACTGTCGGACAAACTGTGCAGCAGGATTACCGTCATCAAGTCTTGATGGATGTTTACTTTTATCGTCCGATCATTTGTCCACTACGTCGAAGAATTCACGAACGAATTCTCGCATCGTCGCCACCTTGCATTCGCCTAGAGATTAACTGAATCAAGATCACAGCTTATCGTGCTGGACCTTTCGACTGGAAGATTTCTTTTCTCCATACAGCGCGCAACGTCTTGCATCCCTTTATGTGCTTATCTCGATCGGGCTTATTGCAAAGATGTCTGACTGTGCCTTCAAGTCGGCTTTCGTCCCACTGTTCGATGGCGTCGGTGTTGGTGTCTGTTGCCTCTGGCTTCACTTTCGTCCCGTTTATGTAACCCCAGGCACCGTTCTTTATCAGGGTTGCACGCGTGGGTATCTTCCAGGTGTCATAGTTTTCCTTACTCAGCGTTTCAAACCTTACGCTGGACGTGATCAATTTCTTGTAGTACGTGTTTTCAGACAAAGGGAAATAGTAATGCGTTCGCGCACGTGTCCAAACTGTCCTCGCGTATCTATTCGTGTTATTCTGAACCCATAACCTATTGGAATTATGGAGAGTACACATGCTACGGTATCAACACACAGATATTCTCCTGATTGTAGCCGGAATACAATTCGTGATAATCGCACAATACACTGTTAGCACACACCAAGCCACACGTGTTCACTTAGACGGTCAGACAGTACAGCTTTAGTCAAAGAGTACACAGAAGCCTCAATCAATTACTCAGCATATCAACAGGTCCCCTACAGATGGGATTGTATCGCCCTGTCGATAACTCCAACAGTAATTAATTTAGCATCACTATTTTTTTAAGTTTATCGTAGGATTCTCTCATTGATTAAAGACTATTCCACTTTTCTGTTTTGATCTCTAAGTAACTATAATTCGTACTGCTTATTTACCTACTGCCCACCAATCTATTTAGAGTTATTTCATTATATGTCATTGTAGTGGTTAAGATCTTTTGTAGCTTTGTTTTTTTTCCCTTCAGTTATGACAGCTATATCAATCCTTTTCACATTCAATTTTTTATGTAGATGTTTTTTTATTGCTCAGTCCTCTTCATGTAGCTAGTTTTAATTGTCTTGTGATACCAAATTTTTTATCCTTTGCATCCTTAAATTGTATCCATTATTCATCTGGTTGTGTATTGTGAAAAGAGCCCGTAATCATAAAGAATCTCCTGGCCATGTAACGGGTGCTGTGCAGGTTCAGGTTGGTGATGGGTCTGCCACTTCACAGCTTCTGAACCAGCTGAGTGGTATTTTGGGCCACCTATCCTAGGCAGGTTGCTTCACTGGGCTAAGGGTCTGCCTACCCTTTAGAGAACAACCTCGTCATATTGAAGATCTTCATCAGAGCTACCATTCAGGTCCTCTTCTGGAGTAATTCTTCGTCTGACCCCTCCCCTTTGACCTGACTGGCAAAGAGGAGGGGCCCTGCCAGATGCTACACGACTCCTGGCATAGCTCTCAGGATCACAGGAGTACTCAAACTACTCCACCTTCGTCAAGGTCAGGTACTCCCTAGGTGGAAAGATAAAATACAAAATGTGCATAATTAGATTTTGGCAATGTGCATCTAAAATGATACATTCATATCTTTCATTTTATCAAATGAAATTTTGAAATTCTTGTAAATTGAGAAAAATAGTACAAAATATAATGTAATGCGAAGTTGTATGTTGCGGTATTAAATTCAAATAATGGTAATATTAATTCTCCCAAAAATAATCAATTATATATTCTTAAAAATTTATTGAAAGAATAATGTGAATTATTGCAGGAGGAGAGTGAAATTGGTTAATGATAACATTGAAATTGTATTTCCACACTATTCAAATTCATCTCAATAAAATTGTACACAATATTGTAAGTTGTCTACCTACTTATTATGTTCATAAATATAATTAATCACATAAATATTATGAAACTTAATACTCCTTTGAGAAAATCAGTTATCTACGCACTGTAAAAATGCATTGGATCCAATGTGTTGCACATTTTTTGTATTAAAAAAAAGTCCTAATTTAAAGCTACTTTCCTGAAGAGGACCGATGACAGATTAATTTCTGTATGCAGAAACATGATTTTTTTAATTCAACCTTACCAGGAATGGTCACTAGAATTTATAGAATTTTGAATGAATACATGAATTTTAATGGTGTTGAAATAAAATTATAAAGTTATAAACCTGATTTACATCGTGTCTCTTTCCAATAATTGGCCTTATCTTATTGAAAACTTCATAAAAATATTCATTAATTATTTGCCTTATATAAATTTGGAAACTTCCAGTGCTTTGTTCTGTTAACTTTTCAGTTCTAAAAGTAATTCAGTAAATAACTGTTCTAAATAGAATGTTGGAACTTAAAAGGGTTAATTGTTTCTTTAAAATCGATGAAGTACACCGAAAATAGTACCCAATAAAATTAAAGAATATATTGCAAAACTAGGAAATTGAAATGTGTTCTGGTAAAAGAGGCCAACCTTGCGCAGCACTTCTTGAGACGATGATGACGAGGATGATGATGACTAGGACAACGACGACGAGGATGATGATGACTAGGACAACGACGACGATGAGGACGTCAAAGCTTAAGAGATGCACATGAACACTAACAAGAATTTGACCAAATAGCTGAGATTGCTGATATGATAATAAATACTATTGGAAAAAGTATTTTTTCAAATTAATCAAATTCCAAATTATTAACCACAATTGATTGCTATGTTGTGAAAACAAGCAGTGTTAATTCATATTAAAGTGACAATATTTCATGAATTTTTTTTCCAGACCTTCAAGTGTTAATGCAAAGAGTTGAAATCTGAAAATATTATAGAACGTGTATAGAAGACTTAAAAAATGAAAATGTAATAAATTGTAAAATTATGACCAGGGAAATTAGTAGTACAAAAATTTAAAACAAAGTAAAACGTAAAATTGAGGCAATAGAATCAAATAATATCATTAATAGAAACAAATATCTACCTCATCTTAGTCACTAGTAAAACTATGTTCAAATGATCATTGTATTTGCAAAAAGCATAAAGAATACTATGGTATATGAATGCACATGTTCTCATATATGACACAAAGCCAGGATTCGTCTTAAGGATAGAAACTATGTATAGAAGCAGAAGGCAAGTAAGACCAATGTGAAAAGTTGAAGGGAAGACACCACAGGAAGAAGGGGTGGCCACAGATTGAGGGGGGGGGGGATAGGAATGGATGTGAGTAACGAAGAAAGGAAAAGAATTAAACCCAAAGTACAAGAAACAGAAAGAAATTGAAAATACTTTGAGAACTAAGGTTGTAAATTTCTTTGTTTTTCTTATTAAATCATGTGAAGAGTTGGTTAAGAAGTTGTGACTGTAAAACAAATAGAATAAAAAATTCAATACCTTAGTTGTCAATGTATTTTCAATTATTTTTGGTTTTATTCCTAAGCAGTTTTTTTCTTTTTTCCTTTTCCTTCTTTACCTTTCTATTTTGGTTTGCACAACATGGATATGTAATTTCTCTTGACTTAATTTTACATTTTACTTGTTCAAAGTTTTTTTTTTACCAAGTGCAAGTTCCATAGTACAGCAAAACTTGCTTAAGATGGAACCTTAAGCAATCAGAATGTTTTTTCATATTAGACAAGAGTCCGCTTTATGCTGTAGAATTTGTGATTGGGAGGACCGTGATTTAGGTTCACAGTAGACATATTTCAGCATTATACATGTTTAGAACACTTGAACATCTGGATCAACATCCTCAAAACATTGTGACTTTAATTTGAATAAACTGTTTTTTCACAACTGTTGTGTTACTTGAAAACCCATTCAATTGGAAAACCTTGGAAAGCATTGTCATTGTCAATCAACCTGGTATCTTTCAGTTCAATGTATTAAAAATTATAGTTCTATCAATTCATTTAAAACATCCTGTGGATAAATTTGTGAAGCATGTAAGGAATGAAAGCAGTGATACATTGAAACAGTGATACAGTGGTAACATTCTGAAATCGTCAGAAATCACCTATTGTCAATCTGGTGTGAATTCAAGAACTGCAAAGATGCTACATAATGAATATTTATTTATTTATTCAAAATTAAATACATCAGTCATTATGCCCAATTTCAGGATTACAAACACATTACCCATGCTAGGCGTTTACATACTGATACGCATTGGGCACCAAGAACTCCATGGACTCGCGAAACAAATCTATTGAAACGGCAGAGTGCATAATAAAATCATTGACTATATTAGAAATTTTAAATAGTCTCAGATTATATACATATACATATCTATTGTGAGAAATTGGAATATAGATTGGAGGAAAATTGCGTACATTATGTTGAGGATTAGAGAGTAAGACACCCGACACCACCAAGGAAATCAATCATACTGCGAATTAATGTGATGAAATACATGATCGTGTGTAGCTTTCTTCAACCAAATAGACTGTCCAGTTGGAATTTGTACTATAATAACTCTCTTAATATTCCTCTTACAGGATAGGCACCAGTGAACTTAAAATATAAATATTTAGCAAATCTTAGCATTGACAAGACTCGAGGGCCTTTGATAAGTTAGTTGTGTCAGGAGACCATACCATGCAAGCATATTCCAGTTTATTCATAGAATATGGAAGGGAGGATGTACGCTTTTTACAGGAAAAAGCTTTCTTGGTGGTTGTGGTTAATTAGTTCTAGCGCATAAAAATTCAAGGAACTTGATCTCCTTTTAGTAACATCGATTTAGTATTTTATTTATCAAGATGGTAGTACATATTTTGTCAAGATCCAAGGGGAAGGGTGCCCACGACCTTCAGAATTGTCTCTACTTTGAAATTTGCCTTGTCCTTACTATCATCATAGTTGTATATTGATCTCCTTAATTTTTCCGTTCTTCTTCCTGTATACACAACATCACATTATAACTTCTTGAATTCCATGCTCCCATCTTCAACACAACACTTTGGTATCTGGGACATGCACGAATTCTAAATGTTGGCATGTATTAGAAGTCTCCTTTCATGCCCTAGTGTCAAGAATAATAAATTTCTAAAAATTATTTAGACCTTTAGCATGCTAGTGTAATATTTATGTAAATTTGTGGTATGCTTCCAGAACAGTAATCTTCTCTTTACAGAACTCAAGCAAGCAACTGCTTTTTAAACTCAGAAAGACTGGAAAATATGTCAGAAACATGCATGACAATTCTGTCATAATTTGAAGTTTTCTCTTGCTTTAGTGTTTGGATATCTTGAATTTAGAAAAGTCACTTGTTTTTATATGCTGAAGTAAAATACAATTTAGGAAAACTGACTCTATATTAAGTATTGTGAATATTAAACTTAAAAGTCAGTTTTGTAGATAAAATATATTTCATTAATCATTACACTGTTGTTTAGAACTGTGAATGTATGTGAAACAAACTTGAACAGGTGATCAATGAATGTAATTTATCAGTTCATTACCAGCAGTTTTACAAAACATCATCTAAGCATATGATGTGCTAATATTTGCTTCAGGAAAGTGTTAACCTGTTAACCAGACGTTTTTCAGTCATGCTGATATGTTAATATCTTTCTCCAGGTACAGTTGCATACATTGCTGTGTCTTATATTGGATTCTGGTGTCAGTGCTTATCCACATCCAGCAGTACCACTCCAGTTTTTTGAAGTTATGACTCGTTATCAGCGTATACTATTGCCCGAACCACAACGAATTCTGTCTATTATCTCTGCATTTTTGGGCACATGTGGTCTAAGGCATCCAAATGCTAAAGTACGATCTCGAGCTGCTTACTTGTTTTGCAAATTTATAAAGGGTTCAAAGTAAGTATTTCAATTATATTTTAGTGCATATGTAAAAGTGAGTTACAAAAATACAAAATTTATGAAAAACCTGATCAATCTAGAATAGACAGAAATACAATGCTGTGAAATAAATTGTTTTAGGTCAAATACCCTTTGTATAATTAATTTTCAATTAGTTCAGAAATAAAAGTATGAAATTCACATTATGCCTTTAGTGTGTTTGAGACGGCATCAAAATCTTAAGCTTTGTCATTGTTTAGCTTCTTTGGAAATTGGTGTTGTAACTCCTTAAATTGTTCTTGTTTTCAACAATACATAGTGCTCCTTAAAAAAAATATTATTTGTGTAATAACTGATTTATTGTGTAAAGATCTCTTTTAATACGGGTCTCTTTGAGATTTGAATGTTTCTAGAACTCCCATTCTCTGACTGACATTCTCTAAAAAGTATAATTATTTCATATTTTTGAAACTAATTTTCACAATGACCCATTTCTTCCTAAGTATTGAAATTCTTCTTCTTTTATTTTATAAATTACAGTTAAATATTCATAATATGTCCTGCAAAAAATATTTTGATACTTGACTGAAGCTGGATAGAATAACACGAATATGCAACGTTGGTTGGGAGTTTTCTTGAAAGGAAGTGTACAGACCGCTTGTAAAAAAAAGAAATGTTGGTAGTTTCTCATTTAATGTCCACAAAATTTTAGTGGTATGCAAAAAAGAAAATTAATTAAGCAAGTGTAAAAAATTAATGGAATTTTAAGTGTGTGTGATATTTTTTTTACGATCAAAACTTGTTAGACTTGTAAACTTTGTGTTCTTATCACCGCTAATTATATAAACAGCATGGACCTTTTGTTCTTCTCCTTATCTCTCCTTGTTATAGTTCCTTAAATTTCAATTTGAATGCCAAATGGCAAATTGCAATTTGGGTTTTATATTGGGCAACATATTTTCATTAGTAGTCTCCCTCACTTTGAAGGAGAGAGGACTACTTAGGACTCAAAATTGATTTATTATGAAGTATTTCCTGTTGTTAGAATATAATTTTTCTGTTCTAACCTGGATCTCTAACAAATCAATATCTCATTATGCTTCCCCATCATGAAATCATTTACAACTTTTGTTTTGAAGCGAACAGTCTGATGCTCTTTTCTGTGAGTTACAACATTTCTGTTTGCATAGAAATCCATTTTTGATAAGTGACAAAACAGGAATGTGATAATATAAAGTTTGCCAAGGGTTAGCAAATGATATCCTTCTCTAACAATTTTTGTCAAAATGCAAATTACTCCATTCAAGGATGAACGTTTGTGCTTTCTTTGAAACTTTGCCACTAACATAAAAATTTTTCAAAAATAGTTTTTTGTCCCTGCTGTGAAACTAAATCTCGCAGACCTTGCTTGTTTTAGCTGTCACCTCAAGTATGAAACTATTTGCTCATTAATAGTGATAAATTCTGGCTAAATCCTTACCAAAAGTTTTAGATATCTTTTTATTTCTTTAAATATGTTTTGAAACTTTCTTGCACATTTGGAATCTATGGAAGTCTGTGCGTCCTGTCATATAGGAAGGCACAACTGTGCCATGCCTTTTTAGAGTGCTGAGAAAACAATTGAGATTATGTCCTTTGGCATATTCCTCAACAGAACAATTTAAAGAGAGCACCTTCTTCCTAATATTACATCTCCTTTGTAATACTAAGCCCCTATAAACTCTTTGTCGGGGCTCCGTAATGGACATCAGCAATTCTCAAATCTGCCTGGAAACTCTCAACGATGCAAAAAAGGAACACAATATTTATTTGACTATAAAAGTCGTTTTGAAAATTGTATTCATGTAATAAATATTTATGTAATAAAAATAGTTTTAAACTTATTATAGGTTGTATTTACTGTACAAAAAGTTAAAGTGCTTGCAATGAATCGTATAGGTGAAATAAAATAGCAAACATTGTGTTCTGTGAATACTTCACACAATATTGGGAAGAAATTTGTTAAATGCTGTTTTTAGTGTTTATTTGTATATTGTTGCACTAAAGCACATTCTGAAATCGATTAATTTTTTTGTAACAGAGCAGTTATTCAAGCATTTACAAAAGATATCTTGGTTCCACTTCAAGAATTGCTGACTGTAAGTAATCAAACAAATGGATGCAAAGAGGATTGGATGTCATCTGATGATCAACTTTTTCTCTTTGAAGCTGCTGGAACATTGATTATTTCTAGTACTCTGCCTGATGCGGTAAGTTGATGGAAGAAAGTGCTTATTTTATCTTGAAAGACTCCAAGAATATTTAAGGCTTATGGAATTTCATATAAAAGTACCTTTGGTTTAGACATGGTACAAGAGATAAATATTATATTGTCCTCTTATAAATAGATTTTTAGTTAACCAGATGTCCGTAGAAAATGACTATTCTTGCTACAAGTGGTAGCTTTGAGTAATTTGTCACTTTCATTGACATCTTTGTTGATGTCTTTAATGATAAAGACAGTGTAAAGAATTAGGACCACTAAAGTGGTTGGATCTGATGTTTTTCTCTGTTGATAATTTTTTATGTGGATACAATCCCAATAAATTACCATTAGAATAAACTTGAAAACCACTTGTGTAGTGTGATAACACTTGTTTCTCTTATGCTACAGAAGAAAATGTAAATCATGAATTTCATATTTTTAACGGGGAGATATTTGACATTTTAATTTTTTTAAGGTTGGGATATTATAGGAAGCTTGATTCTTTGCCATGTGAAAATCTGCAATCTCTCCTTTCCATTTAAAATGAAATAAATACAAATTTTCAAGGCAATTAAACTGTAGTAACCCATGTCTTTGAGCACTTTCTCTTTTTTAAAATCTTTTTAAATATATTATTAAAATTATTATGTTATTTTCTCACCGAAATAAATGGATTAAAAGCTGTCCCTAGTGTTGGCTTGTATATTGTACTAAATCACTTTCTGATGAAGGTGTTTACACTAAAACATGAGGGGTTCTATATGTGCCTACTCCATCCATGGGCTTCAACCCCACTGTATTTTAAGCTGGTTACTGGCATAATAACATATTTTGTTGTTTTACTGCTTTCTAATACCTGAATCTTTTTGATGATTTTTAACATCTATATACAGTAGAACTTCCTGTATTGTGAACTAATTGGGGATGTGGTGTGTTTGGATTTGGAAATGTCAGGATTATCCGAAAAGATGTATCGTACATATATAAATACATCTATAGGATTACCAGACACAATGCAAAAATGCAGTGTGATGAAATGGCAAAGTGGTGTAGCGTTCGCATCATCACATTCCATCATTAAGTAGATTCGGTTCCTTATGGCAAAAGAAGATTACCGTTATCGCAAGTTCCTCTAAGCGATAATTACTACTACATAAGCACATAATATACACCGTTGTTACTAGTTCAACAAACTTTTCATTTTGACTACTTGTTTTTCAATAATTTGTTGTTCAGTGCTACAGTAATTATAAAATCATTTCTTTACATTACAAATATGCATTTTATTTATTTTGTGTTTTCTTTCTCTCTATCCCAAATTTTGTTTATATTATTGAACAGTTTGGATTAGCGGGGTTCTACTGTACTTCCACATTTTGGATAAAACACTTAATTTTTTAATGATTAGTGAGAAAATTCATAGTGTACACTAAAGAGGAGTAATCCTTAATTAAATGAATGTTATTAATTAATAGTTATTCATAACAATTGAAAGAGTTAAATGATGTACTGTTTCAAAAACTGTTTTGTTTTAATCAAATAACTTTTGTATTACAATTGTGTTGCTAAATCAAAAACTCTGTGACAAAGAAAGACTTACCGTAATTAAAAGATCTCGTTGCATTCAGATTTTGATATAAATTATTTCTCATTCAATGCGCAGATGTGCATAGATCACACATAGTACACTCTAGTGCACAAGTGAAATTGGACACTGTTTATATAAAAAAATATAAGGGTGTGTAAACTCCAAGGGTGTGTGTCTCCAAGAAATGACATGTTGCTATGATCTTAGATGATCACTTAGAGATGCGCTTATTCCATAGTCATATGAAACATCTATAAGTGACCACTTGTTGTTTAAGCAAGCACTTATTGCTTAAGGGTCATCATGTTCCTTAATTGTTAACTGTGAATACAGCCCAGAAGTTTGCTATACTAAGGAACACTCCTGTCATATTTCTTTTGAAAAATAGTTTATACGAATTTTGTTCAGTTATCCCTCAAGTTTTTTAAGAAAGTGAAGTAATCTGCAGATTGCCTTATTGGAGGTCTTTAGATGTAAAGTAAGATAATTTTTTGGGTAGTGAAATGTATAATTGTTCATTTTCAGCTGAGTAAATTGAATTCTGACAAGAAAGTAGAATCAATATCAGTTTTTATATAAATACAACATCCATATGCAAAGCCCTTATTTGATTCCACCTCTCTACAATCTGATCCTGCTGAATAAAAACTAAGAATTGATAGTGAATTTAGTGCATTATGAGTTTACCAGTGTTCCAGTGTTCTTTAATGTAAGAAACACTTATGGACGTAGATGGAAACACCTCAAAAGGATCAATAAATTCAATTTTATTTGAAAGAGATTGTGCATTATGATGCTTTGTGGGATTCTTTAGCATGCACCTGTTTGCATTTTTTTCTGTAACATCAGACTTCAGTGGTTATTTATTTATCTCATTTTTATTTTGAATTTCAATGTCTTGGTACAAGACGAGAGAAACCAGAACTATACTTGGGTAAACTACTACAATATTATTATTTTGTAAAGTTTCTTCGAAATAATATCATAAATATTATTTCTAAATTAACTAGAATGTTAGATCACTAAAGTTTCAATTTACCCTGAAGTTAGTTTTTGTTGTTGTTTGTTTTTTTTTCAGGAAAAAGTTACTGCATTTAAGACTCTTCTCCTTCCTATCATCAGCAAATATGAGTATCTTTTGAAAGAAATTTCTCAGGAAAATAATGTAAAACGACAAGAGGCTTTGGCTAATTCCATGTGTCATATGATTGCAATCACTACTCGAACAAGCAAAGCCTTCACCACTCAAATGCCAATGAAAAGTATTGGTTGTGTTCCTGTATATATTGATTGCCTTAACATGTTCCTGAACAGTCTGCAGGTATTAGAGTTCTCAAGCTTATAGTTCTTATGAATTGTCATTATACAACTGTGCCAAGTCCATTTTGGTGTTATTTGTATGACTAGTCACATTTTCAGTCTTTAGTTAAGTGAAATTGTTGAGGTCCTGGAGTTCGGGTGTACTCTCCTTGACCAGAAGTTTAATTTGAAGTATGCAAGAATTCATGACCTAAAAAATATGAAAATATGGCCATAAATATTGCTTAAAATTTTTTTGGTTGCATTTTCGTAACCTTAAAAATCATTGTGCTGTTTAAATAACCATTATATTGAAAATATACTTTTAAAATCTAGCATATCCACAATTCACCCCTTCTACTTTGGCACCCTGTGAAGACAAACTTGTTTAAGTTATTTAATAAATTTTATAGAAACAGTTTACCTTGGCACAAAACTAACGAAACCAAACTAACACTTCCTTGCATCTGGTGCTTTCTACACATTCTTTTTGTGAAACCATACAGCTTAATACAATTATATACAACAAAAATGTGTAAAAAAATTAGATATCAATTAGGAGATATGAGAAATCTTTTTGAGATGACTGCAAGCACATATGCAAATATGGAATCAAAAGGATAAAAATATGACAAAAAATACAAAACTATGACAATAATATGAAAAATTAACCTAAAATGACCAAAGGGTTAAAAAGGGAGCCAAAATATGATTTTATACGACATATGAAAATTGCATAATTTTAGTCATTGTAGATAAAATTATGCTTATCGGACATTTTCCAAGGAAATTTCACAAAGAAGAAAATAACAAAGAATAAAAACTGCCCTTTTTTTGTGGCGAATTGGCCTTCTACGGACCATGTAAACATGCAGTTGTACCCACCAAGGCCCTGCCATATTTTCTCCTGGTGGTATACTTGTGTATTTACTAGGGGGGATCAGCATTTCTGCTGAGTCCATTTTTACACCCCCAGGTCTGTATGCTCATGGCAGTTCCACATTCTTCTGGTCTAAGGCACTACTGCCTTAGCGATCTCGGCCATTTGATCAGCAATTATTATTATTGTTATATTTACTTTGTTTCTTAAAATAAATATACTTTTTATTGCAGCATAAAGAAAAGTACTAACCAGATGGGAAATGAACCAAATTAGTAATTAATATTTGTATAATTATTGACAATTATATTTTTATTGTCAGAAAGATATTGTAAAGATTTCAGTTATTATTAAATTTAAGTGAGTCTGGTTTTTGACATTTTGTTATTTGCATTTCTTTTTATATAATTCTTTATGCTTGACAGGTTTCTGTGCAAAGCAGTACTATACAAAATAGTGTTCGCCAATTTCTGCATCGGATGGTGGTGTGCTTGGATACTGAAATTTTGCCATACATTCCCAGAGCCTCTCAGGGTCTTTTGAAAAATAATGATATAAAGAGCATGCAGGAATATATACCCCTTCTTGTACAAATTATTTCCAAATTCAAGGTAACAAAATTCAATGAAATAATATCATTGTTTTATTTATAAAGTTGTTCACTTGGTATATACAGGGATCATGTTTATTCTTGCATTATTTTTATTTATTACAGAAAGATGTTCAGCCATTTCTGCAAGAGTGTTTAACTCCCATTGTGACTGCAATATTCTCTACTTTGCTAGCACCTCTGGAAGAGGGGGATGAAGATGGGAAAGTTGAAAAGAATTCGCTTAGAAAGTTATATTTTCAATTCATATCTGCTGTTATTACTAATGCTATTGAAGTGTTTCACGGGCAACAAAATGTAGTGAAACAAGAAATTTTAATGAGTGTTGTGCAGGGAGCTGATGATCCTATTGATCCTGTGGTAAGTTGGTTTGTTCTCATTTTATTTTTAGCCTGTGTGTGTGTGCGCATGTGTTAGCATGCGAGTGTTACGATCAGAAAGTAGCATGCCTGTTAATCAGGCACTATAAAGAGGAGCATACTCAGCTGCATTTTTTTGATTTAGATGTTATGATCCATTCAGACCAGCGGACAATTATTTTGAAAAGTTCTAAAATAGTTGAGCCAGGCTGGAGACCACCTCTCTCTGTGAAATGCATTCTTCTGCCAGCGAGACGAGCTAGGCAATGGCTGATAATGCCTCCTCCCTCCCCATTGTATAAATGTGAGAAACGTATAAGTGCGAAACATGTAAACGGAGTTCCTCTATAAATGTAATGATTAATATTTATAATTGTTAACAAAAAATGTAAATACTACATTTTTAGCTATCTTATCATAACAGTTCTTTGAGCTGAAGCAATTATTTTGAAATGAATGTCTGCCAAATGCTCTGATATTTGGTGATTGTGGGTTGTGTGTTTACCTACAACATGCAGGGCCTTACTTTGAATTTATTTTTCAAAGAATTCATATCAATATTCTCAAAAACTTTTCATCATTATTTCTCTTAATTCTCCACAATATTATATTAAGTGAGGATACCGGATGAAACTAAGTCACTTTATCCCTACGGGCATGGGGCATCCTGCACCCAGTGCTGGGAATTATACTGGAGTCGGCACGATCCAGAGAGCTCACGCGGAGAGACCTCTCGGCCTCTGAATCTATGTCCCGTTAATGAAACTTGTGATATAGAAGCTCAACTCGGCCTGAATAAATGTACAGGCCAAGTTGTGTGCGTGTGTGTATTAATGTACAGGCCAAGTTGTATGCGTGTGTGTATTAATGTACAGGCCAAGTTGTGTGCTTGTATGTATTAATGTACAGGCCAAGTTGTGTGCGTGTGCGTGCGTATCTTATTTTTGTAGCAGAGGTCCCAAGACCGTTCGAACCCGTGGGGTGGCAGCGCGAAGTTGGCTCTTGGGTCACCTCCCGCAGTAGGACTTTAAACAATTTTCAGAGTTTTGCTGGAAAGGGTACAGGAGACTGGATAAATTTAATTACCAAGAAACTTGTCCTTTTTGACCTTTTTTAAAATTTCAAACACACAATGCAATTTCAATATCACATTTTAAATAAAAACATAACATATTCATTTACAGTTAATTTTAAGACTTCTGAGATAAATTTGTAGAGATTTTACTACTAACACACAAACATGGAATATGTTTTATGCACTACTGTACCCTATAAGTGAATCATAATGTTAAACACACCAAGATAAAGACTTTTTTCATTAGTAATTTTTTAAACTGCGTATTGAATTCTTTTTTAGTAATATCTTTTCTAATAAAACGGTAGTGTAAAAATATTGAGTTTTCAGTTTGCTCATAATATTCAATTTAAGTTATGCATTTTCTCACATTTTTCTCCCTTGCCCCCTAAAATGTTTAAGTGAAGTTTTCTGTATTTTCCATAAACTGCATTATTTTCAAGTGTGTAAATGTCATTCAAATAATACTTCATCTTAATTATTTGTTCTGAAAACACTACAAGTTCTCAGAAATGTTTGTTTTCGAAGTTTTTTTGTCATTATAGTTTAGACAAGCAGTGAATTTTCAGTTATCTTCAGACTTTCATTGAGATTTCTATTTTTAGATTTTTGGTCCTGAATTATTTTAGACGGTCATTTTTTATTAAACACATTGAAAACAGATGTGTTAATCAGAAACCATAATTTAGATTCAAGAATTTTATTAAAATGCCCTATTAATTTTGTTAATATTACATTTTATGTAATAAATGTTGCATAATTTCACATTCATGCTTCGATGTTAAATTTTCTAACTAGTATTGTTTTATAATAGTTTCTATTTTAATTTTAGGCCCCTGAGCAAGAAGTCCTTGAAAATGTTAGGATGTAAAACCTTAAAAATTATGGCACATTTTAATAAGATTCTTTAATTTGAAGTATGGTTTCTGATTAACATGTTTCTGGCTTCAGTGTGTTTATTAAAAAAATTACTGTCTAAAATAATCCTGGACAAAAAATCTAAAAACGGGGGGTTTTTAGAAATAGCAAAACTTTCGTTCACTAATACGCGAAATCAGCTGATTTTTTTCAAAAAAATTGGACATGGCATTTTGGACAGACCTGATTTTTTACAAGAGATTTTGTTTAAAGCAAAAATTGCTATCTCCAATTTTGTGGTTTTGAAATGTTCGTGTTTTCGTTTGGCATTTTTGAAAAAATGGAGCTCTAGCCGAAAATGACTAGCACCATATTTTAACTTCTGTATGTGGAGAAAATTTGGAACTGTTTTTAAGAGAAACCATTGAAACTTTCAAGCGGTAATTATGAGAAAGCTATTCTTTTCAAAAATTTGTACATAACCTTTTTTAAAGGGCTAATTTCGTCCAACAGACTTTGTCTGAGACAAAAGTTTCTGACAACAATTTTGTAGTTTTAAAACTTTTTTTGTCACAATTTACAAAAAACCAAGCAACACTCGAAAATGCGACTAGCACCATATGGAGCAGGTTTTTAGAAAAGAAAATTGCGATTGCAAAAACAACTAATTTTGTCAAGAACTTGCACATGACCTCTCTTAAACAGCTAATTTTGTATAACACACTTTGTATGAGGCATATAATTCTATCTTTAATTTTGTCGTTTTATTATAACGTTTATTATATAATTTTCGAAAAGTCGGGGATGTCAACGAAAATGAGATCTAAACCATTATTAAACGTCCTTCGCACTATTCAACAAAAAAATGTAATCAAAAATTTCGATCAGTTCTTGAGGCTTCGTGTGAAGTTCTCTCAAAAATCAAATTAACCGTTGGAAACTCCCAAAGGCACAAGTTCGTTGAGATCGACTGAGGAATATCAACTTTGAAGAAAATCAGCTGAACGGTTTAGGCGCTGGCGTTGACCACAAACGAACGGACATTTTGCCGCCAAACTATTTTTCGGTGATTAGAATCAACTAAACATGGATTCTGGCTCCACCACTTTTTTTTCCTTCCAAATTTACGTAGAGCTGGTTTCACCAACAGCCGAGTAAAGTTGAGAGTAGTTACCCGAGAGTAACCATTTACTCCAAGATAGTAACTCTCGAGTAGAATACGAGCGTTTCACCATGCTTCTAGAGGGTTATTTTACTCTAGAGAACATACTCTCCGATTTACTCCGCAAATCAGCTGAATACACAAGATTTGAGTGCGATTCAAGAGGCTGTGAGCGAGATTGACGCTGGGAACCAATGCGGACCAACGTGAACCTTTGATTAATTCCTTATATTCTATCATTCATTTCAGTTTCGGAGTTCTTGGCGTTATAATCTGGTGTGGTGTTATGGTGGTTTGAGTTAGCATAGTTTATTTCCTAGTTTCTGTATCTTTATTTCTTAATAAATATTCATTCTTCTTCTCGGGAGACGAGTTACTATTTTGTTAGCAAAGCAGAAAAATCTAATTTGCAGTTCGTTTACCGATGGCGGTGCAAATGAATTTTCTATAACTAGGGAACGAAAATGTTTAGTTTTTCAAATGTTGTTGATCTCGTGTTTTTCTCAATTTTATTATTATATGTTGTTTTATTTTTTAAACTTTTATTCATCTTTCAACTATTTGTAGTAAAAACGTTGGAAAAGGATTCTGGAACTCAAGAAACCATGCGCAAATGATCTCCCCCATACGTCACATACAGTTTTTACCGAATAAATAAATGAATATTTCTTAGTACTTGTTGTTCCTGCAGTTATTATTTTTTCTTTTGTTATCATCTTCGGTACGTACCTTTATTTCGTATCCACATGGGACAAAAAGAACTTTAGACGTTTCCTACAGTTTACAATGTATCTGATGAAGTTAAACAGCTGATTTGGTCAAACATAACCTCATGACAAAAATCTCTGTCGTCATAATTAAAACCAATCCATTCTCTCTCGTACCCTTTGTCTTCGCACTAGTGAATAATATTCCGAATCATTGCTGGAATCGTCTTAAAATACCATCATTCGTAATCGTCGAACCATAACATCACTTCGGAGGTACATGCACGTTGAAAACTGAATTTACTCCGGACTTTACCCGACGGAATTTCGCGGTGTAAAGTTACTCTCGAACTTACTCTCGTGTAAGCGATTTACACTCGAGTAAAGTGTTGGTGAAACGCTCCAAGAAACGACTATGAATTCTTTGTTACATCGAGAAATACTCGATTACTCGAGAATAGAATAGAATTTAAGATTAAAATTTATGTTTTAAATTTAAAAAATTGCCGATGTTGGTGCCGTAGATGGCTGCATAAGTTAATTGAAAATCATCCAGGTAAACTAAATTATTATTCCTTTAATAAACATTTTTGGAGCAGATTTTGTTTACTATCTCGCCTTATTTAGTAAGAAGAGAAAGTCATGAGCGGGAAATCGGATATTATTCGGCAGATAAACTATACTTGCCCGTCCATGGTAACGAAAAAGTGGATAAATCATGTTCTCATATGTAGCAAATTATTTTCACTAACACATTGTTTAGTCGAAGTCCATATTTTGTGGCAATAATAATAATAATAATAATAATAATAATAATAATAATAATAATAATAATCTCCTCGCCCGTCTGTCCTTCCTTCCTTCCTTCCTTCCTTCCTTCCTTCCTTCCGTCCGTCCGTCCGTCCGTCCGTCCGTCCGTCCGTCCGTCCGTCCGTCCGTCCGTCCGTCCGTCCTTCCTTCCTTCCGTCTGCTTGACTGTCTTTCCGTCTGTGTTGTTTGTTCGCTCGCTCGCTCGCCTGTGTCTATGTACACTCCCGTCGCCGAGGGGAGGATATGGGTGATCTGGGCTGTCCGGGTGACCACGACAGGATGGTCGAAACGTCGGCAACTCAGCCTTCGACGCGGCGTCACCCGGACAGCCCAGATCACCCACATGACTCTGGTCGCGGAAGCCTACGAATTCAGAGGGGAGGATATGTAGCGATGTGGAGATTGCCGTGCCAAGGTGGCATGTTAAGTGAAAGTAATATGTGGGAATGAAATGTTAGAATGTGGATGGGTTCGAGAGTTCTGGAATAGAAGGCTCTTATGAAGGATGAATAAAAGTCAAAACGTTGGCTCTTTAAATGAGGTTGTTATTGACTTAAACTCAAGAAAATTTCTTAACAAAATTGTAATAGCATTTACACAAAAAGATTGAACTTTCCTATCCGAAACAGTATAGTTACTTCTTTTCGGCGCATCTTTCGAGGGTGATTGCACCTTTTTTTATAACGTTTCTACTTTAAACTTGAGTTTATTTCTTACGTTTCCAAAATTCAGTTTTATAAGAGAGCTGTGCCCCGAGACGCTTGCTTGTGAGTGAAAAATGTTAATATTGAATCATTTCATCATTATCAAAATTTTCGGCAATTTGAAATATTTATGGGCGGCTAAAACAGTATATTAAACATTTGGTAAGCTAGATAATTTTTTAAAACTTACTATTTGTAGTGTAATTGTCTTATTGTTTCTGTTTTACAGATGCAGAAGAACTGTTTTGTTATCTTGCGAAAGTTGATTGAATCTTCCGGAGAAGAAATTTCAGCAGCTTCTGGAAATGAGTTTCTGCTGTTCATGCACCAAACCGTGATAAGGCTTTGCTTTGAGGTTGTTCTGAAAAGTGCATGTACTGCGCATACCCCAAATACTGACGTAGTTTTAATGGAATGTGCAGCATGTCTAAAAGCAATGTACAACAAAAGGGTAAGTGTATGAATGATCTTCAGTAGTGTGGAGCATTTTTAAAAAAATGCCTTCACACCCATTAACTAAAAATTACTCGAAAACGACTAAGAAATGTGTGCATGATATTATATATCAGAAACGAAATCTCTATCTCCAATAGTACAGTTATAGGAAGTCACGGTAAAAATTGAACCTTTACCATTTTCGCCATTTCACTGGTTTTCCTGGAAATAAGGCCTCCCCATTTTCATAAGCGCGCATTGTTTCTTTTCAGCAAAAGAATTACGCGACAAACACTAGAGATTTTTTAAGAAAATTTCCAAATGTCCTAAAGACTTCATATAAAGTGCTCCCCGAAATTGAGAGATCCTTTTAAATTTGTGGAATTCATCTTGGAACATCAATTTTGGTTTTTTAATTCGTTGCGTTTTCAAGCCCTTCTTGTGACCTATAGAGATGGGACAGGGCATCAACTTATGTCACTGCAGTCTCTCTGACCGGGAGGTCCTAGGTTCGAAACCCCACGGAGGCAGGATTTACAACACTAGCTTCTCAGTTGGGTCAGATTCACTCGAAAGTTGGAGAAGAATTCTAGCGGCAGGCTGTTCTGACTGATAGTTTTCCATTGTTTTTCCGACGCCAGGCGAATGTCGGATCAGTATCCTAACATATCGGTCACGAACCGCGCGCAATCTTTCCTACCCCCCTCCTTGTCCTATCTTTTACACACACTGACACTAGCGTGCACTTCACTACTACACATGTCGGGAGACCGGTCGGGAGTTCCGGCAGGAGCGGTGCCCCTCTGGTGGCAGATTCCTGGTTAAGGAAATCCCCGCTTGCTGACGGTAGGTCGGCGCCGGATCTCGATATGTAGCGGGAGAAGACCACAGCCACCTCCCGAGCAAACATGCATTACATTTATGGAACTAAAGGCTAGTTTACGCGTCTTGAATCGTCATCAACACCACCTTTCTTGGACATTGAGCACCCGGAGTAATCCTCGATATTTTTTGTCTCGTCACACCACAGTCGGTCAGTGTACTTCCCGGCTGGTTGACCGGCGTCTCCGACCAATTCAAACACATTGGGGTGGGGGTTCGCTCTAATAGTGAAGGGACCGGCAAACAAAGGGAAAAATTTAGCGAATAGCCCCCTTGGCGCATCTGACGTAGCGGGTGTGCGTAAAAGCACCCTGACGCCGACCTCAAACTTGTGCAGTTTCTTAATCAGTCTTTTTCTCTTCTAGGCGGCTTTGTTTAAGTTCCCGTAAACGATGCGACATCTGTCCTCGAAGTTCAGTGTCCTGTGCGTAGCCAGACGCTCTAGAAGAGGAAAATTCGCCGGCGGCTTCTCTCCAAAATGAATCTCATAAGGAGACATACCCGCGCTCTCGTGAGGCACTCGATTAATCCATCGGTTGATGTGTGGCAGTACTTCCGGCCACCTCTAGTGGATAGGCGCGATAATTCTCGCATGATTCTCTCACGGAGGTTACTCTGAGGGTGTCTGATGGACGAAAAAATTACGCGTATTCCTAACCCTTCTAATGTTGATCGCAAGAGGTTCCCAGCGAATTGCGTACCGTGATCAGAGAGTACTCTTTTGCTTTGCCCCGCCACCTGAAAATACTCCTGCGTCAGCTTTCGCAAGCAATTTCACGCTGTCTGCCTCGTGATCGGGTATGTGAGCGTGAATTTTGAGAAAGCATCACATATCACCATCACATGTTTATACCCGTAGCGGGCGGTAGGTAGCGGCCTGTATAAATTCAAGCACACTAATTCACCTGGTGCGTGGGGAATAACGTGCTCCATTGGCCCTGCGTAATGGCGGTTCGGGTATTTGGTCTTCTGGCATAATGCACATTTAGCAATAATGACCCTAATATCCCTAGTCATATTTTTCCAGAACGCGAACGATTGAATAATGGCTAATATCTTTTCACTGCCGTAGTGACCGTACGTTTGGTGTAAATGAAGTGTGAGTTTCTTAGTGATAGCGGCTGGTATCCAAATTCTATACTGCGGTTCGGGCTCACTCGCGGCAAACACTAACTCGGCCGACAATTTGACTGCGGCACTGTCGCTCTGAAACTTGGCGTATAGGCGGTCTTCATTATTTAGTTCGCCCTTTAAAAATTTCTTGGCCCTGCCTATAATTTCGTCCTGCTCTTGCAATAATTTCAAATTTGACGGTCGCATTTCCGGGATCGGCTTGACATCTAGTATATAGTATTATGGAGATCACTGGTTCAAAACAATCACATTAACATTTCTTTTGTTTGGGAATTCCAAACTCACTATTATAAACGTATAAAACTAAAGTAAATTATGCAAAAACTTTCGTAAGTGTACATTGTTCTGCCAGAGCTAATGTTTTACATTACTTACGTTTTTGTAAGGTACAGAGGAAAATCGGAAAACCGCAATAATTAGCTCTCCTGAGATGCTAGCCCTATGACATTTTCGCACAGTCCTGCCCACACTATTAACAAAATACTTGTTCTGTATTTCAGTACGCCTTATCAAACAACCCCGTATGTACCAAATGTTGTGAAACGTCACACAATGAAGCATTATGTACCTCATCACCCCATTGCATTAACTACGAGGGTGATCATGCTGCAAATTTGAACCAGTGCCTAAAGTTCATTAGGTGGTGAATGCTGCTAATTGCTCCCATCCCAACATTACTAATTGTTTAAATGCACCTACCTGAATTCCATGATTTTTACCTGTCTGTGAAACAAGTAGTCAGAGTACATATTTTGGTTATGATTATTTTACCTTTCATCATTGTATACATTTTCTTGTTCTACTGGTTCTCCATTTCAAATCAATTTTTATGTCATATGTTTGCATGCATGTGTGCCCAGTAAACAGTACATCTCTTGTTTCAGGGAGAAGAAATGGTCACATTTGTGGAGACCACCTGCCTGGCGAATCCACAGATTCCTCCACAACGTCGGGGGGAGTTTGCCTTTGCTCTGAAGTCTGATACTAAAACTCTCAAAAACTTCCTTAAAGTGAGTAATTCCCATTTCAGGATGATTAATTGAGTTGCTGTATGGAAGAAGCAAGAAGTTTTTGTGATCCCAGGTTAACTATCTCATGTTGGCCAATTATTCTCAAAAGTATTAATGGAGTTGATATTCCCTGTTTACTAGGTTATTACTGGATTATTATTAGTTCAGCATGATAGGGAAAGTTGTTTAATCTTTCTGCTGTTGTACACAGTGTATAAATTTCGTCTTTTGATTCAAATATTCATAGAAGAACTTGCCAATTTTTTCCTCAGACTTTTGGCTCCAGTAGGGCAGCGTTAATTGCTCCTAATCTTACAAGATTCAAAATCAAATTCTACTTAATCGAATAAATTAATTGATGTTTCCATATTTACTGATTTATCACTTACGTGCTCAATGTTTGTTGATTTTTTTTTTGTTTTGTTTTGTATGGTATACAAAAAGTTGTATTTATTTTGTGACTGTTGATGATGTGTTTTTAGTAAGTTAACTTTGAAGAAAGATACCGGAAATGAACATGAAAGAGAATTGAATATATCGCTTTCATAATAATGTTTTACTCTATATTGCCATTTCTGAATCCCAGTTATCCTATGGACTGATTTGTTATTATTCTTCATCTGCGAAATTCAGCCTGTTAATATTGGTCTTAAGAAATCAGTTTTTACCATTGTACTCAAGAGCATGAATGATAATGCCAGTTCATTCTTAAATATCTTAATTGTGGTTGCATATGAATTTGCTGGCGAGGACAATGTAACAATTAACAAATCAAACTCTTGTACTGGAGCATGTGGGTCCTAACCTGGTGAAAGTCGTGAATTTTTGAAGGTGAAAAATACTGTTTGGAAGGGAAAGCAAACTAGTTGATCCACAATGCAGATTTGTGGCTTATAAAAGAATCGCAAACATAAATGATGCTTTTGAGGAAAAAACTAACCCCTCAACCCCCTAGCAATACCTCGGTTTGCTATTAGGTTGCATTGTCGCAGTAGGGCTCAGTCACTTATACTACAAAGGGGAGGGGGACTAAATTTATGGTTAAATTTTGTTGGGCTGTAAGAGCACCACATAATAACAACAATCAAAATATTGCTCTGGATAAAACATGGAAAATAATTGATTAAGTTCATAAAATTTTATAAATTGTTTCCAGTGGTCTCGCATCCTGTAACATTTCTGAGGTACACTATTCTTGGGTTCTGTGGAGACATTTGTTCCCAAATGTCTTCTGCAAATACAATGTGGTAGAATGGGTGCAGTGAAAACCTCATTTCACCCCAGTCACAGTTGGTTATCTCAAAGATTAGAGTGCAGATGATATAGTAAATTTGATATGATTAATGTCTGCTGCTTGCTAATTCGCAAATTTGTCGGTTAATGTTCACATTATCCAAAATGGGTTGATAAAGTCAGAGACTAGGAACAGCTTCAAAACAATTAGGGGGTAACAAAAATAATCTTTAAAATTTCTCTCTGTGGGTTAAAATTTGGTGACTGAGAGGCCATGGAGATAAGATATCAATAATTTAACCTGTAATTAATAGTGAGATAATCTTTATTGATTGTGTTAGGATTGAAGTGATAGGTTGAAGTGTTATGGGAATTATAATGCATGATTATTCAAAACATAAAATTCATTTAATTCCACTCAGTTTTCAGTTGGGTTATGTGTGTTCATTTGATTTGCTCATGGCTGTGCATTAAAATCTACTTTTAGCAGTTGCTACCAAATCAACTGTCTAGACCTCTTGCGTGCTACTTGTAGGTGACAACAGCTGGCAAACCGTACAGCTACACTTGCCAAAACAGAAAATTAAATCAACTTGATTTTGATCAAACTTGATTGATATGCCTACTGATAAACAATATAGTATCCCCTAATGATGACTGGTCATATGTTTAAACAAACCATTCAGGGGCATCTTTCAACAACGTTGGCAGCACATTTTGCTTGATGTTGGGTAACAGATACCATCTTGTTTCTAGGAGGTTGTCTGAAAATGCTGTTCTTTGAAAAAGACCTGGTTAATCAGATTATGATTAAATCTTAAAAAATCTAGATCATGCTCAATTGTTATTAGAATGTACAAAAAATTGATTCATTGGCACTTGTTTGGCAAAATGTAGGTGACATCTTAAACATTCATTTGCAGCTTTAAAGTACTGAAAACTCTTTATATTCAGTGTGCTGAGTATTTTTTTATTTTGTATTAGGAAAGAGAAACTAATGGGATGAGAACTTTGAGGGAAAACAGCAGCTTCACAGCAGGGCATTTTGTAGGAATGAACAATGGTGATAAAGTAACCTAAAATGGAAGTTTGTATGATTGGCTACTAATAATTCTAATGTAATTTTATGTCAGAACTTGGGTAAAAGATTTCAGCAAGGCAGTTGAGAAGGCAGTTAATTCTTGCCAATGAATTGTAGAACTTGATGACTACTATGCAACTTAATATTACCACCTGTCACTTGTTTTCATTCCAACACAATGTTCATTAGTTTTCAAAACTATTTTTAACATATGTAGAATAAACCCATAAAAGAAGGGAAATATAAATACTTTAATTTCATTGTTTCTATTGAAATAAAATTCTGTCAATTGTAATGTTTCTCTTTTTGTTTTACAGATAATGTATCAACTGAATTCGTGATACATCCTTGAATATAGTGGTGTGAATGTACATTTGGATAGGTACACTATATATAATTGTAATATATCAAGACAAAATTATGTATATTTGAATTTTTTTTTTTTTTTTATAAGGTTTTATCTCTTACGTGGTCTAAGAGTAAACTTTGCAATCACCATTATCGAGTGAAATCGAAGCTTCCTTTTTACATGTTGAAAGAACAACATTCTGTGATTCGAGAAATGCTTCGTGCATTGTGTGTGTATCAAGAAGACTTGATTTTTTCTTTCTTTTCTTTTTTCTTTCTTTCTTTTTTTTCTTCTTATCCGATTACAATTTTTGTCTTTGGACAGATCATTGTTCTTGTGTCAGTTTTTTGAAATGCACATTTTTAATTACGCTTTATTACGAAGGTTTAAAACACTAGGATATTTTTATTTCTTTTTCTTTGTTGTGAAATAGCGTTTTCACTAGTGGTAGATTTTTTTTATCTCCTTTTTTTCTTTCTTTCTTTTTTTCTTTCTTTTTTTTCTTTCTTTCTTTTTATTTTTTTCTTCTGTACAATGTGAAAATTTCTTTATTTGACAAATCCCATTCTCATTCAAGGAGATGGAAACTAAGGTATTCATCAGGAGCAAGTAGTTGCCTGAAAGCAATGAACTTTTACCTACAAATTGTGTATAAATTATTGTAACTTGAAAAGATTTAAAAATAATACACTTGCAAACTGCTTATTATTAAAGGTGCAGTGTTAAAACACCCCTGAATTTATTAATTTCAACTTTCCATTCTAGAAAGCTGAAATATGTAATGAAAATCAGTTATTGTAAACAAAGAAGTTGATTTCTTTGATGATCCAAGGTTTATTAACTGCCCACAGCGGTAATACCAAAATTATAGTTCATTATTGAATTTCTGTAAGACATAAGTATTACAGAATCAAAAGTGTCAGCATTGTTTTTACAAATCTGAAAATTGAAGTTCTTGTAAATTCCTTGTTAAAGTTTTATTTTACCTGAAGTATGTATATCTACAAGCTTTATTAATTATGTTTTTCAATTGTAAGGTATATTATTAATATATATATTAACATTTCATTTCGTAAGTGGCCCTTGTTTGAACACTGGTCTACCTAGTGATAGAAAATCATTTCCCTTTGAAGGTACACGTTCTGTTCATCATTCCAGTTTTTGCCATCTTAGATCTTAGAGGCTGTAAGATGTGCAAAATTCTGAATGGATCGTTATGAGATAGACTGAAGTGACCAAGCTCTGATCATCGAAATTATCTTTTTAAAAGTATTGGTATTGCATGTGTGCAAATCTGCTAAATGCATTTTCATTGGTGTTTTCAGTCTCATCTTGCAAGTGTATTTCACTGCTCTCTCAAATAATTTTACTGCAACTTAGTGTTACATTTTACTCAATAAAAGGACGTGAATTTGGGTAGTATTCAAACTCTGCTATGCAATTCTATTTTTCTGTGTATGATGATTAAACAGAATGTGCTGACATTCTTAACATTTTAAAAATGTTATTATAATATTTTCTAAAATCTGAGTTGTGAATGTGCAGTGAATGCCTTAGTTTTGTATGCACTAGCATTTGATAATTTCAATGTTGTTGTCCTAGTGGAAATAATCTACTAATTTCCTTACTGAATTTTTACTCTTAAGAAAAATTTTGGTAGTTTAAAATGTTATTATTTTTCTCTTGGGTACTTAGGAGGAAATAAATGTAATGGTTGAATCTACCGAAAATATCTGAAAATAAGTTACAGAAATACTTGTATTTTGATGGATATATTTTCTGAATTATAAGTGCAAATTATCTGTTTCAGAAGTCTTCTGTATTACCTAGGTGTTCCGTGTAATTTCTTGTATATATGAATCCAATTATGAAAAACATTTGCTCTTATCCACCCCCCAGACAACACTGGATCTTTTAAATTAAAAATTAACTTTTTTAAATTGTAAATGGTCAATGTATATAAATGCATCTAGATTGTGTTAAAACTGAGGGCAAAATTTGTTTGCTTTCTATGCTTGGGAGAGTAATATCTGCTTTGGTCTACTGTTCCTTTGCATAGAAACCAACACTAAATTTGCAGGAATCACTTAAAGGGGGCACAAAACCTTGGATTATTGCATATCCTCTCAGAGTTATAGGGAGGAGACTTTGGTATATACCATAATATACTCGTATCGTACTGAAAATGAATCAAAAAATTGGCAAAATAAAATTTTTTAATATTATTTTGGCAAACTCCTTGTATTCAGGGGTTTAGAGAAGAAATACAATTCTTAAAGAGTGATTTAAGTGCTACTCACAAATATATAGAATTTGACTTGCACAAATTTATTATAATAAAATTATGCTTCAAATTGACAGAAACAAGATTTGTGAGGGCTAAAAAATGACAGGAAACTTTACCCACATTAGAAAGAAAAGAACTTGACAAGAAGTAAAATATATCTCTTTAAAACTAAGTAAATAGCATGGAACTAAAATATCACAAGAAGAATCAAAAGTTGTTTATCAACATCATGTGAACATGGAGCAGCTTCTTTGTAAACCAGCAGATGATTTGCAACCACTAGCTGATATTGTGACAAATGTTATGAAGCTCTTACATGATTCTCGGGGGGGGGGGGGGTCAATAATTTGGTATTTAGCAACAAAGGCAACACAAGTAACATGTTCCATAAAATGTTAACTATATATGATAATAATCAAAGGAGCAGAATTAATAACTCTCCATATGAAAGATTGTTGATGGTGCGGTAATTATTTCCACAGTGTTGGTGTGTGTCTGTTTGAGGGGGGAGAGAGAGATAATAAAGGCAAAATTAGCATGTGCTAAATGATTTCAGAACATCAAGATGACATTAAAGGAAAATATAGTTTGCTTTCTTTGAAATGATATGAAAGAAATCAGCATTTCACTGTTCATAGCATAAGTGAGCTACAATCCACACTAATTACACTCAGATTAGCATCCAAAAACCTCTATACACACACTCGCACAAATACTTTTTCTTCTTTAGTCGGTTCCTTTAGTAACTTAGTCTCTTTTGAACATGAGCACTGCTTAACTAGAAGGTTTGTATGTTTAACTTGTCACAAACCACTAAATAGTTATATTTTTTCAATAGAGTTTGCCTCTATGATAGCAATAACTTATGGCACATGGTGTCTGTACTATTAATTTTTGTTATTATCAAAGCATGTGTAACAACCTATTTGGCCTTTTGAGAACAAGCAAAAAATTATCTTAGTCCATAAAGGCCTCACACCTTGTTACCCTAAGTAAATCCATTATTGGGGAATTTGTGTGTTGTATGTTTTGTAAATTTAAGGTGGTGTTGCATTGATCTTTTCAAGATAACATTATTGTTGTTAATATAAAAATTGACCATTGAACTTACAACTTGTTGGTAGTGGAGAGTGAGATTTGGTGAAGAATTGTGGCTAGTCAAAAATCAAGAAGTCCTAAATTACCCATTGATAGCGTGAAAGAGTGTGCCATGAAGAAACAAAGCTGTTACATGAAGTATGTTACTTAGACAATGGAGGCCCTGGGAGAATTAAAATTTATTTGAAGTAATTGTAATTTAGGCCTCAATTATCATTTAGGCAATAAGGAACATGAGAAATTGAAACTGTTACTTGAAATAATGAAGAGAGAAATTTTTTTTCTTCCTTATTTTATATTCATGCAAAATCTCTATGATCCACAAACTCAATCATTCTAATTGGAATTTGTTCTAAAATTACTCACAGGGGTATCTATTATATTGTTTTTCTGTGCTCTACTTTAATGCAAAATGAATTAAAAATATGAATTGACTTGTGAAGTTTATATTAAGGCCTAGAATATTAGAAGTGGATTGATTTTCAGTGAGTGTTTTAAAATATTAATTTATTAAAATGCTGAATGTTCTGATGATATACTAGGAATTAATGAAGTTAAATTGACAGTTTTGGGTCTGGTCTAGGGATTGATAGAAAAAGCTTTCTCTGTACCCATTTATGGAGAATTCAATGTTTATTGATTGGGTGGTATGGAATTAAAGTAAATTTATATTAAATGTAGATTAACTCTAGGTACTATACATAGGAAATGATGTTCGTAGTGCTGTTTTAATGCACTTGCAGCAGCCTTGAAGTTCCTGGACCATCAGCAAAAAAAATGCATTATGAGGAACCCTACATCTTTCTAATTACTAATTCTTCTTTGATGCTGGGGAAAATTCAATCCTTTAGGATGAAATGATTAATGGCTTTGGTGTACTCTGTCATTCAAATTTCTGTAACTTACTTTCATTAGAAAGTATTTAGTTGTTTATATTTCAATATTAATTGAATAATATAAGTACAATTACTTTCAGAAATTCAAAAAAACTCGCCATTATATGTGCACTAAAAATCTAATTTTGTATCACCATTGGCTGGACCAAATATTTCTTCCACTGTAGGTTGTTAGAGGTCTAATGTGTTTTTGCCAGTTCCACATCCTTTTAGAATGCTCTCTGTTCAAGTTTCTGGAGATTTTCTCTTCAATGTAGCTGGGAAACCTTCTTTTCTGATAGTTTAATCTACAATGAGTTATACTTTTGTTTGTTTGGTGGTTGCTCACGGGTCAAGAGATCAAGATGTCTGTGTATGATACTTCCGAATGGACATATTAACTGAAATTGGAGGGGGGAGGATTATGTTTGTCAAGATCTGATGAGGACCTTCAAATGGGATCTGCATCAGTAATTTTCAACATTGTAGATACAGTGGGTTGTGCAAAAGACTACCTTGTTATTAATGGAAATCATTGTTAATGGAAATCTTCTCTGCTATTTTTGATAACATCTTAGAAGAGCAGAAACGAGTATACCTGTGGATAATTGTAACAACATAGGAGGAGTACTTTAAAATGGTGCTTGCGTGGTTTTTATATTAGATCTTTCTTGCTATGTACAGTTTCATTTTGTTTTTATTTATATGTTGAATATATTTAAAAAACGAATCAATGTTGTATTTATTAAATACCTGAAGAGTATAATGGTGTATAGTTTTAAATAGTTTACTAAATAATATGGTGGTGATATGCTAACTTCTTTTGGTAAGTATTTAGATTAGTCATGTTTATCATCAGTTTGGTGTACAGCATCCAAAACAGTCTCTTTACATATGAAAGTTCGTAAATTAATAGGAAAGAACTTAAACTCTAACTAGCAGGTTGGAAATAAAGAAATTAAAAATAAATAAAAGTTCAACAAAAATTTAGAAACTGCACATTACTTGCATGAATATAGATAATTGTGAAAAGGCTTCTAGAAATAAATAATATGGAACAAATTTGTTGAAATACAAAGTAACCAAGTTTCTTGTTATTTCATTTGTATTTCTAAAAATGTAGGAACTACAGGTGTTGAACTGTCAACAAGTAGTAGAATAGTCTGTGTTTAGTTAAGTAGATTTAATTGACAACATGCTATTATTATGCAGAATACAGCTATAAGTAAGTGCAAGTATTATTTTGAGTTCATTAGAAGCTATGAAGAGCTTATTTTTAAAATATGCCAAGTCCAAAAATTAGGGTTATTACAGGAATTGTGTGATAATTTACCAGCTTGTTGAAAAAATAATTGAAGTTTTTCCCAAATATTTAAAACAATTGATTTTGGAGAGTTCAATTAAAATAGGAGAGTCTGAACTGTTAGTTTTGAAACCACCTAATCTCAACAAAGCCGGCAGGCAGATCATTGAAAGAACACTTTAAGTCTACTCGTTACTTTTCCGTTTGTTTGCCATATATTGACACAACAAGGGGGGCGGATTTTAATGAAATGTGTTTCTCCCCTAGGGATTGTATGACCCTTTGGGCTATAACGTAATTACCTGCAGAGCCTCCCCTGCCGGACAGGATAAAGGTGAAGATCCAGAAGAGGAACTCCGCCCCTCGCAGCGTCTGGCCCAGAATGGGCTGCTGTCAACGACGGAAAAGATCAACGGTCCGAAAACAATGTCTATCCACATGCCGGAAGGAGCGGTAGAAATAGCTAGAGCAGCATCTTGAATAAACTGCTCTGCAGGCTTGGAAGCAGTAAGATGGCGAACCCATCACCAAGCTAAACCTGGGCAGCGCTCGTAACGCGGCGAGGGGATTGTTACTGGCAGAATCCATAGCCACGGACTCGGAAATTGATTCAATGACAACACGGCTCGAAACCAACAAAGGAAAATTATTGCGGAATAAATAATTTTAAGTACATGAAATTTTAGTTCATTCACAGGTAAAGAAAATGAATTAGCAAGAGTGGTGAAAAGTAATAATTTAGATATCAGTCATATCGGAGACGAAGAAGAAACTTCAAGGCAGTAAATACGTAGAATACTATACCAAGTTCTGCTGTGGCTAGAACAACAACGTGCCAGTAAGGGTGTTGACATTTTAGAAAGTAAAATAGTTACGAATTCTTCTCAGGATCGTCACTGTACGTCTGAAACGTGAGCGAGGAAATCTTACAGTAATCAGAGGATATGCTGTTGAATCTGAAAAGTTCTATAGAAAACTTCAGAAAGTAGTGGAAACGTTCCGTCAAAGCGTCCAACCGGTGGTGGCTGGAGACTTCAATGCGAGTTGGTAATAAGCAAACCGCCAACTGCGTCGGTTTATACGGTTTATACAATCAATAAAAGTTGACATTTGCGGAGAAATTTTGTGAGCTTCAATAAATTAAAAATTCAAAATACTTTTTTTCAGAAAAAAATATATTCACAAGTTTTCTTAGTCATTAAAGGGATTAAGATCAATTATTGATTATTTTATAACATGAGAATTCGGCTGGCCTCATTACTGACGTTAGTGTATAGAGGTGGTTCTAATGAGTTTCTCATAGACGAAGATGTGAACAAGCAGACGAAGTTCACTTATTACTTGAGTTGCTCAGTACCTATATCAGAAACGATGAAATGAGCTCATGCAAAGAAAATACAAGAGGAATGTGTTAACATACAAAAAGCTGTACACAAAATATCTTATGAAGTCCTTGGTAAAAAAAAGGAACAGGAAAGGCCTTAAAATATGGACAAGAGGAAATAGACCATTAACCCTTTACTCCCAGTTTGCTTTGAAGCAACATGTTTTGTTTTTTTTAAAATTATTCTTAGCGCACTCGATTTATATTGAATTATTAACTGATCCATTCTCGAGCTAGGGCCATATAGTTTCATAATCTCCATTAGAGTACAGTATTCCGTGGAGTGTGAAACATTGCTATTAAAAATAACTATGCACAAGCGTAACGATTTCATTGATGCACGTCCCTAATTTTTATATTTTATTTTTGTCAATCTTATAGTTACTATATATTTTGGAAACTAAATTTGTTCACTTACATAATTAATGTTCTACCGAAATATTCAATTGGCTTTTTGTAAAATTCCTTGAAAACCCATGTTTCTTAGAAGCAACAGGGGGGTTTGATGGCAACCTTACGAAGTGAGTGACCTACTCGCGTGCTCTATCTAAAAATGGAAAAACTAGGCTTCTTGAGGGACGAACAAATTGGAATGTTTGTTCTACATTCTGATATTTAACTTGATAGGAAGCAAATATATCTAACTCTAGTCAACCAACCAGTAATGTCAACAATGTCTTTACGCCACAGCTAATTAGTGAATGAAAATGAAATATTTTTAAGAAATTTCACAAATGTATTAGCATATAAATGGAATGAAACGTCTATTATTGCCAAGAAGTACGATGTGTTTATACATTCTAACGTAGTCACAAACTATACACACGTCTTCATAACCGGTGGTAAGGGCGCTAGTTGTCTGCCTAAGGTCGTGGGTGCAATCCTCGGTGGGTATAAATTTTGCAATTTCTTACTAACCGTTTTTAGTATTTTTTGTTGTTGCGAGGTTTATGAACTTTGTACAATTCATTTTATAATGAAGAAATGGAAATGATAAAGATATTTTTCGAAGATTGTTTAGAATTAATATTGCACACTTTTATAAAAAATTTACTTACGCGTTTTTTTTCATAAACGAATGTGTGAATGGCGGTCTAAGCGAGGAAAGAAAGGCTAAAAAAGTGAAACCAGTGGTGCTGCAAAACAGCACGTACTTTCTCGCTCGTACTTCCACCTAAAATTAAGAAAAAAGTGCTCACATTTTTGAAAAATTGTACATGACCTTAGTTAAAAATGTATCTGTAGGGAACATTTTATTAATGGAAAAATCTCTATCTTCGTAATAGTTTTTGGAATTTTTTGCAAGTTTCAAAAAATCAGTTTTTAATGAACATGATACTTACACCATTCTATTACACTTATGAATTTGTGACTACTACTGAAAATCGTTTTCGTGATTTTCACACTAAATGAAAGTTAAATTGTAAGTTTTCATCAAATTTTAATAAATTTCAATAATAATAATAATAATAATAATAATAATTAAAATAATAATAATTTTTTTAATAAATTTCAGATTTTTATGCCCTTGCTTCCAATCACCTACCAACTATCCTTCAAACGCCAATGTTGCCTGAGAGCAACATGTGGAGTTTTCTAAAATTTGGGGACATATTTATAAAAAACGACATTTTTAAACTATTCAATTATAACCCAAAATTAAGTTATAAAAAATCATTATTTAACAATAATTTGGGATTGAATGGGTTGAGAAAAATTGTTCATATAGAAGACATCGCAATAATTCTACTGAAGAAAATAAATATCCGTATCAGCAAAGACGACATTTTGCAGAGAGATTAGTGAGGAAAAGCCAACAGGATTCTTGGGATAGATTTATCTCAAATATTGAAGACTACTTACACTGCTAACAAACCTTTGCATACGAAGCCCTGAAAACATTGTGCAGCGATAAGAGACCTGGTGAAGTTAATGTCATTAGTGATGTATGGACAGATCACCACAAAAACTTGTGGTATGAGGAATCTTCAGAAAAAGTGCCGTCCCATATTAGTATACACGGTTTGGACATCTCAGTGGATGAGGTGACAGAAGCCATTAAAGCATTAAAAAAAAGCAACTGGATTAGATAAAATAAATGCTGAGTGTTGGAAATATGGTGGAATACTTCTACAGGTGAGATTGCTACATTTGTTTAACATGTGCTGGAAACGGTAAAATACCACAAAACTGGTTAAGGTCGTGAAATCCCATTGTTTAAGAAATGTAACATAGAAAACAGGTATAAAGGCATCAGCATATTGGATAGCGCGTATAATATATACGATGGAATATTTAATCAGAAAATAATTGCTTAATAGGCGAAGATCAAATGGGACTTAGAAAGCGTCGCGGCGGCATGATAGATGCCATATATACTATCAAACAGCTCGTCGAAAAACGACGTAAATTTGACTTGGAAACGGAGATGGAATTTATTGATTTTGAAAAAGCTTTCGACAGCGTAAATAAGGTGAAGTTGTGGAGCTTAACTTATTAGAAGAGGTTTACTTTTCCATTAGCGATATCAAAAGTCTGTACAATCACGACAGTTGTTATTGATACCGGCAAAAGATTGACAGAAGAAATTAAAACAAATTAAGGTGTTAGTGATGTATTTCTCAACATTTATTTTACATTTTGACATTTATCACAAATGGAGAGGGTTTTAACTCGGGAATTCACAAACTGAAGACATGCTACAAAGAGGGATGTGTTTATTTACTAATAAAACTGAAGTGATGGTTTTTCATTGAAAATATCCGTCAGATCAAAAACAGTATTGAATGGGAAGACTGTATAGCAAGTGTCCAGTTTTAATTACTTGAGATGTGAAGTATCTTTTGTATTTGACAACGATGACTCAAAGAAATTAAACAAGTTTAAACTTCCTTTTTTTTTTTACAAGTTTGTTGCGTGTATTTAGACCCAACGCGTCTCCTAACTCCATAAGGAGCGCACCGTGGAGTAATCCTCCGTTATTAATCACACAGTACCCTCTAGGGGCCGCTGGATAGTCAAGTCACGTCAGTCGCAGTCAAGTTAGGGAATCGCCGATGAGTAGCGTCTTCGCGCTCGCCCTACGTCATTACCCATCGGCCATAATTGGGAAGGAATGCGGATAGAGGTATGATTTAGGACGCTTCACAGGTGTGGGACTAGTCCGTGTGAAGTATGCAAATTCGGTTTGTCGTAACAAATTTCACATGAGGTTCTACGGGCACCGAACCCAGATTTAAGTTCTGTACGACGATGGCAGTACCGGTAGTGTTATATGGAAGCGACACCTGGACCCTCTCGAAAACAAATTGAGTGAGAGGCGCAGAAGTGAGATTTCTTAGAGCTGAAAAAGGGTGTACTCTAGCTGACAAAATAAGGAGCGAAGAAATACCCAAAGAGTTAGAGATATTTATTGTCGAGAAGATCAGTGACACTAAAACGAACTGGTGCAGTCATCTGGAGCGGATGAGCAGAAGCCGAATTCCTCGACTGGCGAGGGACTACAAACCAGCTGCCGAAGGAGCATCGGTCGTCCAGGAAGAAGATAGTTTTCGGAGCAGGCAGCCCTGCCTAATCCATGAAATGAAGTCCTTTTCTCTTTTCACTTTAGGACAATGCCGTTTAGTAATTTTATGTTTTGACTAAGATGCGGATTTTTGCCTATTTTTCCCTTGACTGGAAAACGCAATCTTTCAGGTTACTTATTCATTTTCAGGCATTAGAAGTTTTATACGGGATTTTTTTAGTGCCTATAAATACCTTTTTTGTTTAAATGCCTAAATAATAGTGTTGCCTATTCGCGTAGCTACTAATGAAAATGCAATTTTCCTTAAACAAAAATTAAACAAATTACGTTTTTTTATGGTGGAAAGACAGCCATGCTGTACTGATAGATCGAAATCTATCAATAATTCCATGTTATGTTTTGCTGCCATCATAGTGCGAGTATTTTGTAATAAGAAATCCGTGCAAAATCACTAGTGGTAGTCGAGTTATTTGAAGGCATTTCTGCCAATTGAGTTGAGATTTTGGCGAAGCGGCGGTAAGCATATTTAATTCCACAAATACATTTTTACTTTCTCGCCTTTACTTCGTAAAAATAATTTGAATAATATTCGTATTTTAATCGTGCGCCGTCAAATGGCGAATTTTCAAACCCAAAGTCTTATTGCCAGACCCTGGTAACCGAAAAGTGGATAAATCTTGTTGTATCGAAGGTCTGATGGTCTATAAAGAAGTCAATGGCTTAGTTTTCGATGCAAAAATAATATCGGCAATAATAAAAACGTTTTTAAATTGGGTTTAGGTGCTCCACAAACGCCATAAACACCCCCATTTTCTGGCATTTTTCACTACTTTTTAGAAAATTTCGAAAACATATTATTGAATGTTATTTTTATCAACGGATTTTCTGAGATGGTGCCCACGTTACCCCGGAACAATTTTATGATCATCAAATATTGGTTATTTGACTCAAACTGTGTGCCAAATTAGCCCGAATATGGCCAATTTTACCTTAAAACCACTGAAGTAGCCGCTTTTTAAATGGCCTTAGCTCCGTAAGTTGTAACGTAAACAATTATTATTAATATTGTCATTCATTACGTAACAAGTTTCACTTTGTTGTATATCTGCCTTGAAATGAATGGACCTGATCTTACTAGAAATAAAAATATACTCCTAAGAAAGTGTTATTTGTTTTTCAATTTTTTCAACCTTCCTAACGAAAGTACATGATGTTTACTTCAGAAACTTTCTACAGAAGTTCACAAATACGGTTAAGAAAAATTGATAGTGCCTTTTTAAATGCATATTTCACAATTTTAAATGTCTATTTTGCCTACTTATTTTTTTATGTTTTAGTGCCTATATATCCGCAGCTTAGTTATGACAAAAGGAAATATCATTTTTATGGTACCTACTTGCTTCAAATAATATTTACGAGATGCAACAAATGTTCTCCAAAGAATTCCTGAGGAGCCTATTTGATTTTTTTCGCTCAAAAATTATAATCTCTGCCGTTTTATGCAATCTAAGGTTCCTGTGACGCCTATCAGTGCCATTGTCGATGCGGCCAATTTGACGATAACTAAAGGCAGATTTCCTGGTAAAGAACATTCCAAACCAAATGTTTGCAAGCTGAGTTCACTTGAACGAGAGGAAGAAGCCTCGTTTACATCAGTAACAGCTTCAACAGCTTAGGTTGGTCCTCTGAACTGGTTTTGTGGTCAATTCTCGTTGCTTTTAGGGCATTTTTAAAACCTCTAAAGAGCATTTTATTGATAATTTTGGTGATGTTTTATGTCATCCAAACCCACCCCCTAGACTAAGACATACGTAACATGTAGACATCGAAGACTGCACCCTGGATAGCGGACTGTTCCTAAACGACAACTAAAAGTACACAAATGACGATCGCGCAGAACGGAAGGTCTCGCGCGGTCACAACGTAAGAGAATAAGCGAAATCAGAAGTCGACACTTGTTGTAATCTGACAATAGACATCGGCCCTTAGGTTCGCATTGCTCAGGGGCGATTCGTGGCTTAATTGCTAGCTCCATGAAGGAAATATTTCCATCATGGCTAGCGCGTGCGCCTTCCTCATCTGAGGAGGGGGGATTTCAAATCGCAGCCATTAGTGGTGCTATACAAGGCAAGTTGACAAGTTCTCTGGCATTCTTGAGTTTCCCGCAACTCCATCATCGCCATAACAAATTAATTCGATTCATCAACAATCTAGTTGGCAGGTACACTTCACCTGTAAAAAGTCACAAAAACATTTTCTTTGAGTATGTTGTATGTATCCACCCCCCCCCCACCCCCCGTTTTCGACCTCCCAGGCCCTGAGCCAACATCAGAAGGTCCGAAAAACCGGTATTTTTCGGACATTTTTGGGTAATTTTCTCTATAACTCATTAAACTAAAAAATTGTCTTGTAGAAAATTGATTCGCATTCATTTTAAAGAGGATAAAATTTCCTACAACTTTTGTAAAAAACAAACCCTGTTAAAAATCAACTACTACTATTCAAAAACTATAGTTTTTAGTTCTCCAAATTTTTGCAAGAATCCACATGTTTGTGGTATTATAATTACGTGTAATATTATTTACCTCAATCGGTGTAAAAATTGCCTCACAAATGTACTGCCAAAATTCTTAATACACAGAATGTGTAAAAACTAGGGGGCATAATTCCAGGTATGTATTCCTCATATGTAGACAATTGAAATAATTCATTAACACCTGAGTCTGAAAAAGCTTCATTTTCGAGTTATGCTGAAACAACGCTGAAAGTCACCAGATTGGTTTTCTTTCCGTAGGCCGTTATCATGACAGAGTATGTTCCAAATGTCCACCTCCTCTTTGAATACTGACCTCACACCGATGTCTCATTGACCAGGGAACATGATCTCAAACTCCAGGAGCATTACGTATATCCTCGCAAGGAGCCAGAATTAGATTCCAAAGGGATTCCAAATCAGGCACCGGAGACGAATACGCCGATAATTTTAAATTGCCCCACGATAGAAATCGAGAGAGTTCAGATCAGGTGAGCGTGGAGGCTAAGCAATTGGGCTACCGCTACCAGTGCATCGATCAGGAAGCCTTCGATCCGTCTAGCCGCACGACTGAAGTGTCCAGGAGCGCCATCACGGAAGAAGTGTGAAAACCAAACACTGTATGTAGACTTCGACTCGGAATGCACTGTCAGAGGGTCCCCTTAATGGCTCCTGTGTGCGTGTTGACGACTGGTTAGTGGAGTCTCTCATAAACATGAGGTATGGTGTTTTCCAGGAAGTTTATGTACGCCTTCCCCGGAAGTACATGGGGTCCAACTAATCGATCACCAATGATTCCTACCATAGTAATGCCATCTCGTGTGAACTGGGATTCATCTGTAAATGATATTAAGGATGGACAGTTCGGATTTGCATCACACTACTGCAAGAATCACTGACAGAACCTAACTCGTGCAGGGTAATCTGCTGGTGACAGGGCCTGTAGACGTTTCAAAGGATAAGGATACAACTGATACTCCTGTCTCCAAACAGTCGTGTGAGGAACATTCACATGCAATGCTTACCTTCGTGTGCTGATAGGAGGCGCGTCCACAGCGTTCAGAATTTCTTCTACAGCTGGAGTTGTAGATCTTGGTCGTCTCCAAACCAGGGGACTTAATTTTCCTTGTTCGCACAGACGGCGATGGAGACGCACAAATGTCTTCCGATCTGGACATCGTCGCTAACTCCTGGTGCAAACGACAAGCCAGCGCAGCATTGCCGTCCGCCTTACCGTACATGAAAACCTACATGAGTCTGCCAGCTCCTGATTTGAGATCCAGACGCACAGTCGAACGCCAAAGACAATACTGAATGTACTGTGCCTTCGTCTCGGAATGCACTGTTAGAGGGTCCCCTTAATGGCTCCTTTCACGGCAACGGCCTACGGAAGAAAAAGTGTTTCGGTGAATTTCAGTATTACGAAGGACATAACGCGGAAATAAAGCATTTCCGGACGCACGTTGTAATAAACAATTTTGATTGTCTACATACCTGAAATTATGCCCCCTACTTTTGAAACATCCCGTTTACTTAAAAAATGGATGTGCGCATGGTTTTCTTCCTCCATGAATGTGTGTGTTCGGGACTGCACGCGTTCTTTCCTTCCCCTCTTCCTCTCTTTCTCTCTCTCTCTTTTTTATCCTCACCACCTTACTCACAACGTACTACCACGCAAGATCAAAAACTAATACCCCCCCCAAAACTACATAATTTATTAAGTTAAAAAATTATACTGCTAACTTGGATTTCATTCAGTAGACGAAAGACATGAGCAATATGATGTAAACTAGATATCGGAGCACCGATGATTAATTGGCAACTGAATATCTCACCCAGACAAGTACCTATTCACACCTAAATACGCCCAAAGTAACCTTCGCATATGAAACGTAAACGAAAGGTGCGACATTGCTCTAATCACCGAAAACGTAGCTAGCCATCTAAAATTTCTTCCTTCACTTACTGCAAATCGATATGGACATAGCAATATGTTTCGAGCAGTGTAAGGTGGCCGGATATGTCGAAAAATACCGGGAATTCTTTTTTTCTTTATTTATGGTGAAAAAAAAACAGTTAAAGCATTACTGTGACGTACTATGGGAAGAAGTGCAACTAGTGCACGTTTTCTTGAGCTCTGGAATCTCTACCCTAAACCATATACATATTAAGTTGAATTATGAATGTATGTAGCAACGAGCGTATATGATAATTGAAACTAAAATGTGTTCTCATGTAACAAAAAATATTTGCAAAGGTAAATTAGCTACAGAATTTGGTTGTTATCGTTAATGCAATTCGGGACGGAATGGACTTTCTTCTGCGAGAAAACTGAGAACAACTATGTGGATATATATTTCCCAATGAACGCAATAAAAGGGGAACAAATAGTGAAACTTAATTTATGCCCAGAAGCAAAACAAGGGGTCGTCTTAGAATTTCCTCAAAGGTTCAGGGAAACTTGAAGAAAAAAAACCTATCGAGGTGGGAATCATTGACTCAGAAGCTGAGCATATTATCACAGGCATGTTTAGTCTTAGAATTTTACATTCCATCTTGTTACCAGTACATTAATTATTATTGTAAAAGTCAATCATTTCCTTCTTTGAGATAAGAATCGTCTCTGTATAGAAACTGTTCTTGTTTAATGTCGTTGGCAATGTGTTGTAAAATAATGTGCATGTACTATTAGTGATTTTTTTGTAGTGAGCTGTTCATACACGAGATGAATATGATAACTACGTCGAGAGTTATACATATCTGTATTTGATGAAAATATGTTCTCACCTTTGAGTAAGTAAATTTTTGACAAAAACACCCATAATTAAATCAATAGACAAGCCAATAGTAGATTTTCTAACTTTATAATAATAGGATTACAAGAATCTCATGGATGGGACTGGCTAATTAACTGCACAATTATTTTCTGTAATTTAAAAGTCTGTGAGCTATAAGATAAGTTTCCCCATAATATTATGCTACATCAGGCGGAAATGAACGACTGCAATTTATACACAACGACCAATATGAAGGCTGACTCATTTGAAAGAATTCTGAACCCATAGTATAAGGAACTTAATTTTGTGTTCATTTCATTTAAATGGACATTCCATTAGAGATTTCACTGAATTGTGAGACCCAAAAATGTTATAGTGGTTATTTTCAACGGATTAGTATACAATTGTTTATTTGAATTCGAAAACTGCATTAAAACCGTTTGCCATTCGTTTACTGTTATTTATTACGGAACCGAAAATCTGATATTGTACAATTTCTTTATTTCGAAGAATATTCATATGATCAGAAAAGAAAACTTGTTTCGTTTCAAATCGAGGATATATCGTTTACATGTAGGAAGAGAATTTGGCCTAAAATCCACTCTTGCAGGACTCCTTGTACAATGCATCAGAAAAGTAGTTAATAATGGCCCAAAATTACAAAAATTATTGCTGTTTCCGTAGACTTTGATTTTTGAAATTATGTTGGCAATCCGAAAATATTTTCTGTTTATTGAGTAGAAGGATGTACACTGTTAAGCCTTGTACACACCTAGGAACAAAGTCGCGGGGCACTGTCCTCAATTTGGCGATATATTTGCCCCGCGTCCGCACCTAAAGAGCCAGTTGCGTCCACCTAAATCGGCGAGAGATGTCACAACAATTGCTTTATGTACTTTTAATTTGTGCTTATAGAACTTAATGTTATTAGAAAGAAATAATAAAAAAAAGCGGTACTGGATGAGAAATCTTTTTTCGGGAGGCATTGTCGTCTACGTTAATCTTCTTAACAGTATGAAATTAGGCAGGCGCGGATCAACGGGGATAAGAGAAATTTCCCCCTACAATTTTTCAATTACTATTAATTTTAACTTGCAAGGAAACTTTCAAGCAAAAATATTTTTGGATAGTCATTAAAACGAATGAAATCGTATCCCAGTACGAGCTGAATGTAGCCAGGGACATTTTACAAAATCTGTAATATGATTCATTTGATCAAAAAATTTTGAATTTCCCACCCCCCAGATTAGTCTCTGCATCCGCTCCTGAATTAGAAGATTGCAAGGATTTCCGTATTTTTTTACGGATGGGCTCAACCGATTTTAAGATCCGTTTGCAAATGTTTGGAGGAAAGATTTTAAAGAATCAAACTGTATTTCCGAATACCATCCCAGCATCTCTCAGGCTAGCAGTCACTCTCCGGTTTCTTGCCAGTGGAGAATATTTTACTAGCTTAATGTATACCTTTCGAATTTCAAAACATCTATTTCACGTATCGTTCTAGACGTCGGAGGCAGATTGATCAGATAGTGACTCTGACAATAGTTCGCGTCCACTTAGCAGGTTCTTTGTTGGTACTGAAGTCTTATATCCATTTTAGGAAACCTTGCATGATATCGTTAGATCATTGTTGAGAGGGTCCTAAAGCAGAAGGTGTGCGTTGCTTTGGGAAAATAGAGAAAAGTGAATTTCGAGTGTTGATCAAGCACCACTTTTTGCGTGGAAAAACTTTAAAGGAAACGGAAGAGAAGTTGAGTCAGTATTATGGGGACATTGCTCCGTCACATGGTATGGTGCACAAGTGGTTCACAGAACTTCGATGGGGTCGTTTGAGCACAAGTGATGCAGAGCACCCAGGACTGTCGGTGAACAGAATTCACGATATTGTGATGGAATACCGCCGACTTAAAGTAAGGGAGATAGTTGAGATTGTAAACATTTCGTATGAACAAGTGAGCAACATTCTACACGAACATTTGGATATGAGAAAGTTGTCGGCAAGATGGGTGTCGCGACTTCTCACGATTGACAACTAGCTAAATCGTGTGACCATTTCACAGGAGTGTTTGAACATGTTCAAGCGTAATCCAAATAAGTTTGAGGTGTTATGTAACAGTTGACGAAATGTGGATCCATTATTTTCAACCTGAGACGAAACAATCAAAAGAGTGGATTTGTTTCCACGAACGTGCTCGGAAGGCGAAAACAGTTCCCTCGGCAGGAAAAATCATGGCGCCTATTTTTTTGCGATTCGCAAGGTGTAATATTAATTGACTACCTGGAAGAGAAAAAAACAATAACAGGTTTATATTACGCCGCAGTACTGGATCGTTTTCACTAGGAATTGTTGACGAAACGATCACATCTGGCAAAGAAAAAGATTCACTTTCATCAAGACAATGCGCCCGCGCACAAGTCTGCTGTTGCCATGGCAAAATTAACAGAACTGCGCTACGAACTTTTACCTCACCCACCCTATTCCCCAGAATTGGCCCCAAGTGATTTCTTTCTTTTCGGAAACCTGAAGAAATGGCTCGGTGGGAAGAAATTCATGTCCAATGAAGACATCATGGAAACAACAAATCAATATTTTGCAGACTTTGAAAAGTCATATTTTTTTGGAAGGCTTAAAAAAATTGAAAAACGTTGGGGTAGGTGTATTGAGTTAAAAGGAGACTACGTTAAGAAATAAAGTTGAATTTTGTAAATATACATTTTCTTCTTTTAAAAGTCACGGACTTTTCAATCCACCCTCGTACTTGTGCTCTCGCGGTTTATCAATTTATACATAAATTGAAAGAATTGATAAATTCAACCTGCGGGCTTTGCAGCGCTTGGTTTCGCCGAATTTTGTGTGCTGCTACCCATAAGGGTAGGTATGTTGACCGTTCACCTCGCATATTCTTCGAATGCTCCACCGTGTGATGAGCTGTTACAATTCTGAAGAGAAATTGTTTTCGAAACCGCTATAAATGACGCGAAGTGAATAATCTGAACCCATTTGAAAACATAGATTTAAATCCTCTCTATTGCAAATTATACGTTCGATTTATTTACTGTCAAAAAACAGAAACTGTGTCACATACTTTGGGCAGAAGTGCAATCTGTGCACGATTGCTTGAGCACTTCATCCTCTGTCTTTAATCCTATACATATGTATTTAGCAACGAGAGTTTTTCAATAATAATAAAAAAAGAATAAGAAAATTGTACGCCCGTGTAATATAACAAAAAATCAAAGGCAAATCAGCTACAAATTATGGCTGTTATCCCGTACCGTACCAAGCCCTTCGTAACACGCACGCTGCCGCGAGAACATAGAGAACGGACAGTTTCAGAATTTGCTCAAAGGATAAGCGAAACGGCCAAAAATTCGACCGAGATGGAGGTCATTGTGCCAGAAGCTGTTGTACAATACTTGTTATAGCAGAGGCGTATACGTGGTTTTTGTGTGCACGTTTTACAGGTGAAGCATCCAACCGAATTGATAAAATAACACTGATTTGACGAAAAAACACTGATTTGACAAAATAACACTGATTTGATAAAATAACACTGATTTGACGAAATAACACTGATTTGACGAAATAACACTGATTTGACAAAATAACACTGATTTGATAAAATAACACTGATTTGACAAAATAACACTGATTTGATAAAATAACACTGATTTGAAAAAATAACACTGATTTGACAAAATAACACTGATTTGACAAAATAACACTGATTTGACAAAATAACACTGATTTGATAAAATAATACTGATTTAAATCAAGAGGAAAGGCTATAGTAGCATTCCTGTGGTCATAAATAGGGGCTTACAGGAGTCACGTAGTATGATTTGCCCATTAGTCACACAATTCTTTTCTGGAATCTAAAAGTCTGGGTGATATAGGCTGTGTCCCCAGACCATTATGCCTTATCCCAGGGCGGGAATGCACAGTCGCAAAATACGTGCAGCGAGCCTTGGGAAGGCTAACTGCATTTAAAAGAATTCTGAACACGTAATATAATTTTCTGTTTAATTTATTTTAAATTGACGTTTCATTTCAGGTTTCACTAAATTGACAGTCTACATTTGTTAATTTGAAATGGAAAACTGCGATGAATCTGTTTTCCTTTCGCTTACGTATTTGTTATTACGAAAACAATTTGAAACTTCTGCTATTGTACTAGTTTGGATTTTTGTGTAATTTTTATTTATTGCAATGGATATTCGGCAAATCATCAGCGAAAAGAACTCTTCTTCCGTTTTCAATCAACGATGTCATATCGTAGAGATAGGGAGCTACCTGAAATCAAACCTTGCGGGACACCATTGCAATTGGTAATGAATCTGAAAAGTTAGTAGTCCCTTCATTCCAAATCGGTATTTCTGTGTTGCCAGACTCTGTGATTATCTTTTGAAACAACATTCTGTACTAGGTTTCTTACTGTTGTAGTCGTATTTTCTACTGTATTGTTTGTGTTATGCTATTTGTGTTCAAAGTTTTCCTTCTTTATAAATTTTCTTGATTGGTATTTTTGGAAGTTGACGTGTAAATGATAAGACATTATGATACAATTAGAAATGAAATTAAGAGTTCGCTTTGTTTGATATAATGCTCTAAAATGATCTAAATTGTTACTTTCTCGCTATGGAATAGAGAGAATATTATGTAACACTGCGCGAAAACACTCCGAATTTTCGACAGGCACTTCTTACAGGACTCTGATAATGAAAAAGTGGATAAATCCAGTTTCTAAATTAAGAAAAAATTCTCTAATACGTGTTGTAGTCAGAATCCATGTTTTGTAAGTCCTTGATACCGAAAAATCGAATGACGGCAAAACGTCCGTCCGTCCATCTGTCTATGAACAACACTGGCGGCTAAACCGTTTAGCCGATTTTCTCCGAAATTGACATTCCCGAATCGATCTGACTGATGTTGCGACCCCTTGATTTTAAAACCGATATTTTAATTTTGGGTTTAAAGATATATTTTGAAATAGGGTCGTGTAAAATTTTTCGAAAATTTGAGTCCTTTTGCATCATTTTGCGTGAAAATTTGGGCGAGAAAGTACGTGCTGTTTTAGGACCACTAGTTATAATAGTGTAAAAGAAATTATATATTAAAAGAGAAAAATGGCGAAATAATTGTACAAGGACTTAAATTATTTGTTTTTGTTAAAGAGCAAAATAGTGTGAGGATACGGAAAAGTATCAAAATATATGCGAAATCCGAAGATTGAACTTGAAACTCTCTGGGTCAAATCCGATGAGGTGGCATCTCTATTCCCCGGAAAGCCCAACGAGAACGAACGAAAGCAAACTGGAATTGAAACTATTAATACAATGAATTTCTTCGCTTCATTTTTCTCGCCTAATGCGTACCTACGTAGTCAAGGGAAAGTAATGTAATATTCCACTGGAAGGTGACGATTCCTCGTCAGAAAAATTCTAATTGTGAGGCCCCGATATCGAAAAAAGTGGATTAATCTTATTGCTACACGTAGTAAATTACTTCCTCTATCTGTTATCTATCACATTATTAGAATTAATGAATTGTAGGGTCTTAATTCCGAAATTATATTGACGGCAAAATCTAAGTGTCCGTCCGCCTTGATTCAGCGTCAGCGCCAAACCATCGAAGCCAGATTCATTCGGCCAGAACCATCGAGGAATACTAATTATGGAGAAATCGACCGAAGTCGAGGCCGTGCGAATTTAAAATATATATTTTGATTTCCAGGATACTACATATAGAACCTCGACATTTTCAATTTTTTTCTAAAAGGGGCCCATCATTTTTTGTGTAATTTTGTGCTCAGATAGGACAAAGTACGCTTAAAATTTACGAAGGTCTAATTTTTGCGTTGAACTCTGAATTCCCGAAATTTCCAAAACTCAATTTTTTCGGCGTTTGTTTACTACTACAATATTGAAGATAGAGATTTTTTCGTTAATGAAATCTGTTGTTCAAACAAACAAATCTTTAAATAAGATCATGTAGAATTTTTCGGAAATATGAGTAATTTTGCGTAATATTGCGAGAAATATACGCATTTTAAACAATTAGTTTCCCGAACGTTTGGTGTATTTTTTTGAAAAGAGAAACGTTTGCTTGTAGAAATGGCGCAGCCCTATTTTCGGCCATCTCTGCAGTTTTGAAAACTGTAAAAGATTATTGCAAAACTACAGTATTGGTTATATAAAATTTTCCCGCGACTCTTCTAAAAAATAGATTTTGATGGTGAGGCGAAGTACAATTTTGTTGGAAATACGAGTAGTTTTCTCGGAATATTTTGCGTGAAGTAAAGGTTACTTTTATTCCTCTCATTTTTTCTCGAATAGAGCTGATAATAATGGTGCGGATTTAGTTATCGTTGAACATAATGAATTTTCCAAATTTGCAAAAATTACAAATAATGCGAGAAAGTTGTAATGTAGCGCCACTACTTTCTAATGTATAGCGAAATGAAGTTATAAATGAATAGCACGGGCAATTTTTAGTCAGTAATTGAAAAAATAAAGTGGTGAATTTCATAAGTCTCTTGCTGAAAACTATTGCAATTGAATGTATCTACATTACACAAAATCAGCAGTACCCGTCTGGGTAGTCATAGAATGCAAAAAGTAAATTATTAATGGGTTTAAAGAGTCCAATTTTTGTTCAGATGTTTATTTACAATTCATAGTTTAATATTTATTTACTTTTTTTTTTACAGTTCTGGCGGAATGCAATGGGAGTCTAAGAAGAATTCCAAGATGTGGTGTGACACGAAGGTGAAGATCGAAAATATACAACAGTACAGCGAGCTGTGATTGTACTCTGGAAATATACTTGTTTGTAGAGATGCTGATTTGCTTTCTTTCCAACTATTTCTAATTTCTTTTTTCCATCCCAACAATACGAAATTGATCACTACGGCAAGGTACCGTAGAACAGCCGTGGCAATTAGTTCGGAAAAAGTGAAGAAATAAGCCTAAAATAATACCAGTTGCGCCGTTAAACGCAATTAAGCTAGAATTCAAGTATCAAAAGAGATAATGCGTGAATGAAAGTGCTAAGTTGTTACAACACAACAGGGGGAATAGCCCACAAATGAAACAAGCTAGCAGGAGGCAAAGCCCTTGCCACGAGTGTAATGAGCGGCACCTCAGATTTGATAGAATATTTTTATTTAACGTACAAAATCAATCAAAAACTGTGTGTGACATACTATGGGAAGACGTGCAATCTGTATATTGTTTCTTGAGGTCTGGAGTCCGAACTTAATCTACTGTATATGATCATGTTAAGTTGAATTTTAAGTATTGGTAGCAACGAGCGTTTTTGGCAGTAATTAAAACGAAAATAGATACTGTTTGTGCAAGCTGTCTACATTTCATTTTATATATTTAATACGCACTTCGATGAAAGGAAAGGTTCAGTGCATTTCATCATTGTACCATTTCGTAAGCCTGCATTCTCCAGAGCTATTTGCGAAATTTTGACCTTTCCTCCCCAGACACTTTGTATGTACACTAATGAATACACGTATCAATGAGCCCCGTTCCCTCATGCACTTCCGTGGAAACTGCATTGCAACAACTTCAACCGTTCAAAAATTATACGAGATGCTAAAGTTATGTGACTCATCCTGTATATACAGGCGTCCGGGGAGGAAACGTCGAAACTTTAAAACTTTACTTTTCAAGCTGTTTTGAGTAAAATCTTCTATACACATTTAGTCAATTCTTCCTCTATTAGCGATATGCACATCGTTACTTTTGTGCAGCGTAGAAGTGAAGCGGTTGGTACTCACCAAGCGCATGAAAACTGGATTCGAACAGCGGCACAATAATCCACGCGCCACTAGGGTTTATTTCGAGAAACTCTGAAAATGTGTCGAAGATGGGTTTACTTATTAATCTACTTTTGACTACGGCGACGTGCATTTTTCATGAAATCCGCGAAGTTACAGCAACGGGGAACACGCAGAGATAATTTATGTTTACCGTTTTTGTTACGGCATTGCGGAAAGAGCGGTACATAAATGTCAGCCGATATTCTAATCGTATTTAAGATAACTAACCGCATAAAAGAATATTTATTAACATCTTCAGAAGGTTGCGAGAAACTGGTTCATTATCTACGACCTCCGAACGCCGCCTTTCTCAAGCTACGGAACTAGCAAGAACCCTTGTTGTGATAGAAGCTGAATAAAATTCATCAATCGGTGTAAGAAGAGTATCTTCTCCGTTGTGTGTTGCGAAGAGTGCAGTGTAGAAATTCCTTCGTAATGGTTCATATCCTAACAAATTTTGCAATGTTCAACACTTGCAATCACAAGACTGAGAATCACGTATGCAATTTGGAACATGGCTTTTTCAAAGGCCTGATATTTGCAGGCTGATATTATTCACACACAACACACAGTTCACGAGAAGTGGAATAATTAATTCTAGAAGTAGTCATCACTCCTTCAAATTCACATGCAGCACGTGAAAGGCAATTCCAAGTAGAATTTCTCCCAAATGTGTGGTGCGGAGTTGTTAGAAATCAAATTATAAGTCCTCCTTGCTTTGACGGAACGTTAACTGCAGACACGTATTTGATGTTCTTAGAATTACCTGCCCATCTAGATGATGTGCCTCTCCAGCAGCGTTCCTCGATGTATTTTCAACACGATTGATCGCCGCCACATTTTAAAACAAATGTACAAAACGATCTCCATATGAAGTGTCCAGGAAGATGGATAGGTCGCGGTGAACCTCAAAACTTGCTTGCAAGATCTCCCGACCTTACTCCACTTGATTTTTGTCTTTGGAGTCATTTAAAGTGTCTAGTATACACACAAAATTTTGTCAACAGTGCTGCTCTTGTAACGTGAATTTGTGATGTTTTTGAGGAAATCGGGAGTAACCGGGAAGTATTGGAGTCGGTAACGGCTTCCGTATTACGACGGACTGAGTTGTGCATCAAAGAAGGAAGACATTTTAAACATATTTTGCAAGTGTACACCAGCGACATTTTAAAGTCGCGCCAAAGAGGACAAAGATACTTCAGTGCTCCCAAATGCTTGGGAAAGACCCAATTTGGACAATTCTGTTGCATTTTTATTCCTGCGTTAATATTTCTTTGTAAACAAATGTATTCATTCATTTTTTAAATATTAAACAATTTACATGTTTCTAGCGTGTTCCTACGCATCTGCAATGCAAAACGTTTGAGTGATTACTGCGACTCAGCCATTCAAAATATCCAAGGTGTTTATTAGACAAAATATGCTAATAATTGTCTTAAGAGTTTATTTACAAATTCGTCTCCCCGGACACTATATATAAAATATGTGTGTATATGGTGACCGTACTCACCCTTGACCCTCTTTTCATGGGGGTTATAATCATGTAGATGAACCGATAATCACACAATATTTTATCGTTAGATAAAATTATTAATATGGAACAGGGAATCTGTTTAGGAGTGATCTTGTTGATCGCATGTAGTGATTGTGTGCACAAATGAAAAACGTCTTTAAAAAAACAAGAGAAACATTTCATATTAATACTACAGACTATAATTGTGTCGGGAGATCACCGCTAAATATCTTAATTACCCTTAATTCTTGTCCTCTACCTTTGTAGTCTCATGTTTAATGCTTTTACTTTAACGTAAAAATACTATCCGTCAAATCATTATAATTACATCAGCTTGATTAACATAAATGGATCCCTTCCGCGACTCCCACCCAGTACGTTAAATCTCTATACTGACCCGAATCCTTCGTGAATTCGCCACCATTTGAAGCTTATCCCCGTTATAAGATAGCATAAATACTTGTAGATGCTGGCAGAGCTTCAACGTTATTCTTCAGTTGTCTTGGGACGCACTGGGACTGGTCACTATGCTCGGCATTATGTTCATTCCTCCACTCTACGTGATACTTCCGCTCCCCTCGCTGGCCGAGCCTCTGCTGCCTCCCTAACGGTCGTTTCGCCTCTCCCGGCTTGGGACGTGGAGAAGACCCGTTCCTTTCCTACCACTGACGCGCGTCGCCTGCCGCTTTTGCACGCCTATTTTGAATGACTTCATTAATCAGTAATCCCCGTCCATGTATGAGCGGCCGTTGGAGACTTTCGCACCGGATCGCGTGTTTGAACACCGCGCGCCTAGACAAAGTTATTCTCTATGACCTAGAAGTTCTGATAAGCGGCATTATCAGCTAGCGAGTTGCGGCTAAGAGGGGAGGAAGAAGGGGAAAGCAGTTGACGTGGAGACGTACGAGAGACAGCAAAGTGGATAGAGGTACGCGAGACAGTGACGAGTTTGGAAATGGCAGAAGAGACATCGCACGAAACGATGTAGTTGACTGGGCCTGTGAAACTAAAACACGGTGAGCGAGTAAGATTTCCTCTGATGGTTGGACTATGGATGGAGGCGAGTGAAACTTACTAATAATTGGAGCGTGAGCCAGGAGCCATGGGCGATCGCTGTCGCTAGCCGTTGGTGCTGATTGTTATCGCCTGACGGAGCGGCTGACTCCGCCATCCGGGGTGCCATTACGATGAAGGTTTCCACTCCAGGATAAGTATCCAAAGGAGAATTTATTATGTTATCTCGTTGCCTGAATCATTTAAGTGGGCGCAGCTGAATTGTTGGAAAGGCGAGACTTTGTTAAACATTTTGTGGATTTTAATGGTGAACTAGGCATCGCACACCTTGGGAATATAAGGGCTATGTAATAAGTGGTTTTGTAGTGACTTTTTTCATCATCTGTGAATTTTTTAATTAGGGGATTTGGGCCAGGGGGAATAAATAAAGAAACAACTTTATTATATTCATGTCGACTTTACTTGTGGAAGAGTGAAGAGCCGGGAATTATTAATGAAATTTGATACGAATTAAAAATAAAACCATACAGTTTGGAGATTCAAGGTTTATATCAGACCGCACTAAATTAAGTGTGATTTTTGTTAGTAAGCTTTTTCCCATAATTCATGGTGGTGGTTGATTGTAGCTATTGACGTATTTTGTAATTAATGTGTCTAGTTATTTTGGACGGGGCATCGTATAACATTGTGATAAATCGTTGAATCTATTTATGAGAAATGGTTAATTTTCTAGTATCGTGTGAAGTTGCTTCCCTGATCATTAGTCATGACTTTGTAATTTTTCATACGTCTTGTTGTTTGGTTGGACTGCATTCTAAAGTTTTTGGGCTTCACGTTCCATTGGATAAATGAAAAGGAAGGTACTAATGGAGATTAATATTTCAATTGTAACGTAACCAGTGTTACGTAACAGTAACTGGAGAGTTACGGTTACGTAACCCTTATTGAAACTAGGGGTGTTGTTCTTTTTTCCATTTATTTTTCAATATTATTTTCAGAAACATTAACATTTTTTCTACTAAAAACTATTGAATGGTTTTAAAATTTTAACATAATCTTACAATTCTCAACCGAAGATATAATTTTTGAACAAAGATAATTAGACCAATAAATTTCGAAACGATAAATTAAATTAAATAAATTACTGGAAAATAAAATCAATATGTGTGTCTTGAAAAAAAACAGCATCTTGTTAATAAAATAATAATAATTAGTAATAATAATAATAATAAATATCATAAATTACGTAACCTCACTGAAGAACACATCTTGTCTGAACGAAATTCGAAAAGACCTGAAAAAAACTAATATAAGATCAGATGACATAGTAGAACCTTCAGACACAAAGTCGATAAGTGGGGAGTTGCACCAGACCACCCAAACAAAAACAATACTGACCAAAGTGGTCAGTAGAACGTAAACAAGCTTTCTCGGAAAGAAAGAAAGCATATTGAAAAAACAAGTACCCAAAGAAAAATTGAGTATCTTGCTTAGCGCCTTCTATCTATGGGGAGAATTCGCCATTAAATAATTAAAAAATGACGCCGGGAATTGGTGACCCCATCGCCCGCGGTATCCAGTCGGAGGGTAGGGGCCGCGCAACCAGCCAAGTTTCCTCTACCTACAAAGGGGCGCTGCCCGCTGTCCTAACCCACACATCCTCCCTTTCATATTCCTTTCATATCCCTTTCAGCGGGAGTAAGTGGGTGGATCGAGAGATTCTCAATCGGGTAAGACCGCTCCTACGATCAAGGAAAACCATCAGTTGATGCGCCTGTAAGGACTTTGTGTCTTGGTGCGACATCCGGTCTCGGAAGCTTGGCTTTGTGCGCACTTCAGATTTAAGAGCGGCGAGTGCCAAATTGAAACCGATCAACGCTCAGGTTTGGATCGCTCCCGCGATCAGGATAGCAGGTCGTAGCTATTGGAGGTAGGGTATAAAGTGTAAATTCAATTGTAAATATTTGTTATGTTGTTCTTTTAAATAAATATTTAATAATGTGAAAGCTCGTCTGTGTTCGCTGTGAGTAACCATGACGTCACATATGCTTACGTTTTAGTAAGTATGACATTCTGGTAAGCCATTTTATAGTGATGCTCCGTGAATACATCCCATCAAATGCATTAATTGCAGCGGACAGCATTGATCAAGTTCAAGGGAATGCCCAAACTATAAGCAGGAGGCAGCAATACAACAAGTAAAAAGCCAGACAAAAGATCAGCTATCCTGAAGCAAAAAAATGTGTGTCCTGAAAATAAAGGAAATATTACATACGTAGAAGTAGTTACTAAAATCACAAATAGCCTTCATTAGTAGTGAAAGAACAAATGTCTGCAATAACTCGCTGCATAGAAAATTATTTTAAATGAAATTCACAACAACAAAATCAACACAGAAGTCTTAACTACAAACACTCAAAGTGAAATAGTAAATAAAAGGCAATCAAGACCCTCACCAAATGAGGAAGAAAGAAATCCAGTGTCTGCTTCTGCAGCCATATCCAGCAAAGAACTGTCGGCAAAATGCTATCGAAGTCGATCGCCTCGTCCACCAAAATACACTAAAGACGACTCCCTCAAACAAAAAACGAAATTATCCATCACCATTGATCAAGACACAACCACTGGCTCAGGGACACAATCGTTGCTAAGTGCGGAAAATAATGATTAACAGTCCATCGATCTAAGTAAAACCCCGCGTAAGAAGAAAAAGAGGAAAGGATGGCCAAGAGAAAAAGCAGGATCCACGCATCCTATAGCAGCAGAACCTCATTCCAACCATGGAAAATATTATTCAATGGAACATTAACGGCTGTATCTCGCTTCTTTATTTTGAGCTGAAATCGCTACTACCCAATCACACACTAATGTGTGTGTGCTTACAAGAAACCCATTTTAAACCAGAAGACCTGTTCAATTTAAGTGGTTATACTCGTAAGGCCTTTCGCAGTGTCGTAGAACCTGATAGACGAGCTAGAGGTGGTGTTGCCATAATGATCAGTAATACACATCCTGCTAGTCGTCTCGATCTCAACACACATCTACAGGCAGTAGCAGTAACCTTATACCAGCCATTGAAGATGACGTTATGTTGCATATACTTACCCGACGCCTCAGGGCAAAATGAAGACCTACAAGACCTGATCGATCAACTACAGCCTCCATTTCTTATTCTAGGCGACTGCAATGCTCACAATACCACATAGGGCTGTTCTAGAACAAATGACTCCGGTCGCAGAATCGATGACCTACTACTTGCAACGAACACGTACTTTTAAACACAGGATCAACCATTCATTTTAACGCTAGAAGTGGCTCATTTTCGGCCATAGATCTTTCAATATGTAGTCCAAATCTTGCAACACGGTTGTCGTGGAGACCTCTGCCAGATCTTGATCAGAGTGATCACTTTTCTCTGTTGATATCATACATACCAAAGAACGTAGTGTATTTACCAAAACGTTGGGGTACCAACCGTGCAGACTGGTCCAGCTTCACCAGACATATAACACAAATAAATGTCAGTGGATATACAGACAAAAACGTTCCATATTTCACCAACACTATAATATCTTCTGTATAGTACATTCCACAGACTATTGGCCGCTCATCTAGGATTCCAGTACCCTGGTGGAATACGAAGACCAAAGAAGCATTAGGGGAGAAAAGGAGAGCCCTCAATAGATATAGGCGTACCCCAATCCAAGGCAATCTTATTTCTTTCAAGCATCTGCGTGCACTCGTAGCAGGAAAATACCAACAGCAAAATGATCGAGCTGGGAAAAGTACGTAACAACCATAACTCGGACGACCAACGTCACGGAAATATGGCTGAAAATCCGGTCAATAGCTGGAAAAATGTTTTCAGTCCTTTCACATGCATAAGTCCTAGCACGAATGACAACTAATCTGCAATCCTGACGCCTTAGCGACCCAATACTCCAAAGCCAGTAACATAAACGGTTATCCTAAAGACTTTCTCGAGAAAAAGAAAGAAGAAGTACTAGACCACAACCGATACAGATAAGCCATATAACGCTCTATTAACATGGATAGAATTTCAAGACGCCATAAATGCAGCTGGAGACAACGCAGCAGGATCAGACAATATCCCTTACAGCATACTACGTCGGTTACCGAAGGAAATACTGTCCACATTGTTAAACATATAATATTTCGACACAAAGTAATTACCCTAAAGTCTGGAAAGAAGCCATAATAATTCCACTTTTAAAGGCTGGCAAGGATCCATTGAAATCTGAAAATTACCGCCCGGTATCGTTGGCGTGCTATCTAGGAAAAATCTTGGAAAAAAATGGTCAACGCCCAGCTAACATGGAGTCTCGAAAGAAACAACCTTCTGAACACACATCAGTGCGGATACAGTCGATCACTCTACAGTCGATCAGCTAATATATCTGGAAAACGCAATTCAGAATACCTTCATCAAAAGAAAACATAAGATTACCGTATTCTTTGACCCGCAAAAAGCTTTAGATTAGGCCTGGCTATATAATATTCTGAGACAGCTATACAACTGGCAAATAAGAGGAAATATACCAGAATTCATATCCAGCTTCCTAAGTACCTGATCTTTCCAATTCCGCGTTCTGTAGTCCATCTCAGAAAGCAACGTACTAGACAATGGTGTACCTCATTGCGTGTAAGTTCTTTATTACAGCGATCAATGACATGTTTGACGGCCTAAAAGCATCCATTGGAAAACGCGTGTATGTATATGATATTGCTATATTTTATTCAGCCAAATCACCGGGAATGATCAAATTCAAAATGCAAAATGCCATCAATAAATTAGTACAGAACGCGAAAAACATTGGTTTCTCATTTACAGCAGCCAAAACCAAATGCGTTCACTTCTGCAGGAAACGAAAAAGATCCAGAGATCCAGATCAGGCGCAAAATGGTGTTCAACTGACTTACAATGAATGGTCAAAATTCCTTGGTTTGATTTTTGACAGCCATTTAACCAGGAAACAGCATCTGGAATATATATTGTTTAGATGCAGAACAGCTCTAAACGGAATCAGATGAATTTCCCAAAGAAATTGGGAAGCAGATAGTTATCTTACTCCGCCTGCACAAATCCGTGGTTATGTCAAAAAGAGATTACGAATGTACAGTGTACTCCTCAGCCAGAACGTCAAGCTTAAGGAAATTAGATCCCGTTCACAATGCAGGCCTCCGTTATGCATCCGGAGCGTTCCACACTAGTCCTTCGTTAAGCCTCTGCTGTGAAACTAGTTTTATGTCGCTACATCACAGGCGACAAACAATACTACTCAACTTTGGATCAAAAATGCTGTCACTGCCGGAACATTTAAACCATTCAGTGTTGACTCGACCTAACTTGGCAAAGATTTACGACCGAAGACCTTCAGTTACTCGTCTACTCAACATCCACGCAATCGAAATAGCCAAATGCTATAATATTGTCCTACCACCAGTTTTGAAACATGAACCATATGAAATTCCAGTTTGAATGCTGAAAATGCCAGAAGTTAGACTAGGCATTACTGGTGCAAAGAAGAAAATGCCTTCCTATAGATTTAAGTCAGGTTTCGATCAGTTCTCGAAGAATACATGGCAAATCGCACAATAATCTTCATAGGTGGTTCAAAAACAAACATTGGTTAGGAAGCGCATTTGTAACTAAAGACTTATCAAAAACCTCGACACTTCCACCAGAAGGTAGTGTGTGCACTGCTTAATTGTATGCAGTATTGCAATCATTGCGACACTGTGAAACTCTCAATTTAAGAAAATTCGTCATCTGCATAGACTCGCTTAATCTCTGCAATAGACTCCTAACTGTAGACCCACTGCTACAAATGATTCTCATATCATGCCATAAATTTGAGGATCGAGGAGCATCAGTTAAGTTCATCGGGTGCCCTGGACACATGGGTATCCCAGGCAATGAAGAAACCGATTCTGCAGCAAGAAATGCCGTAAACATCCAATCAGAAATGGATATTGAAATACGACCTCAAGATGCAAGAAATGCTGCCTCGAAGTGCATCCTCATAGCATGGCAGACCACGTGGAACAGTCTTCACACGAAACTACATCCCATTAAGCAGAACATCAGTTAGTGGTCACACAATGTCAGCTACCCTCGACGAGAACAAGTGTGCATAACAGACTAAGAATAGGCCATGCAAGAATAACTTCTTCATACATGCTAAGAAATGAAGAACAACCCATCTGCAGCTGCGGAAGTCTTCTGACAGTGAATTATATTCTGACAAATTGTGTAGATCGCCCAAGACTTAGAGACAAATGCGACATGAGAGGCAACATGAAGGTGGATCTCGAAACCGACAAGCCGGCATCTGGCAAAACAATAAAGTTCCTGAAAGAGGCCAATCTTTTTTCTACAAAATTTAAGTAATATGATTAATTTAAAATAAATCAGTAAAATGTCTAAAGGCCTCGGTTGCCAAGCTTTCAAACCATAATAATAATAATAATAATAATAATGGCATAACAGACAAATGTTATTAATATTCCTTAACTTCCATTTTAAGATTGAAAATTATATCCTGTTCTCTTACAACTCAAGAAATTCTTGTCCGGTCAGCATTATTGAATCAGTTACACAGGCGGCTGACAATCGCTGCCCAAGAGACAGTCTTTACGGCACATACTAGGAATACATTCATAATATGGACATACACTTCGTTGATCCCACGGTACGACTGATACCCGTTATTCCGGGCGCGTCAACTACTAAGGTCAAGTCCCGTAAGCGTAGTGCATGTTTTTGCTCTGGAGTTGGTGAACTTTGCCCCGCTCCATTGCGAGATCCGGCGCCGACCTACCATTGGGTAGCGAGGTTCTCTCCGACCAAGGATCTCCCACCAGCGTAACACTACCCCAGCCCGGACACGCTCTAAGCTCCTGACCTGTCTTCCGGCATGTGTGGTAGTGTAGTGCATGTAAGTGTGAGAATAGGACAGGGAACGGAAGGAAATATCGCGCTCAGTTCATAGCCCTTTTGGTAGGGTACTGCTTCAGCATTCGCGTGGTATTGATCCAAGAAACCACGGAAAACTACCCATCAGACTAGCCGTCCACTAAAATTCTCCTCCAGTCAGCGACTGAATTCGACCTGGCTGACAAGCTAGTGTGGAAAATCCTGCCACCATCGGGACTCGAACCTTAGAACCTCCCGGTCAAAGGCACTACAATGACATCAGTTTATACCCTGAGCTTCCCTCCCGATCCCACGGTACAAGAAATGTTTCACATCCTTCGAAGTTTTTTCTTTTTGTTGACGACCTAGTGGAACTTTGTTTCTGAATGCGCTTCATTTTATATCAAGGCGATTCTAGCTTTCGTTATGACATCCAAATCTACCGACTCTTTATTTTAATTCTAAGCTCGGCTACTAGAGTGCGAAGGACTTAGTTTGACTCCCAGCTCCTAGATGCGCTTTCCTATTTCTTTAAGGTTGGCTGCAATAGCCAATTCGCCCGACCTGTGAAATCATGTAAAAGGTGACGCTCAACGCAATACGCCCTCTAATTAGCTGTCGAGTATTTAAGCTCGGAGTACTTTCGCACCAAGTCACAGGCTTTACCTGACCTACATGTCCCACGAACGCAACGTCACCGGAGCGCTCCACAACTGTATAGAACGATTTTCTTAAGAATGGGATAAAGTGACAGTTCGCGAAACAAGTGAACATCGCGTGTACTTTAGAGAAGTATCCCTCCGCCGCCTCAGCTGTTTAGTTACGCCCCTTCATAGTGTTTGTTTACGGTTCACGCGAGACATCACCAAAGAGATGTCTGAGTTTCGCTTAGTTATATGCACGTACGTGAGTCCGGGAAATATAGAAATTTATTTACATATGAAGGAAAATTTGTGAACGTGATCTCACATTCAATAAAAGAAAACTGCCACGAATATAAATAGAAAGAAAATTGATTTTTCAGGGGGCGTTCAAATACCTTATCTGACCTTTCACAGCAAATGGCTCATCCACTTTTGTAGTGAAGAGGGGGGTTTATAATTATAACACCCCGACTATCAAAACTTGGTACTATGCTCGCATAACTCAAATGTCAAGCACGATATCACGAAAAGCTCCCTAACACAGGTCGCCAGTCGCCACACAGCGCAAATGCTGGAAACACGTGCACCGTCACGAGTACGCATCTCACATTCAAGACTCGATTTTAAAACAAACATAATACTTATCACATAAAAACTAAATTCAATGTAATTTTTATTAAAAAAATAGAATTTTTACAAAAAGAGCACAAAGCTCTGCACTTCCTAATTTCAATTATTTCTCGTGGCGCACTATATTTTCGTAGGACGAGAACATCACAACAGGAGCGTCGAAACTATTTACAAGTTAGCAAACTGCAAACAAACGAATGGAGTAAAGAGAGTCTAATAAGTTCAAGGACACGACGACCACAGAATCGTCATTGTGTTGCCAGCACTAGCTGTCAAATCATCCCATTCTAAAGAAAATCGCGCAATACCTCCCTCGGCTGCTAGCGAAGGAAGGATTTGGTCGGTCGTCTGGAGTGTCGTGTCACCACCAAATAATCTACAGAGGGGCATACAGCGCCTTATGTGTTAATTATTACTCCTTCCCTTAAAAAATAGAAGTGTTAGGATTTGCAACGACTACTCTGATTGGCGAAATCGATATAAATGCTTCAGCGTAAGATGATGGCGAGAATGACTGATTGTTTCGCGTTTACAGGATCCACACCTGTAGTGTTAAAACTATTTTCATGTACACAATTTTAAAGACTGCTGTACATGCTTCAAAGCTTTTCTTTTTGTTGACGACTTGGAAAACTTACTTTTTGGATGTGTCTTGTATTACATAAGTCCTTTTGATCAGAAGTAACTATACTTAAATCAGTGCAAAATATGCGAGCGCGGAGTGAGAGGGGACGCAATGTTAAGGGATATCCCCTCTCCACCTCTCTCGCTAGCTCTCTCACCTGCTGCTAGCGGCATATGGAAGGGGCCGCCGTCGAATCTGCCGTATACGAGAAAGTAACTACTTCGCCACAGAATGGCAAAGACTTTCTCGTACTACTTAGTTTTCTCATTTCTTTGGTCTGGCCTAGCTTTTGTCTTGTTACATACTTTTGCCAGCTGCCATCTATCACCGCCAAAGTACATTTTTTTGATATTTCTCAATTTGTTGATTTACTACTAGTGGAACCGAAAGAATACCTTAAGAATATTAAAGAAGAGTAAAATCTCGTCGTAAATGCAATTTTCATCGAAAAATTCGGAGCCGTTTGTAAGAAAATGGATTTTAAGCGAAACTGTAAATGCGAAATTTAAAGCTCTTTTTCACAGAAAATATTTGAGTTTTCGAAAAACTTAATTGGAAGTCATTTGAAGTACACTCACAAAAACAACACTTTTTCGGTATCAGAGGACCCCAAATCGTGTATTTCTGTTAAAATCCGAAATCGACCATCCGTAGCATTACATAACTCTTCATATACTACGTATTACCCTGTATATACGTATGTATACGAAAAATTCCCTTCAAGTGCCTCCCCCAACATTAGGACTTTTAGTATGTTATGCACCAACAGTCATGCCAAGTTTCAAAACTGCTGCATATTTTGCACTCGATTTGACAAATTAAACTGGGCCACTTATCAACCCGAGGCAACGGTGCTGCCCTCAGAAGCTCGAAAATCCACACGTTTTGGACATCTATATTTCATTTGCAAAAAGAGCATGGCGTAAATTGCATACTTGAATATGAAACAAATGCCGTTCACAAATCGAAAATCTGACTATGTTTCTGAAATGTTATTAGTAATGGAATTTTTGCTTATTTTGAATCTGTGACGTGAGGGCGACAAATTGAACTATTAAGTCACGGGGTGGGAAGTTCAAATGACCCTACATTTGGAGAACCAAACTAGATTTAGATTTATTCAGTCAAAAAACAGTAAAATCTGCATGTGACGTAGGGGAGGGGGGGGAGATTATCTGCGCACGTTTTCTTTTAGTTCCAGAATGCCGTTCCGTCATTTTAACAATGGTTTTATGGCTTACTTTAGTGAAAAACTACACACTACATATTTTCCTACGAAAAGGAAAATTTACTTATATTGAGTTAATATGCGAACAATTTGCAAAGGCAAATCAGAGATTGGTGTCCATCTTTGATGTAACAGTTCTAATAACAGATTAAAGCACTATTAGAAATGACTTTATTTGGAAACAATGTAATTTGTTATATCTATATAGTTGTAGACAATGATACAGATCAAAACCTAAGTAACTATGACATTTATGAAGTAGATGAAATATCCATACATGAGCTACATAATGCATATAAAAAATTAAAAAACATAAAAGCCGCAGGACCTGATAATATAAGTACAGAGCTTCTCAAACATGGAGAAAGTTACCTCATGGAAAGAATGCTTATATTTGACCTAGCTGTATGCAGATGACCAGATAATTCTACAAGAGACAGGAGATAATTTGCAAAAATCAGTACATTCCCTCCAAAGAATCAGATATGAATATATCATGAAAATATCCGTTCCAAAAAACTAAAACTATGGCTTTCCATGGGAAATATCCCATCAGAACTAAGTTCGTTGTGGATGGACACATTCTGGAACAAGTAAAAACACTTAATATTTAGGTTTAATGTTAGGTTGTAATATTTCTTGTGACTGGGATGAAGATACAGAAAATAAATTACATAAATTTCACAGAACTTGTGGATGAATTAAAAAACACCTCAAAAATAAAACAAGAAAAGAAACAAATAAAATTCTCCAAAATAATGGCAGTACTTGCATTTCTCTATGGCTCAGAATTATAGGCAGCTGAGGGGACCTTCCTGAAATCTTGCACTAGAATCGATAGAATAAGAAGAAAATAAAACGAAATGGAAAGAACACCTAGAAAGAACGACCAATGGAAGATTTCCAAGAGAAACAATGAAATATAGACCCCGAGGAAGAAAAAATACAGGTCGCCCAAGAAGAAGATGGACTGAGAGGCCAGGCATCGCCCTAATCCTTAAAAGAAGAAGAATATATAGTTAATCATAATTATTTATTTTAAAAAGCTTCTTTATCATATATATTGGGATCAATATCAGTGCTTTGTGGTAGTGAGCAGATATATTGAACCATATCAGTCATGAGATGATAAAATGATTGCATAATATTTGGTTGTGCAAATGTATTTTTTTGTCTTTGTTCCGCAAAACTTCATTACTCGGGTGTAAATTATCAATTTTCTCCAGGGGGACGTTAAAGTTCAAGGGAGAGGTGAATCAAGGAGTGGAAACAAAGACCGTTGCTTACTCAGCCCAGTATGAATAAATACTACTACTAAATAAATAATTCTTTGGGCAGTTTTCTCCTCCAATTTCCTCAATGAGAACATTTTAGTGTGGAAATCATTAATGAGAAACCTAGATTAATTACTACTTTTGTAGTAGGAGAGATCAAACACTCTAGGCAAGGGGGTAGCAAAGAGATTCCCTCGGGATTGATCTACACCCAAGAGTAAATTACACCAGAAATATATTTGAACTACAGGAATGTGAAATTGGATTGAATTCAATAATTTCAAAAAACAAATTTATTTACAATTCATTGGCGATATAATAATACTCTACAATGCAAATGAAATTATTTTGGAACAAAAGTTCCATCCATATAATAAATGTAGCTCTTAAAGAAATATAGAATAAATGAATTCAGATAACATCATAATATAATTTCAATGACATTCAATTATTACGATTATATAACAATTGCACTTCTAGTAAGCAGACTAGTCAGCTTTTTAGAATAGTAATAGCAGTTAATTTCCTTTGGCAGTGGCAGTTTGGTCATGATTTAACACAACAATTACAATAAATATTATTAACTTACGCAGACAATCTGTGATGAATATTATCAATATATTTCAATACATCATAACAGTTAATGAAGTCTGGGGACAAGCAAACCACCAATGAAGGAAGATTACAAATTAATTTTGCCTTAAAACAAGTTGAGTATTTTGAGATGTGAGCAAGTAATTTCTACTTCCAGATTACAAGTTTACATTCATTGAAGCAACTTCCAGCATGAAATAACAGACAAAACATTGGTGTGTCTGTTCCATACTTCAAGACATCAAAAAGATCACATTGTTATTAAGTTCCTTTTTTCCAAGTGACAGTATATTTTTCCTTTCCCACTAATAGCAAAACCAAATTAAAAGAAAAATTCAGGGTGGCCCACAAGTTTGGACTGTAATCAATCAAAGTTTTTCACCTCTTTATTCACCAATAAAATCACCTTCCCTTTACAGCACTTTTATTAATTGCACAGATCAGTCCAAAGAGATGCATATCTTGTAATTTATACAATTTTGATGCTATTAAAACATGCATTCTTTGTTCAGCCGAGTAAGAATAGCTCAGACCAGGAGAACAATACAGCCCAAAAGTATTGTCTATCGAGAAATTATAACATTAAAACAAACATTCTGTGACAAATCTAAATTCCTTACTGTGGGCCACCATGAAACCTTCTTTTTTTCACTTTTCCTTGGACTGGTGATTTTTGTCAGTTTCTAATACCTTAAGGATTTATTTGAGCTGGTTTGTTTTACATCCATACAATGATAAACATAAATTAAAATATTCTTATATAACTCCACTAAAGTGTACAACATACACACATATCAAATATTTCTGCTAGTTTCACAAGGAATTAATTCACTGTATGTATAAGTTATCATACATAGGCAGTATACACATGAACTGCCTATGTTATGTCCTGGACAAAAAACAATTTGCGCAAGTATCTTAAATTTGTTGGTACAATTTACTCTAATCTGTCTGAGCCACTACTCTGTTAAATTTCTCATAAATTGGTTCCAACAGAGACTTGAGCTCTCCAGTAAATAATTATACAATAAAATATAGTAAGTACAATCAATTTCTTTTTTTGTGAATCACTTTGAAGCATTCAATATTGTAGGTTTAAAAGTTTCCACAACATTAAGCATTCATAATACAAAAGCCAACTACTTCACACACAGTACTTCTGTAAGTACTGTACATGGTGCAATATAAATGTTTACTAAACTATGACAAGTTATGAACATCAAGGTGACCTTTGAAAAAGATGGGATGGATTAGGCTGTCAAATTAAGAGAGCATAGAACTGAATATGTTTTGCTTCGTAATTTGAAATACATCGTGAATAGTGTTCTTATTCTGAATATACAGACAACCTGGGGTACAAGGACAAAGGACAATCATGTACATTTATTTTTCTTATTAATAAACCACACAAAAATCGGCAAATTACGTGAGCCATAAAAAATTATAATTATCATATTGTCATTATGTGTCAAGTGGTCTAAGGCTCCCCACACAACCTTGGATTTTGATGATATTTTGTTTGTCAAGTCCCAAATGTTCCAAAGGGGCTTTTATGAAATAGCAGCTTCATAACTTTCCTAGTGTTTGAGATACAGCAGTTTTTTTGACACTGTGCAGTGCCGTAGACTACTGTATGACTATTAGATTTTTGCAATTTTGGACACTATTTCCTTCTCCATTATTGCAAAACAAATGAAACTAAACTTTTTCTGTTCTATTCAATGAAACTAACATAACTTTTATCTTAACATATATTGTAGCAGTCACCAAAAAATAAATAAACCACAATATAAGTTTAAAATCAACGATGTTTGCAAAAAACACACACACACACTAGAATGTTCCCCAATGCCCCCATCACATCACAAGAGAGATTTTATTTTTGCCAGCATCTAAATAAGTTGGCCTTCTTGATATAAGAATTTTCTGCAATGAGTGGAGGAGGTGGCGGTAGGTCTTGCGTTTTTATAGAATGCCCAATAAGTAATAATAATAATTAATAATAATAATACACAAACTTTGAAACATATTTAATAGATTGAAATAATTTTTCCCCATCCTTTCCCACCCAAACTTTGAATGCAAGTTACAAACATGTAAGCCAATGTTGACAAATAAATACTATACTAAGAGCTTCAAAATCTGATCTTTGTAATGAGATATGTTTTAAATCATTTCTCTTTTCTGTAAACATGAGTTGATAATACACTTTTTTGAGGCTTTCTGCAAAAATCATCAATTTTACACTTAATGTTTAGTCATGTTAGGAGCTGGGAGGTTAAAATTTGGTATAAAAACCAATGTTACATTAAGATTAGGTTTTAATCTTATTAAACCTGCTTGAATATTGAGGAAACTATACAACAATTAAAAAATCTGGATCTTTTATTGAACACTAACACTTTCAAATGAAGTAGGTTTGAAAGAATTTCTAGAATGCACTTTTCTGTAAAAGAAGGCTGGAAACACCCTATGTTGGGACTTTTTAACAAAATCATCAATATTAAATTTAATTTACGTTTTTTTTTAAGTTATAGTATTTTTTTTTAAGTTATAGTAGGAGCTGGAAGTTGAAATAATGCAGTACCAAAAAATGTAATATTGACATGTTATGAGCTAAGTACGTTTCTTACTCAAATATTAACGAAGTTATTCAACGTTAAAATCTGACGTTTTTTAAAACTAATTTTTTTCAGTGACTTTGTTACATTGCTCCCACGGTGTTAAAAAGTCAAAACTGATATTAGATTCATAGAACAGAATGGAATAAGTTGGAGAAGTAAGATTTGTTTAATCTGTTTAGTGATAATGGAGAAGGAAATATTGTACCCCAGTAGTGAAAATCTTATAGTTATACTGTACAAAGAGGGTCAAACAATCTGTTTTATCTCAAAAACTGGTTCACCTGTGAACATACAACATCATAAAATTTCCTTTCAGATATGTGAGACTCGGGAACAAAATTTCTCTGCAAATCTCAGATGGTCACATGGAGCATTTCTCCAAAATTAGACCACTTGACATGAAATGACCCCATTACTGAAATTTGTTTTCAGGGAAAGAAAACATTTCAATTTACAAATAATTTATTACATAATATGTTCCTTAATGATTAAAGAAAAAAAGAGAACCGTTGTCATGTACTAAGTAGTATAGATGAGAGAATTACCTTAGCACTAACATGTATATAGTATAAATTATCCCAAAACATTACCATCACAAAACTTCAAGGTTACTGGCACTTCAACAAGAATATAACACTATTGCTAAATTTAATATGGTAGAATGTTTTTCTTTCTTTGAATTGCTCGATAAAATATAATACACAGGGTTAAAGATTACTTTCACAGCAAAAATTGTCAATAACTTTATACATTTCTTACCACCTTAACCTTAAGATACAATTCATGCTGGTATATCTGTTTCCATATTTAAAAATTTGATTAAAAGTTCCATCAAGTGAAAAATATATTCATTAGCCCATCTAGTAAGCAGAGAAGCATGTAACTGTTAGCAACAATGTTAAACAAATAATGCTAATGTCAATTTTTTTCTTTTTTTTCGCATTGCTCAATACGTTGCATTCAGTGTTCAGTTCACTTTAAGTTTTGATGCCAAACAATTGCTTTCATCTACAAAGGGCAGTTGTGTCATTTGATTGATGTACATATTACTACTAAAAGTAATGGGTCAAAGAGGAATTATTTTGTGTTAAGAAAATATCATTCACCAAAAATTGTGCGTTTATGGTCTACATCCACAGTAGAGGGGTTAACACATTGCACACATCTTCACTAAATGTATATTTATTTCATTTTCTTAGTATGATGAATATGCATTAAAATATCAGTGGATGCAAACTGTTATTAAAAACTTGCTCTGAAATAACTTCATGAAGAATGAATATAAAATGTAAAAGTACCAATGAACTTTATGTCAGATTATTCCAATAGAATTATTCTTAAAGTATGATCCGTAAAACTGCTACATTGCACTTACAAAATTGTGCAATTTATAAATGACAAAGATAAAATGAAAATAGAGTTAAAATAGTGTATCAAATGTTTACCATAAGACAGAATAAAAGTTGTGAAAATTAAAGAATATTACCAGAACCATGTCATATGGAAATAGAAAAACCTAACATAAGGCAGCCATAGGAGGAGGAACAGAAAGACTGAAGTAAGGTTTATTTTCTTCCTCAAATTGAAAAAGATTGTGACTGATGAATCCAGCATAAATAACTAATGAACAAATATATAACTTGTTATACATTTGAAATCAAAACCACTTATTCTCCATTTTTCCCTCAATGAACATCAGTATTGCCTGAACGCACGCCAAAACCTACAAAAAACATTGAAATTTCCTATTTTATTAGCAAATGAATTCAATGATAAATTAAAATATTTACAAAGCTATTATGTTAAAAAAATGTTGTGGGCAAAAGTGAAATTAGACTGTTGGAGTCAGTACCTCACATATTCATTTTCATGTAAAAATTATACATCAAATTACAACACACTGTGCTCTAAATAACCAATATATACAAAATTCATATTCAATTTGTATTAGATTTTCAGGCTTTGACCACCATTAAGAAATAAATTGGATCAATTGTTTTAAGGAGTTTTGATATTTCTCATTTTAAATTATTCAATACATTGTACCATTAAATCACTTTTTCTCACGAATTGCTAATTTAATTTTCCCATAAATTATATTTATATATTATATATACATTTTATATATAAAATTCTTGGATTATGTGCTGTCTTTTTTCTGATACAACAACAAGAAGATGCTTCACACGACTTTGAGAAAAAAATGCAAATTTTCCTCAAGCATTACATTCAAAGATTTAATAAATCAATAGATAATGATTTAGCACTTAATTAACAACATAAATTATAAACCATAATTTCATTGTGTTCTCTTTTACAATGATAATTTTCAATTTAGAATTTATTTGTAATACACACAAGACAGCAAATAAATGCAGAATTTTTTTCACCAATTAGAATCCAGACAAACAATTTCAATCTTTGCTTTCACAAATCATGTGAAAGAGATCTGTTCTTACGTTCAGCGAGAAACTGCACTAGGAGCATTGACGGTTGATGAAACTTGTCTTTAAGTGGGTTGGAAACTCTCACTAACCGTACATTGTCATGATCTGAATTAAAACCTAGAACAAATAAGTGGAAGTTAAAGCTTATTATACATTTTTAATCAACAAATGCAGTTAAAATTAATGTTACTGTATGGATTCTGTTTGCAATGAAAATGTTAATGAGAAACATATCTCACAATCAAGATAACAAAAATGTTGCTTCCTTAAATATTTATGCAAGACATGCAGTTCCCCAGAGATAAAATAGGATTTATGCAATATTAAGAAAGTAGTATAAGCACATACAATAGGCCACCAAATATCTTGTATTTATTGGCACTTCACTCAATTTGCATTAATATGAGATTTACTTAATGACACAAAAGGAGAGCATAGGTGCCAACTTTACAGGGCCTAGGCCCCTTCAGCAACTCCCAATAAAATTTAGGAGGGGTTCAGTCCCCCCAAATTGGACAATAATATTAAATAAAACATGAAACAAATCTAAATGGACACGGGGAAACAATCCAAGTTTTGATAGTTAATCAGATACATTAGAATGTTATACAGGATATCAGGATGTTGGAAGCAAAACGATTGTCAAGACTCTGAAAGGATCCTGCTTTTCAAACATAAGAAATCCTAAGAAATAAGAACATACACACATCACTAATTTTTTTTCATGTTGGCATCTTAAATAGAGTGAGAAAACAATATACATCACATTTATGTATTTATCACCCTTAGTTAAAACAAATATTTACTGAAATTATATTTTTTATACATGCAATTACCACAAAATACATTGAACTAGTTGAACAATAAAATGTTTTTAAAATATTGTTGTCACCTTAAAAGCACCGAAATGAACAACAAAAATATAATTCAAATAATTTCCCCTTGCTTCAGAATTCTAGTGAATTTCATTTGTCAATTGGAGCAGATAACCTACTAGAATCGAACATTGCTGGTAATACTAAAAAAATGCACAAAACATAATTGGCAGCAATCATGCAAACAATCATAACTTTCCTTTCATGGACATCTAGCACCATCCCCCACCAACGTTTATCAACATTATTACAGGCACCATGTGGACAAACTTTAGCTCATCAATTTACATAATTCAACACATATACACATTATACTGGGCCTATCTTCATTAGACTTCTTAAAAAGGTTAACACTTTTTTGTATATATTATTTATAGTTTTTTTGCCATAATTTTTCTATGAAAATAACATCAAATGGATTTGATAACAGCAAGTCACTTGGGTAGCCTCTTCAAGTTTTCAGTGAAAAAAATATCTTAAGCTCAAAATGCAGAACACAAGACAGCTAGAAGTGGTGAACCCTGAATGAAATAAAGTAAGCAAAAAAGCACATGCTTTTGTCAAACTGTGAAGTGTGTAGTCAAAGTGACACACATTTTGTAACAAATGATGCATGAAGCATCACATTATGTCGTTAACTGCTGTATCTGCACAACAGCCAAAATATCAATTAACAATGCAAACATTCTTGACACTCCATTTTCAGAATGCAACACAAACAATATTAATAATTTACTTACTTAGAGATCGCAAACAGTAATACTGAGCAACACCATGAAGCAGAAGCCGTTCAAAGCTCGAAAGGTGTTCAGATATAAAAATATCTGTAGGTGTATTAGTGAAAAATTCCACTAATTTATTTTCTAAATACTCTATCATTCCCTGAAACAAACATTCAGTTTTTAAGAAAATTCAAAATGAAATGCAATACTTTTAAAAAGGAATAAGCATAAAAATTGAAAATTCCATATTTTACAACATCTTAGTAAACAATAATAATAGTAATTTGTCCTTCCCAAAACCATCGTTACTCATAATTTTGTAGATATATTTTAAGAATCTATCTTGCTAACGCTCTAATTAGTTTATGTTGATGACACCCACAAGGAGCTTATTTTTATTCCTAGTAAATAGAAGGGATCAGCCCAACAGCAGTCTAACATACTAAAAATGAAATATGAGTTACCAACAACATTTGAATCGTTTATTTCAGAAACCCGTCAAACGCCAAAATCTAAAATATACATTAGTGACAGATTATTGTTGCAATAGGGTAGACACATCATTTAGTGCATATTGATATGAAAATTATTCATTTATCAACTGCTTTAATAAATAAAAGGAATTTGAAAACTGAAAAATTAGGATTTTTTTTTCCGTTTTCTCGAAATGAGAAATATGGCGTTTGACAGGTTTCTGAAATAAACGATTCATTTGTTGTCACCATCTTTAAACATTGTTGGGTAGAGTTTTCCTCTATGAAGTTAGGAATGAATTCATTATTTTTCCTTACACCTACGTAACCCCACGAAGATCCTTTAATGCCCTTTTCCTGTGTTTTTACAAAAAAGTGGCTTAAACCACTGTTGTGCTGACCCTTTCAATTAATTCCAGAACTGATACAATCTTTGAGAAATTTATAAACATTCCCTTCATATGTAATATTCAATACATAGAAGCGAGCATAGAGAGAAAGTAAATAAGCTTATACAGAGGAAGGAGAATTAATAAAATTTAAGATGCTGAAGATCCACTGAATTTTGTAAAATTTCCTCTCCAAAGCATTTATCAACATTTGTAGTATTGGGACATTGAAGTTAGCCTTCTCGAACAAAAGTCGTTGATTTATTAGTGTGAAAACTCCCCCCCCCCTCCAAGAGAAAAAGGGCTTGGGAAATCATCCATTGACCTGAAAGACAAGTTTTATATCTTAAAAAAAATTATAAATGACTCCTAATGGTTAAAATACTTTTTATAGCACAAGCAATTCTAGTGTACTTCCAGTATTATTCACTTCCCCCCCCTCCCCCAGCCAAATTTAAGTAAGAGGGAACAATGATTATGTGATGCTCAGTAAATACATTAGCAAGTGATGAAAGACAATTTCTCAAATATAAAAAAATGCACAGGATTGTCATCTATAAAACCTGGTGTACATGCTTCTTTTAGAGGAATTATTTCAAAATTTTAATGATCATATGCATGTGCAGAGCAAATCGACCCCCACAGAAATGCATGCACACTATAAAGCTCTGAAATTATTCATCAAAAGGAAGCAAATAAATCGGGACCACCTGCCTAAACATAATGAACAATAATAATGAACTTTGAACCAAAATGAATTGGTGAAATTCAAATTCACAGACAATTGACAGAGAAAAACATTTAATTTGTTGGTTAGTGTTCATAAAATCTGTTTGCAAACATATAACAATATCAAACACTTATCAGTTTGCACAGTTTCAATGGTTTTCTGTCCAGAGCATGGACATGGTCATCAGAATGTAATTACAAAAATAAAATAAAATAAAAAGCTGAAGTGGCCGTTGTCACTCTTGTCCAAATCATTTGAACGTAGTAAATTAAGTTACAGCCTACATTGTTGAGGCAATTTACCCCAAAACTGATATTCCTTAATCAATCTGAATGAACCTGATACTCTCGAGTTGGAGTTTAATAAAAATTGATGTCAGTGTCAAAGTCGACATCCTTCAAAAATTTGTTGTGTCTATGTTAACAATTTTGTAAAATACCAATAACAGACACAAAATTGTAATTCCCAGCATGAAGTTGCACTGCTATCTAGTTGTGCTACAATAGTGCATACTTCCTCACACTATTTCTAACCTTTGCAATTTTTGAAAATCCAGATAGTTCAACAAAAACAAAGCCTGCCCTTTTTTTTTTTTTTATTGCTTTCTTTGCTCAACATTTGAAAAAAAATTGGACCATTTTCGAGAATATATTATTTTAAAATTCTTTATATATCACACAAAATTACTTCAAAACAACTCATATTTTCAAAAAATTGTACAACCTTATTTCAAGAGGAAAAAATCTGTCATTTTAAAGTAGTAGGAAGATGCTGAACAAATTTTCAACTTTTGCAATTTTCAAAAAATTGGGGATATTAATGAAAAAGATTTTTTAATCATCTTTTACGCTATCGGGCAAAGTTTAATAAAAATATTTGAAGCCATATTTGAGAAAATGTTGAGGCTTCATGTTAAGTATACCCAAACATCAAAATACCCACTTAAAAATTGCAGGCAAATTACGCTCAAGTTCATTCAAATCGATCAAGGAACATCATATGAATGGTTTAGGAGGGTATTCACCACAGACAAATGGTTCGCCATCAATTAATTTTTCAACATAAAGCACCCACAAAACTTGGATACTGTCAACACATGATGGAGGAAATAATTTACTAGATAGGAACAAGATGAATCTAATTTTTCATTACCAGACCTTGGCATTAAGAGTTTTTCTATTGGAAAATGAATGATTTCTGGTGCATGGTTACATTATTCCTCTTATGAAGTGAGGCAAAAAGTAAAAAAATGAAGTGCTAGTTTGTGATATCAAAATATTTGTTTTTAAAAATGCTAATTTAAATTATATAAAAAACAATTCAATTGTGTTAATAATTTTTTGTTTGTCTGTCTGGGGTGTACTCTTTGGAATACCTAAATCAATTTTGATGCATTTTCCACTAAAAGGTAGAAAGTGTTATTGGTCATTTCCGAGACTACTTTTTCTTCACATTTTTTAATTTAAAACATAATGATTGTTACTTCATACAACTCTAGTTTTATTCTGATCTTAATAAAATGTTGAACATGTAACATTCAATACAAGAGTAAATGTCTGCATGATATTTTGTAAAAGTTATTCCTATTCCCTTCTTTTTATCCTCTAAAGCATTATGTAAGTGTACCCTCAGTTTTTCATAAATATCTCAAAACCTGTGAGAAAATTTACCAAAGCAAACTGGAACCTTTTAAAAGCCATAAAATTTCCCAAAAAATTCATTCAGATTCATTTCAATAGCACAATTATGTTTTGAGAAATTGATTGTGGTTAATAAATACAAATGATTGTGGTTAATAAATATGCAGGTAATGCAGGATAATATAATAATATATTTATTCAGCATTGTAGGCTTTCACGGCCAGAGTCAATATTCTTCATGTCTTCCGGGCTGTGGTCCAATTGGCTCTGAGATGCCAAACGTTTCGCCCACAACTGCGCGTTTGGCATCTCAGAGCCAATTGGACACCGGCCCATCAAAGCCCGGAAGACATGAAGAATATATTATTATTACCAGCATTTGCCTTATTATTATTATTATTATTCATTATATTATTATTATTATTATTTATTATTGTTATTGTTATTGTTATTGCTATTTTATTATTATTAGCATTGATTATCCCTATATGAAAACCAAAAGAGACATTTGAAAGAGTACTAAGAAGAGCGAGTACTTTACTTTTCGAATAATAACTATATAATATAAATTTAATATAATAAATAATAATAATAATATAATAAAATAATAATAATGTCTTATTAGCGAGGCTCACCATTGAGCCTGCTCTTCCACCAACCCACTGGAATTACAGTAACATTTAGAAGTGAGTATACAAATTTTAAGAGGGAGGACAGATTTACGTCTGGGAGAACAAACCTAGGGACCGATCCCGGCATAGCCTTAAGCGATGAGTTAAAACCAGAAAAACCTCAATCAGATGGCGCGTTAGGCGAACATTCATAGAAGTATGTTATAGTGAGTAGTGAAAGGAAGTTTCGTGAAAGAGAAAGAAAAAGACGTACAAGGGAAGAGGGTCAAAAGTATAAATGAAAAGTTGTGAGGGAGAGGGAGAAAAAACAAGCGAAGAAAAGGACGAAAGAAGAAGTAGCGAAAATGAAGTATTTTTGGAAGGGGCAGACGTTACAGATGCTACTATGTTAGTTTCCAGTAGCACTTTACAAAAAATACAATAATTTTTACAACGAGAACACAAACACTATAGCTAATAACCCACAGTTAATTTTAAACACAAAATCTGCGCAGTATTAATGGAACAATACAAACGAGTGCAGCTATCTTAACATGCAATTTTGTTTATGCAATATATTGTAGTGAATATCCTGATGATGGTACAAAGATACTTACAGGTATATTTTTTCTGAACGTCACTATACTTTTTATATTTTAAATAACAATTCCATTAGGGTACACAAAAAAGTAATGATGCTCATAATTTAGATGTGAGAGGGAAAGAAAGATAGGATAGAGGGCAATGAGGGTTATGGGGTTAAGGATATTGAGAATAAAGAGGGGAAATAGAAGGTTGTTTAACGGCGGCGGTGGACCGGGCGCTTAGAAGTTGGGAAAGTCTGGAGATTGAAGAAAGATGTTGACGCCGTATCTATATTGGCCGTTATTCTTTACCCATGTGGTTTAATTTTTCCAGCTTTGAATTTCCGAAAGTATTTAAAATGCTTTAGTCTCGCTGTTGTATTATTTCAGGCTCGGATAGCTGTAATGGTGAATGAATTTTACTGAATGAAGTCGTGCTTGTGACATGTAACACAAAGAGGGCTGATTCACAGCTCGATTTAGTTTCAGAGGATTGAAGTTACTTATCGAGGCGTGTTGCATGAGAAACGCGGTTAAAACCTTTATAACGGAAGAAGTAAGAGTGTAGTAACCGCTCTTTTGTCAGAGTCAGAGACGAATCTCTGTCAAAAAGTTCGGATACATGGTCGTGATTTTCGTAGATCAAAATAAACGTAACGCTCGCGTCTGGCTACTTGTAGTTTACGTTGTAATTTGAATTGTCATGCTTGGTCAAAGAAAGTCGCAATAGTCGATCAAATGTGGCATGATAAGTGAATTTGATGAAGTCTCACATGGGTGCTACCTGGTAAAAGTGCTCGCAGGCGTTTCAGTGAGTGCATTGACAGCAAAACTTTAAGGCAGGTTGAATCTACATGTGAGTTCAGCTGAGAGTGTTGTCGCCTAACTACACCTATGTTTCTTGGACTTCAGCAACACCAAGGGGTTAAAAAAAAGTGGGGGTTGGGGGGGTTTCCCCAAAAAAATTTACAATAAATATTAGGCAACGGAGAAGATGAGATTTTTATTCATAGTGGCATTTCGAGCTGATAACTCATGCACTGTGACTTGTTTGGGTTTAATTGTAAGCCTAAAGACTGCTGCCCAGTTGTTTTTACCGCTATTAAATTTCATTAATTTTTTGGTACGAGTGAAACGAGGTGAGCGGTGACCCCATTATTATATATCTGGGAGATTCATCGCGCATACATTTTGATGACTGCAGTATTCAGTGCATTTAACCACGTCATTTACATAGATTTTAAGAAGGTCCAATGCCTAAACACAGTGCCTTAGCAACTCTCGCGGTTAAGCTTCAAGTCCTTGAGCTACGGCTAACCGGACACCACTCTTTGGGTTCTAGAAGTAAATAATTAAGAACCATTTACACGTGGGCTGTGCAAACTCCCAATGATCTTTGTTTGCGAGCAGGATGTTCGTGATTACTGAATCCAAATGCTTTTCGCTTGAATCCAGTATAAGAACCAAAATAGTTATGAATTCACTGGTAATCTATTGCTTCGTTCCCGCGTCTTCAATGACGTTTAGTAGCGCCGGTTCCTGTATTCTGGGCCGGAACGGAAACCTGAATTGCTGATCGTTTAAAAGTGATTTTTGTTCGAGATACTCGGTTCAGGTTTTGTGTTCCAGACGACTTTTTCGAGTACTTTAGAGATAGTTGGGAGGATGCTAATTGGGCGGTATTCAACTAGGGTTTTTTGGTTGATGGCCTGTCTTGGAATAGGATGCACCGAGCGCAGTCTTCCAGGATAAGGGATATTGCCCGCTCATAAGTGAGAAATTTACGATTTCGGTTGATATATTGGGGTACGTCACAATCTAAGCTATTTTTTAGCAGCTTGGCATTTATACATCGGAACTGAAGCATTTGATTGAGAACTTTGGAACGATTTTGATATATCCGATGTTCATCGGACGAAAAGAAAATTATCGTTGGATTTTATTTCTGCGTTTTGGAGAAACCAACAGAGATTGCTTTTTCAAGTTTTACTGTCAAATGAAGGAACGCTGTTTAAGAAACTGTGATGTGTGATTCTAAGGGGTATATTGCTTCATTTGGGGAGGACCTTTGCTATTCCCTAGTTTTTCAAATTTTTTCCAGATCGTTCTCCAGTACTTTTCTTCTGCGAAGTGGTGTGGTTATAATTTTATCTTAAGCGTTTGGCGGCATTTCTGCGATAACTAACTTTCATGAGCATTTTGTACTGTTTTTTTAAGTAGCTCGCATTTAGTTGTTCGGAAATTGCATAGCGCTTGCATCACGATCTTTCATTAAAATTTCGATTTCAGCAGTTAAGCCATCGGTGGCAGGAGGAGAGTTACATGCGACAGATTTGTTAAAGGCACATGCCGGTCCGTAGTGCTGTGTTATTAAGTTAGTGAAAATATTTACTTTATCTCCAGGCAATTCTTCTTCGTGTACAAGGCGCCATGGAAGTGCCAATCCATCTATAATAAATGCTTGCTTATCAAATTTTGAAAAGTAATAGGAAGGAAGTTGGAGATTCAAAAAAGTCAGGAGGATTAAGGCAAGACTGTGCCCTTACAAAGCATATACCGGTTATTCAACTTGGAAAGATATCAACATCTGACTCAGTAGACCCACATACTTTAGCGGAGGGGATCACAAACACAAAATTCAGTTCAGGCCACAGAGATGTGAAATTTTCCTTTACAATTAGGACAATAACCAACTAGAATACATTGCCTGTGAACACAGTCCTGGAATCCTTTCCTCAAGGTGTACAAAGATTTAAAAGTAAACTAACCAATGATATTTGTAAACTTCATTAATTAGCAAGTTAAGCTTTTTAAAGCAGTTATTGTATTATTATTATTATTATTATTATTATTATTATTATTATTATTATTATTATTATTATTAAATGCAATGCTTTATTAAATATAGAATTATATTCAAAGTAGTATTTGTTTTGAAGTGTGCTGACATGTGATGTGTAGTGAAGTGGAGAACAGTGTAATTAAAGTGTATTTATTAGTTTAAAATATTTGTGCAAGACAGACTCAAAATGTAGAGTTAATGCTATTTCTGCGTTTATTGTTATCATATTATTATAATAATTATTATTGTCTTAATTTAAAGTTACAATGTATTAATATTCCTAATTGTAATATATAAATTGTAGTGTTCTGCCACCATGTTACATAAACATACCTACACAAATAGTAAATAGCTATATATCTATGATTGTGATTAATAAATATCCAGGCAATGCAGGATACTTCAGCTGTATATAAAAAACAATTTTATTTCATTCTGTCTGTCTCTGTTGTCCGAGCTAATTTCTGGAATGAGTATTTTGCTGGGCATAACTTAAATTATTTTTTTCAAATTATTATTTTCTATTACACTCAGAAGAATGTTTGTTCTAGAAATCTACACTTTTGTTCCAATCTTAACAAAATTTTATACGCAGAAAAGTTACTGGCTTCATAAAATTTTGTATTAACTACCCAGTTTCCCTTCCCAAAACTCTTAAACAAAATTTAAGTAAACTCTCAGATTTTTTACAATTATCTTGAAAATGATGAGCAAATCTTTGAAAAGAATATCACATTTCTGAAAGTCTATAAAATAACCCACTAAATGCATTAGCACAACTAAGCTGAGTAATTTCAGGTCAAAATTGTTACTGGAAGTTTGCAGGGGAGTATGCAACAATGCATCTTCAGGAGCCCATAGCAATGATGGTAACAATGGTGATTTTAGAGAACATTGTAGGATACGTTGGACCAGGACCGGGACAGGTGAGGCAGGATGAAGAGGCGCAAGGTGGACTTCAGTGGATGAGAGAGAGCAGGGTGGGTTTTGGTTGCAGGTGAGGCCAGGGCAGGAGGAATAAAAATTTGTTCTTTTACTTGTCTAAAAGGCAATAGGGATAAATAAATTACCAGGCAATGCAGGGTGCTTCAATTAGTTGCATATTTTGAGAACATAATTAAAACATTGTTAATTCCCAGTGATTTCTGAGTGACAGTAGTATTCAGAATGAATAAAATAGGACAATCTGAGTTGTCTCATTGATACCCCAAAGCATTTAATTTTCACGTTGTCAAAGTCAGCAAACTTCATATCCTGATAGACGCAACTCCCAAATTACCAAGCAGTTACTTCAAACTCAGCAATCTTGAAATTTCAAATACCAATTAAATGATCCTAACATGGTTTACCCTAAAAGGAAATGTGATCGTATTTACCCAAATAATCCTTGAAACTATTAATAAATTATCTAACACTGATGACCTTAGACTTGATTTCTTATACCATGACAATAATACAGGTTGCTACATGCATACTACTCCTTCCATAACTTCTGCTGGTGCATATACACACCTCGAGACAACACCCTTCGTCACACACCCCTTCCACCAACACACAACTTATGAGCCTGTTCACACGTCCTGTTTTTCTTTCTGAATGTTATAGTTTTCCGACACAATTTCCATGCTGCTTTCTTTATTATCAATGTTACAATGTTAGTTTTTGAACAATTATTGTACTTTAAAGATTCTATACACAATGTAACTAAAAAATTAGTATAAAGTATTACAATAGTGAATCCTGGAAGATAAAGTGAAGAATGTAAGGGTTGTACAAAAATACTCTAGAAAGTGAGAAAAGTTGGTTGTTGATAAGCCAGCATTTCAAATGTACACTTAAAGTGTAACAAACTTAAAAAATTACAAGTTTAATTTATTTTCCAAGTATTTAAGCAAGTCTCGTGAAATTTCACAATTTCATTGATAAAAAAAGTCAGTATTTTTGAAGCAAGTTTTAGAAATGAGGCAGAAATTTTTCAGTAATGAAAAAAGAATTAGACACTAATTCATTTTAAATGGCATCTTCAAAATAAAAATATTTTTGAAAGGCGAAATGAAAGAAAACAATGGTAATGAAGAAATAACCAGCAAAAACCTCACAACCAGTGCATAAACTTGAATAAGAATTACTGGATTGATTATATACTGTATTTATTGTGTTTCTACCTCATTAAATGTTACCATTGATTACTGCATTTATTACTTTCAAAATTTTGTTAATTAATTTATCCTAAGAGTGGTTGAATCAAACATCAGTTAATTATTTACAATTTTTCTATCAATAAATACTATTTCTAAGATTCTTGCAAACAAATTTTACCAAAGGTATTTGAGACTTTTTAAGAATGTTCCTCAATCCAGTCTTAATATTCTTGAAGGCCTCATCGGGTGTCAACGGAAGAGCATATTGAGCACACTTTGCTGCAGTTCTTTGTCCAATAATTTGCTCCTGTTTATCCTCACTACTGGCAAGGAAATTCTCCCACTTCTGTAAATAAACAGTAATGCACCTCAGAATCTTCAGCTTCAAATTATTTCAGTAATAAAAAAGAATGACTACAGTACTTTAGCAATAAGCAAAAATCAAATAATCAGGGTACCATCAAATATGTTTTCAAAGAGGAACAATAATAAAAAAAGCCACAATAAAAATGAATAACTCAACAAATTACAAATTTTGGAGAAACTAAGTAGCAATACTTATTGAAAAAAACAATACAAAATAAGAACCCACAAAACATGGCTACACCGAGTGTTAGAGGATTTTTTCTCTATATTTATAAACTGGATTTACCCACATTTTCCTTACCAGGGCCTGGCAATACGAGTTTTTGTGTCGAAAATTCGCCATTTTCTGGAGCACGATTACAATACTTTCTCTTCTTACATTGTATGCACAAGAAAGTAAAAATTATTACACTAAAATTATATAAAATCAGATTAGTTATGGCTAATCATGTGTCCACCTTTATCATGTCAGAAGAATACAACAGCACTTGCACCATCCTTTTGGTGACAATGCTAATCAAATGTCTAATGCTAGCTAATGACTTCAAAGCCGAAAATTTACCAAACTGCTCTGTCATTCAATCTCTTACAACAAGGAAGCAATGTCAGCCTCATTAGCCACAAAATAACAACCATCAACAGTTCCTAAAACTAGTAGATAAGTCTTTTTTTTGTCAAGAATACAGTAAAGGGGCATTTTTAGAAGTTTCTTAAAAGATCTGCACTTTTAAAGAAACAATATTACAATAAACCAACCTCTTTTGCTTCCCCACTTTCAAGAACTGTTGAAAAGCCTGCACATTTGTTAGGGATAAAATCATAAATTGTAACTGGTCGCAGCTCTTCATCCTCAATAAGGGTCTCCAAATGATGACCTACAATTATTTGAAATACATTTGTCTTCACTACATTAAAGACAATTCTTTTCACAATAACAAAATATCATATGAGTGTCTGCTTCTAAATTATGAATGAATTTAAAAAAATTCCACAATGTACTAAATACATACTATAATATTCAATGTGTAACATACATATTAAAACGCACAATAAGCAAACATACCGTTCTCATATCGTCGAAACCTTTTCTTGCCTAAATTTTTCCTTCCACACGATGCAGACACTGGGATGGGAAGCACACGACGCCTCACGCGACTATTACTTGACACAGGAACAATAATATCCGATATTGATGAAACATCTTCATCTTCACTGCTCTGAACAATACTAATTACAAAATACAAAATGCCATATTAACAATAAAGAAAAAAATAAAATAGTACTCTAACACGCTAGAGGGCTTAATTGTTGACATACAATATTTACGTGCAAAAATATTAATTTCACATAACAGACTTACTGCAGCGATTCCTCGGAATCTGAGGTGAATACTCCGAGTTTAGGAACATTCTTTTTAATGACACCCATTGCGAAAATGAAAATTCGTGAGAGCTCCTATTAAAACAAATATTTACGGTGGTCCAAACAATTTACCCGAAGTATTTAATTATAAGCGGAAAGAACAATTTGCTTCTACACCTGGAACACAATCAATACAATCAGTCCTTTGTTTTCGTCACATCAATGGTAGAGGTTGCATAATTGTTTTCTTCGCATAACGTCAACGTAATACTGTAATACTGTAATACTACACATACTAAATAAAACATACCTGTTGGCTCCGATTCGCCCTCGGTTTGTCCCATATAATATGGAGGGAGGATGAGAACCAATCAGTACATATTACGGAACATCTAGCCAATAAGAACACGAAAATATAAGAAAACGTAACACGCGCGTAAAATAACTTCGTAATTATGTCCATTAATATCTGCACAACACAACCCCATAGACGAATGAAAACGTTATCTTAATGGGCACCGGCCATTACAAAATTAATGGCGTTGCACTCTTACGCATTAAAAGCAAAGGCGTTTCTCATTTATATTATTTTCTCATATAAGATGGTATTACGAAGAGTATTGAACGACACACGGCCGATATCACAAATAGCAGATTTGATTGGTTATAAACCTCGGGTATCGTCTCGATTTCCAAACTTTAAACGCATCTGTTATCGGCCTCTTATGTGTTTATCGGCTTAATGATGTTTGCAACTATAACAGTTTCTCTTAGCTCAAAGCACGAAATGAATGAGATTAGATTTATTGCAAATGCAATTATTATATTTATTGTCAAATAAAGTAATATTTTGTAATTGATGTATCCCATATCATGTGGTGATTCTACAGGGCCGAATGATGAATGTACGAATATGATTCATTCAATCACTCCATCTCGATTAGGTGTATCATCCTGATCTATTGAACAAATGCTGAGATGGCCTTTTGTTTTGCTTCTAGACATAAAATTAGCTCCACTATGTGCACGCACGTGCGTTAAGTTTCCCTTCTGCTAGTTGTGGTAGGAGTAGAAGCGAGGGAAAGGGTTTCCATTTTGTTACAGGCACGGATTCACGGGGATGGAAATGATGAAAATTTCTCCTTCTAAAATTTTACAGTAACTATTCATTTTAACTTGTCACGAAACTTTCAATCAAAAATATTTTCGAATACTCATTAAAACGAATAAAATCGTATCGCAGCATGAGATGAGTGTAGCCTGCGATATTTTACAAAATTTGTAATATGACACATTCGACCAAAACATTTCGAATTCCCCCTCCCCAAAATTCGTCTGTGGATCTGCACATGTTTGTTAGAAATACTTTTAATAAGATCTGTACTTATTTACCTATGAAAATAAGATATTAATAACTCGGTAGCGTAAATGTCTATTTTTAAAATGTTTCTACGGTAACCTCCCTTTGTTGATAATTGTATTCATCATTCTATTATGTGTAATAAAAGGGCGTGGAAGAGATTTTGGAGTTCAAAAAACGAAAGCAGATTATACTCTTCATCCATTCACCACAGATTTTTCTGTTCTTTGACGAAAACAAACAAACAAGTTGGGACCTCATCGCAGTAATTGGCAGATTAAAAATATTGATGTAACAATATTAAAACACATGTTATTTATTCAAATGATAAAATTCTAATTCTGAGTCGTTTACAGCTTAATCTTTCTTTACACGCTTTACGTAATTTTAGTATTCATATAGTATCAAGGGTTAGAAAGGGGGACAATTAACTCTATAACTCTAAATGTACGCATCGAGTTGAATACCACCAATGTAAATTAACTAGGATTCTGAAAGCATAATGGATTCTGAATTCAGATCAAATGTTGTTCCACCTCAAATTTAATTGTATCGAAAAATTTAAAAACTTTTTTTAAAAATCTAAACCAATTGTTTATTGTTCATTTGAAGATGTGTGTGAATATTAGATTCGGGGATGTTAAAATTTGTCTAGGTAATCATTGTCGACTCTTGTTAACTAAACTTGAAATATTTCCATTGAAGTGAATATTGATTAACGAATTGGCCTTTTTAAATAGCTTAAAGGTAGCGTAATGAAATAATTGCAGGCCCACCCGCGAAACTATTATCCAGGTCCCCTTTATAAAAGTTTGTTGCGAACACAAGTAGTGTTAGTTCCTTAAATATTAAAAATATCCATTAACAAATTCTAATTAATAAGTCTATAATCAATAACCATATTTTCCCTTTAATTTATGTTAATGAAAATAAGACTGTTAAAAATGAATTGCTTACCTTTATTGATTTAGAAACAGGGTTGCATAAGCTACCGAAGCGGAAATGTCGTTCTTCTGGAAGATGCTGTTTTAAATCTATTATTGTATCACCTATCCCAAAGTATCATAGGAAATATCAAGTAATAAATATATAATAATAATAATAACAATAATAATAAATAATAATAATAATAATAATAATAACAATAATAATAATAATAATAAAAACACCGAGCAAAGTGGCTCAGTGCGTAGCGCGCTGATTTCGTAATTGGGAGGTCCGGGTTCGATTCCCGGGCCGGCCATCCTGACCGGGGTTTTCGTAGTTTCCCTCGGTCATAAGGAGAATGCTGGGATGGTTCAAAGAGTCCACGATCACCTTTCACCTCCTCATCATCCTATCACATCATAACCCTCCCTTCACCTATCATCAACCTATCATCTGATAATTCGCACTTCAAGGCGTAACAAGCCTTGTCGTAATCCAAGGATACAGCTGTTGTTGGAAATGTTGGAAACGTTGTTTGTAATGAAAAGTGATAATCTGAAAAATTGTCCTCTTGCAAGATAATGATTTAAAGGAGACATGGTGTTTCTTTTTGTGTATAAGTTGCCTTATCAGCTAAATGCTATTTTGTTGCCCGGAGGGTTGCGCAATCTTGTCTCCGTTTTGCTTGAAGTAAAGATAAATTGTAATTTCTTCTCTCTCTCTCTCTCTCTCTCTCTCTCTCTCTCTCTCTCTCTCTCTCTCTGTCTCTCTCTCTCTGTCTCTCTCTATTCCTTATTTTCTCCTCAGAAGAAAGGACGCCTAAATTGACATTGGTCTAATTTTCGTTGACCACTCCTAATTTTCGAAAATTATCGATAATCGAAAGTTTCAAATAATTCAATAGTATGTGCTGTTGTAGCACATATAGAAAATGTGTAACGTATCCTTTCGAAATAAGTGTAACATCTATTTCTAGGCTAATTGAGAAATACCTTTGCATTGTTTTTTAATTTAATGTTCTCTAATCTGACTTAGACACAATGAGAAAATTCGTCTCACAGTTGTTTTTCCCTTTTTATTACTGGTAATTACTGTTCTTCTTGGCTGCAATTTGCTGTGCAAAACCTTCCACGCTATTTCCTTTAAATACGAAAACATTTTCCTTACAACCTTTTGCGTTTTTTCTACCTTGGTGTCATACCTTCTTATCGTTTCTAATTTGATTTTAGCCGAATTCTAGCGCAAATATAAGAAAGATGAAAGATGTTCTTATTCTAGCATCATGTAAAATATTTTAGAGGGGTTATGCTTTTGTAACCAACCAATTATCTTGAGGCGCTTTAAAAACTTAAATATCTCTTTTCAGTAGTTAGAATATTTCTATTTCACAAAATGGAGTCTTGAGAATGTATAGTAGAATTAAAAATTAATGTTTTTTGGAGAAAAATTGTAAGTGGAACACAAGATTAATAATATTATTTTGCTTTAAATTGGTCTCCGAGAGCCGTCCCTTAAAGCAGCGCTACAATTTAATTATGGCGCCGCTGCCTCACAGGGCCAGGAGTCTATTGATTGGGATCTCATTAAAACACTTGAATGTGCTTTTTATCCTGGACACATACAAATATTAATAAAAAATTAAAATTATCTTCCCGAAAGTATCTTCGAGACTATTTGTGTAAAAGCTATACCCAAATATTACCTATGTCACTAAATTAACTGTTGTTTTCTGCCACCAGGGCTGTCAAGTCGTGTCCCAAATATATGGCAACAAATGGCAACAAATGGCAACAAATGGCAACAAATGGCATCAAATGTTCATTAAAACTTGCCAAGCAAAAGATATTGAAACTACGTGTCATAAAAAATTTCGACATTAAAATTATTGGGTATAACAAGTAACATTTTAAGTACTTGTTGCGCTTAAGTTCTTTTTGACTCGAATACTAAAATTCAATTATGTAAATTAGAATTCAGCACAGGAAACTGGAAACATTTTTAAAAAATATGACAAAACGTTCAATAATTTATATTTTTAAATAGCCATATATTTATTCCAATTAAAACGTTGAAAAATTAATTGATCAATTATATTGAATTCTAGTTAACTTGGTGATGAAGGTTCCTAATATTTTTAGCTAATATTTCTCTCACTGATAATTTAATATTTCTCTCGGTTGAAATTTATAAAATAAATATTTTAAAAGTCGACAATTTATAAAAATATACGGAAAGAGTCACATCTACGCTAATAGCACAGAAGAAATTCACTGTTGGTACTTTCGTAACCGATGAAAAGGCATGTGAAACCAAACGTTTCATACAGTCCATTTTATTATAATGCAGCACCTTAGCAACATCGCTAATGCCATGATAAAACTTACTTCGAACCGTTTTCAAAAAAAAAGGTACCGAATTAACGTGTATTGATAAAATAGTGCTTTTCCAAATTCAATTTGTCGACGAAATTGGCAGCCGGAACCTAAATAAATAGAAAGAAAGAATATATCATTGTAAATAACAAATGTGATAAGATACACACTCTTCGGCAACCGCGGAAAATTCTCTAGGAATCGCTTAGGCACCCAGCAGAGTTTGCCACCCTGTACTTTCCCGCCAGACGTTGTCACGTCATTCTGGACACCTCTATATCAAATTTATATCTTCGTCTGAACTTGCTGCAACTTAATTTGATGAATTTCGCATGTTATTGAAATATACAAGTTCAGTCAATTATCGACGATATTGAATGTATTATTTATATTTAAGGAATTTCTTTTCTTTTTGTGAGACAGGAAATAATCGTCCACAACACTCACAGGTCCTGCCACTGACCTGTCAATTTAAACTTTATGATCATTGCATAATGTTTAAGTAGTGATATTTTATATTTATGACATGCAGATTTTGGAACTAAAGTCAGTTTTTCTGTATTATATCAGGGTTTGTTTCAAAATCAAAATCAAAATACGAGAAATATGAGTCACACGCAAGCCAAGATTACAAGCAATTTATCATAATATGTAAGAAATGCTTCTTTCTTATTATTTTTACTGAATTAAAATACTATTGAAGAAAAACAGCCAAAATGACCTAATACCTTAAATGTATTGAGAATGGTAAGACGTCGGTTTCAATATTATGGCGTCTTAACTTAGTTTCAGAAACTTCTTTGTCTTGCTTTTCGCGTGTGACATGTAACTGTATCTTCTCTGTTTTGTAACCAACAGTAACCTGGAAGCATATCACTGTTCTATTTCCCTGCGTTCCAATTCATTCAGATCCTGAAATCTTTCTCTTTGTTCTTCATACAGCGTTACTAGATTCTCAGAGAAATAGTATGGCTGTGAATGTAACATGGGCACTTTTAAGCTCATTTTGCAGCCTAAATCTTGGAAAGAAACAAGCATTCTATTTAACTTTTGTTTGTAGTCTGAATTCTTTTTGCTGCCAAGAAAGTTTTTGGTCACATCCCGGAATGATTTTCATGCGGATTGTTTTGCGGGGCACAAAATATCATCAGAGAGAAGTTTTCTGATATCTGGACCTGTGAAGTTACCCTCTTTCATTTTGGCATTACGGATGTCAGCGAATCGATATCACAGGGACTGAAAGCATTTACCTTCTATGTTTAGTGAATTAGCGAATTGCAACAGTATGGCGGACATGCCAACAAGAGTTTTTTGGTTTATAATTCTTGAGCATACAATCGACTGTCTATGTAGCCATTGTTTTCGAGTTCAATAGTGTAATATTGCTCGACTGTCCCACTCGGACACCCACGTAACAGAATACATATGACTAAAATTACCACAGAATTTCCATTTGGGTTCCTGATACGTCAGTTTACACATCATAATCTCAAGACTGCCATATATTTCTCGCTTAATAATAGAATGAGCCATGAGATAGGATGAAAGTTTGTTTTCATTGTGAAGCAGGACATACTTCAAATTATGCTTGGAGACATCTATAAAAACTCTCCATTGTGTACGGTCGTACTCTGGTGATCCTAGTTTCAGATAACTTCCGGAATGTTGTTGCAGAAATACAAAGTTCCCTCTTTATAAAACAAGGTGTTAATTCTGGTTCGTGATATATGTACCAGTAGTACGTCGTCCCTTGTGCCAACATGTTCCATTCACGAAGTCTAGATCGGAGTACCTCGGCAGATTCCTTTGTATGGCCAAGATCTCGAACAAAATCATTTCATACACTTTGCGTGAAAAGTTTCGGTTCCTTTCCAACATCTCACATCACATCTCAGAAATCAGTCACATTCAGATCCAGAATAGGGACTGTGTTTTATATTTTCCGGACGCTGTGGGACTGTTACTTCAGGACCATGAGGAACGAGTAAAATTGCTGATAGAATATTGCTTGGAGGCACGATAATACATTCGTTCCTGTTGTTAAATCCCTCCACTCTCACAGAAAATAAGTAGCAGTAAGTAGTGTTCTGTAGGTTGTCGCCACACCATTGGAATTCCGAATGGCAACGTTGTTCTCTCTCCGTTCATCCACTGTCATAACTGCTCTATACACACGTTCTACAAGCCCTATGAGGTGCCCAGAACGTCGTGGCCTCCCAGTTTGATGCGGAAGTAGGTGTAGTAGGTCTTTCCTACAAACTCGGTTATTTTGCGTTGCTGTCGTATCGGCACCAAACTTCCACACTCTTAACGGAATGTATTGATTATGTTCTTGCAGCCAAGACATGCGTGTTAATATAATTTTAATAAAAAGATAATCTTTTTTATTGAAATATGTGTACGCATTAAATTATTAAGCAATGTTTCAATGTATACTTTTATTACACTTAGTTTTGATTAATTTACACGAACTGGTTACGTTTTATTGTAGTGTTTCGATTTATGGGCGTTACATTCCCATCATTCGATGGAGCTGCAACCTCCAGGTTTTTGAGGCACTAGCCGTTACTGGTAGTTACAATTTTTGAATTATTTATCTCACTTTATCCGAATATATTTAAAAAATAGATAAATTGTGTACAATTAAAACAGAAGAGAAATACATTTCCGAGAGTCCGTTGGCACCCTTAGTACATCAGTGTTGCTCTTAGTTTCCCATTCACATGCGTGACGATGAACTCTCGTAATCAGGGCTACGTTCGGCAAATCTGGATCGTTGTTGGCCATGACCGGCAAAAACGGGCATTATAGTCCAGTCACGTTAAACAAATCGAGTGTCTTAAACCCTACCCCAATCCTAATTCCTTCCCAATTCTGGCCGCTGGGTAGTGACGCAGGAGCGCGTAGTGGGAGGTGCGGAGATGCTACCTGGCGGTCCTCTTGGCAACTGACTGCAATGAGACACGATGATTATGATTAATGGAGGATTACTTCAAAAGCAAACCGCTCAACGTCCCCAAGGGCCTTGCGCCCCCAAGGACGTCTATTTAAACGCAACAAATTTAAAAAAAATACGCTTCACAATATCAATCCCAAATTTGTTCAACCATTGTCTCAAAATGTGCTTTCAAATGCAAAGCTGATTATTTTTAGCTGGATTTCAAAAATCATATCATGCGTAGTTGCATTGTTTGCACAAAGCATTTCAGTATCTGATTCCATCCATATCATTTCACCTTTGTGATAGACATTTTCCCTTTATTTTACACATTATAATAAGAATAAATTGGACGTTTAAAACGACTTGAGACAAAATAAATAACATTGGTCTTGATATCCATGTCGGCATTCGTACAAAACAACAATTCAACTCTCACTCTAATTCGCAATGGATAAACAATGTTTCACTTGGAGTTCGGCTTATTTTGCTATTGATATTTCAGTTCTAATTATATTTAGAGGGATGTTTCTTTACAAATAATAACCCAATACATATTTTTATTAAAAAACTTGAATTTCTAATATTAAGCCATGAATTTAAAATGTTTTGAAGATATTTCCGTTCAAGTGGAATGCGAATTTTCTCCAGGGTTGTAAGTGGTAAGTAAGATCTAAAGAAAGGTTGAGACTGCCTACCCATCTGGCTTATCAATACAAATGTATGAAAAATCTTTGTCCTTTGCGACCTTCCCACTTCTAGACGCCTGACGTAACCCTGAGATGTCATTGTCAGTCGACCACGTTGGCTAGCGGGACAGGGGTTCGCGGGACATCCTGCGTTGACAGCGAGTGCACCAAATATTCTCAGCATTTCACCAACATTTCGCCATGCAAACTCCACGTACTATTCAAATTTTGAAGTGGTATGGAGTATTAGCAATAGTGCTTTAAAGACGTCTGCATCAACACCTTCCATGACCTCCGCGTGTCCGACACCGAGCAAAGTTGTATCGGCAACGTTTATCAACCTGTGTCACATTCCTTGCGCGTTCATTCTTTCACGACTGATGGCAAATGGTATATCTGTTGGTCTCTTTGTAGTTTTAAGCGCGTAGTAACACGCATTCTTAATAATTCTGCCAAAGTTATTTGTAAGGATATCGTAAACCATAGCTATTTTGAAGAAAACTGAAAAATAAATTGACATACGGTGACTTCATGACATTGAACGTTCCTTTTGACACTTTTATTATAACACATTATCGTGAACATTTTGTTTCTACGCAAAAGTAAAATACATTTGTCCATATCGAGATAGCTTTCTCAGATATTCATGTTCACAATAATTGTATTTTGAAAATCTATGCATGTGTTCGACCTTCTCGTCTTTCCGAACCTGCCAAGTAAACACCTATTTTTAACCCCCTGCTTGATGCCCTCCGAGGCAAATGAGACTCTGACGACAGATAGCCGCGGCGAGTTTTGCGCTTCGACAGGCTACCGGTCATGAGAGGCAATCAATTTTCGTAAAACCGCTACTTGCAATGCTTTATAGCACATGAAAATCATTATTTATGGATTTTGAAAGGTGCTGAACAAGTTCGTAAAATGCATGTCAATCCGAGTTTCGAACACGGTGAGTGTTGCGTTTAAGCGCTGGCTGAGAAGAGGCAACGCTGAGAAGACGCAGCGATGTACTGCAATCAAATGCTTGGACGCGCTATAGATGTCCCTATGAAACTCTGATGACGCCGGCGCATGCTTGAGATACATCCAGTGATCTCAACATTAAGGCTCCGCACATGCGGCATTCGGCGAATCCAGAGCACACGCTCGCCATATCCCGAGAAGTGGAGACGGGTTGCTTGCGATTTTCCGAGCGCCGAACATTCGGCATTCGCCCTTCCCTCCGCGTGTCGGTCTTCAGGACACATCAAAGGGAGCGAACATTTGCCGAATACATCAGCTGTTCGGGATTGGGCGAGCAGCTTGGCTCGCTGCTTGGCGAATGCTGAATGCGTGGAGCCGCCTTTCGAACACTGGAGCTCACTGGTTGAATCGCCTGGTCTGACGCCTGCCGAAGTGCCTCTCAACAAAACGTCTACGTCTGCAACTTTTATGATTATGAAAGAAAGAAATGGCCTTTTAGTATTTTTAATTAAATGATTTGAATTTGACGCTATTTCTTAATAAGCTTTTTTACATTTAAATTTATTTATCGTCGCATCGACATCAAGGTCATTAGCGACTAAACATATAAATACATTTCACAATTACAATATGAAATTAGAACCATATTAATTATCCTAATCAGTACGAAAATACAACACATACATTAAATACGATTCATAGAATATATTCAATACAATACATACAAGACAGTACATACAACACAAGTGTAATAAATAGTTCCTCAAAATGCTATAGTAAATATTGAATTCCTTAACGAAATCAATAGTTCTCTTTTGATAATATTTCGAGTTCAGAATTTTATCATGTCTGCCTTCTAATTACTGTTTATGCCTGTTGCTTTTGCATAGAGGGCAGTAAATTATTGTGTGTTTTACATTTAGAAGAACAATGGTCACATTTAGAAGGATTTTTCCCGTTAATATGTGAGTATGCGTTAATCTAGAATGTTCCGTTCTCAATCTTGAAATGACTACCTGATCTTTCCGTAGGAATTCATTGGATAGTTTTAAAGTCATAGTTTTGCAGACTTTTTTTTGTGTTTCACTTCCCTTCATCGATTTCCATCTTTCGAACCAGATATGGTGCATTCGCTTAAGTAAATGGTTCCAACAGTCCTCGGGTGTATTTTAAATTTCTGGAGCAACTGCAGAAGTTACAGGGGTGATCATTTCTTGGTAGAGAGAAGTTACGCAGTCAATGATACCAACGAGGGGCGGGATCCACGATAAAATGATGTTTTTTACTGATTGAGTTAGATCATAAATCATGGATTAAAACTACCATGTCATTTTTAGTATGGTTGCTATTTATAGTACATATTGCTTCGAGAGAACTGGAGAAGACAACGAACTTTTTTGAGTGAAGCGATTTGATTAGCTTGAAGGCTGCAAGCAGATAATTCTGCGGCGGAGGTTTTAGCATATGAATTTAGTTGTTGATTTATTTCTATTTCTTGAGTAGTTATCATAGCAAAAGTTCCATTATTGTTTTTGATGCCCTTAGTATACATTTTATAGTAGTCGGTGTATTTATTGATGAATTCTTGTACTTTTGGTTTCGAATCTTCTTTAGATAAGCTTTTTATTTCATGTCTTAAAATAAGTACGTAGTAAGACTGAAAAAAATAACATGAAATAACACTGAGAATGTGTCCAGACTCTCAGAGACAGTTCTCATTTAAGGCAAAGATCCGCCGATAGTTTGATTGTTTTTAATTTGCATGACGAATTATACGAATGCCGAGTGGCCGAAGCGCCTCCATCTTTGCAGCAAATCGAAGCCATGTTTTTGCAGTCGAAGCAGTGATCTCAAGAGAAATAAAGCATACCAGTATTCCGTTTGGCGCTGGTTAAGACCGGATGGACGCGGGTCACGCGTAATACAAATCGTCTTACTCTGAATTGAACGACCTAAAACCAATAATTTAAAACAAAATCACAATATGTGACGAGAACGAATTGAGAAACTTTAAACACAGGTTGTTTAATGCATCAATTATCGTCGAAAGAATGGAAGCTGTTAAAATGGTATTGTAGTTACCATAACGTCTGAAAGTGAATGTTATTGCGATAAGCGGAAACAATTTGATCACAAATAACGCAGCAAACTTGAAAAATGATATATGTGTGGTTTGATGATCTTTTAACAGTTATATGCCGAACATATTCAAGGCATTGTAAATATAATTGTTCTCACCACTAATACAATTTAAACACAGATAAACGAAAAGTCACCAATATAGAAATAATATCTGATACAAACAACGACGATTTAGTACAATAGTTCTACACGCCACCATCAGGCACCTCATGTTTTGACTGCAAAAACCATGGGGGACCCTATGGCGGCGAGTGTTCACCAAGAGCAAAATCATCGGTTCTGCCGCTTGCCTGGCATTTCAATGGATGATGGTGTCGTGGTCCGTGGCGTATCTAGTGCTTCGCACGTGAACAAATCTGTGCGCCAGACCAGCTCATCCATGCCTTTTCATCATGGGCAGTACGATTCTCTTCAAATAATGATTGAAAGAGATGGCTGGGCTCCTCCGGCGCACTGATTTTTGCTCGTTCTGCGCAGCACGAGTTTGCGTCATGAACCACGTGACCACGGACACTTCGTTTGCAGAGCCAGACCGAATGCTGGCCGCCATGTTGCATGGAGAGCGAGAAGTGTTGAGAAAAATTTTGAAAGTGGCATAAAGTGACAATTTTCAACGATACCCAGTCAAGAATAATAAGAGAAGGTGTAATGGAAATAAAATGTGCAATATTTTTTTTGAATGCTTCATGTATCTGTTTCGATGACGTGCAACAAGTAAATCATTTTGGCATCTGGCTGCATTTCAAATTTCCGCTAATACTGTAACCCAAACTAGTGTCTGAAGTCCAATGGCTGAAGTCAGATATAATGCACAATACCCACCTATCTCTTTCCTCCATGCTCCTATCTCCATAGTTTGCCATTGCCAAGTAATCGAACTTGTGCAATATCATGCACTGGGCACGCTTGCAGACTCGCCGAATACTTAGTCGGCGAGATGCTTTTGCGCTTCTCCCTGATCGTCCGTGCGAGAGCAGCAATAATTTCTTTACATCATTATTACGGTCTACCAACTCTCCGTTGGAACTGTGAACAGAGCTACGGGCTTCAAGGATAGGAGCGCTAATGTCTTCGAACGCGGCTTTGCCAACTTAGCTCGATAATAATATTTATGGGAAACATGAAATGCTCTAGAATCAAGTATTTATAATGATACTATGTACACGAAAGACCTGTGGCTGAGACGACTGGCTGGCGTCCCCACCACCATCCTAACACTAGAATTGTAGGAGAGGGCAATGCAGTAGAAATGCTGTCCAATATGACCTATCGTACGACAACGAGGTCTGTAATGTACGCTGGGCTTTAATAAAAATATTTGTGCCAAACTATTTATTATTAGGCAACAGATCACAACAGATCACAGGCAGCAGATCACAGTCAGCGTTTAAAAACAACAACAACAACAACAACAACAACAACAACACTGATAGCTGCGCCATTATGTAGCAAGCGAAGACACTCTGAAGTGCTTCATTTTCTTATGTGTATTCGCTCCCAGGCTGCCCTCCTTGGTCTGAAAGAGAAATCATTCTTGTTTTGCACGTAGAATGCCTACCAGTACAGGGCGCAACCTCTTTTTTTACTGACACAGTAGCCGGTTGAGCCGATATATTCAGATAGTTTCAGAAATGTTTTCTTGCTTATAAGTTTGCTCGTGATATCCAATCTCGATACGTAGCAGTTTCTTCAAAAATCAGTTTCAATGTACGTTCTTTTAGTATCCATCTGAATGTACTTTTTTACATTTTATTATCTTCATTCGATTTTCTCCATAAGCACATGTGTAATTTTCCCATGTGTACATATCTACTCCATACCTACTCTCTATCATGATCTTATTTTAACAGCCCAATTTTTTTCTTTGCAGGATATTTCTTGTGTAATCTGATTAGAAATGAAATTGGAAGTTCTTTACAGCATAGAAGGTGTATTTTCTTCCTTGGGCCAATGATTATTACTTCTTCCTTCTTGTTACAGATAAATCTAAAATATTGGGTAAGGAAAATCTATGTTAATTATTACAGTACATATTTCATTAAAATATTAAAAAATGTTACAATCTCAAGTAAAATCTGGCGTTTTGTATAATGTGAACTATATATACCAACAGACATTGGTAATACTAGAATTGGATGGTCGACAATATCGTACTATCGATAGTTCGTTCCCTTGCTTATATCGATTCCAAATTTATCGGATCGAATCGTGAATTGCAACGATTCTACCACGGGGTAAGGTGGAAACTATATAAATCATTTGGACTTCTCATGTGCTTTGGAGCGGAAGAGTGTTCGAGAAGAAAGAACATTTTTGATTAGGGAGAAGTGTACAGTTTCTGCATTTATTGTTTATGTTCACGAAGTAAACATTAGTGTCACAAGTTGGTGGAAATAACTGAGGTAATTGGTGATAACACAGTGTTGAAGCTAATAATGGGCGAGCTCGACAAGGATTGTTCAGGCGAGCTCCACAAGTGAACGTTAACCATTATACTCATGTTTAAACGGTCGCAGCTAGTTTTAAGTAAAATTTCGTTAAACCTGGAAACGAATATTTAATACATTTTGATTTACACGAGATGTGAAATATCTGAATTCAATTCATTTACGGTCATATTTAGACTAAATATAAATGTTTTTGACTCAATGCCATTTGAAACCCTCCAGAACGCACGAACGGATGAAACAAAATGAAACTGTTATTTTATATTTTAGATAGTTTAAGATAGATGTTAACCGCATAATCGTCTCCTAACGACGTTCCTGTTCGATCATGGTGAATATTTTGTGCTCTACTGTACTGCGGGTCAGTTTTCCAACTATTCTACGATACTAAAAGATAATGTCAGTGAACTCATGTGAAAAGTATAATTACAGGAGTAAAGAACAAATTTTTCAACGAATGCAGTATGAATGATATCAGATAATGTGTCCTCAAAATTATAGAAGTCACGAATTTATTACGAATACATTTAAATGATGAATTGCATTAATGTGAGTAATTAAGCTTGTTAATTGATAAAACCATCGAATTATGTGTTTACGGTATACATTTTGAGTTGTCTTCGACGTGTAATGGATACTTTTCCATCATGGTATCAGTTCGCGTATTATTCATCTGTACCATTTGACACTTGGTGTTTTAATGATAGGAAATAAAAGATAAAAATGAAGTTTGGTGATCTTTATGAATTATACAATAGAACAGCAACTGAAAGGGTTTTAGGAATTCTTGTTTGACCGGCATGAAATTTGTCATAATAAAACATTATATTGATGCATATTGGGTCTATATATCTAAATCTATATGCGATTTTGTTTTGTAATTTTTCTGCCCAACGTTATTCTGATAAATAGACAAATATTTCCAATTCATTCAATGACAAGGTTCAATCAGTGAGTTTCAAAATACTACTCATATGCGCAGTACAACCATGTTTCTTAAGTTAATAAGTGGATTTGTAAAATAATGAATGACATCAAATGAAAATCCAACAATTTCAATCTACCCACCAGATACGGTTTTAACCACATTGTTGAATTAGTATCCCAAATTGTCTCACCGTTTGGGTCAGGTAGTTCTGCAATATCGGCGGTTATATTAAAAAAAGATAAATTATTTGAAATAGAATTTATAGATACATTTACTAAGCGTCGTCCTTTTGTATTGAAGAGAAAAGCTACAAATAATTTTTCTTTATTCGCATTACCCACATGAGGTATGTAAGAAGAGAGGTCTATATACATTTAAGAAGAAATTCATTGAAGTGAAATCTGATCTCAAAAACCTGAAATCCATGGAAATAGGAGACGCTATCCTTTGCAATACTTATGTTCAATTCAACCCGAACAGAATCTTCATATTAAAGTCACTAAATTATGAGCACATGATTTGCATGAAATAAATTAAATCGCACGAAACCGTGTGATTTGGATTTCTCAGCCTATCAATTGGATTTTTTCCGGTTAAGTCCATACTGCAAATTAGTAGGAAAAACAGTAAAAGAAAAATATAAATTTTAAGAGTAGAAGACGTTTGTTAAGGTATATGCGTGAGAAATGCTGCAACATTTGCGTTATTAAAAGGGAAAAAGATCTGTTTTTCCGTAATGTGATAGCCTCGGCGAAAATCGCGGCCACCAGCAGCGGCATTCCAACAGCGGATCACTTATGCATAATTTAACTTTTGATCAACTGTAAATATATTATAATCTGAGTCTAAACGAGGTACAAAATCTACGGACAATCAAAATCAATCAGAAAAGAAAGAAAATAATTCGAATAAGGAAAATATGCAAACTGCGTGATCCCTGCAAGCCTCTCATCATTGAACTTGGAATCCATTGCCTTGGCTATTAGTTTAAGAATGTGTAATATTTATCAAAATTACTTACCGGCGAACACTTTTTCATGCAATACTGATATTTATGAGTACAACGCACGGCGTAGAAATCACATTCATCAAGTGTCGGTATCAACACCTCACTACCAGAAATCTACATACAACACAGGTACGTTGCTTTACAACGCATTTCCAGATGACATTAAACCATTGAAGTCGGTATACAAATTCAAGTTATAAGTAAAATCTTTTCTGCTCCATAACTGGTTCTATACAATTAGAGACTATACTGACCATCAAAAAAGAAAAATAATGTTTATTTTAACAAAACAGTGATATATAATGAATTAGTTTACATTT
>BOPP01000272.1:670812-724994 GCA_017312745.1 Gryllus bimaculatus
ATATATAAGTACATTATTTGTTACAAACATATTGTCTTAATATATATATGTATATTAAGACAATATGTTTGTAACAAATAATGTACTAATGTACTTCAGCTTCCGGGTCAATGACCCTCATCTCGATCAGGTTTTTGTCGTTTCCCTGATCCAATGAGCATATACTGAGATGGTCTCTTGTTTTGTTGTAAACGTAAATGTATCTTCAATATGCGCATGTTTTGTTGAACTTTCCCTTTGCTTGTAGTGGTAGGAGTAGAGGTAAGGACGAGTTAGTATTTTGTTAGTAATACAGACAATAAAATATGCAGTTAGTTTACGGTTGCAAATCATTTTTTTATAATACGGGAGCCTAAATGTCCAGTTTATGAATTGTCGCTACTCTCGCACTTTTTTAAATTTCATTTTTATGTATTTATCTGCACTCATCTTCCAACTATTTATATTTAAAATTATGGGAAGGGATTCTGGAACTCAAAAAACGTGTGAAAATGGTCTTCTCCCCATACGTCACAAACAGTTTTTACTGTTTTTGACTAATAAATAAATAATTCTAAATCAAGAGACCAAACGTCTGAAAATTGTGAAATAAAAGGAATTGCATATAAATTACATAGATTTTTTACCTTGGTTAGACTCAGATTATATTATATATTTTAAATATAAATTATAAAATATAATTTGTCTAGTTTATCATTTCCAGAGTTGCCACTTATATAAAAATAAAATTGGCATGCATCGTAAGCCTTGGTGATAATGAAATAATGTGCTTCCAACGATTTATGTCAAAAAGTATTTTTATTGAAAATACATCATTCAACAAAAAATCATAAATAATAAATCAAACACAGGTGTGTTTTGTCAGTACCTTATCATCAAATATTTTTTAAATTTTTATTACACATTTGGAAGTGCACCAGCTGCAGATTTTTTATGCACTTTTGCAAATGATTTCCTAGAAAATGATAAAATTTACCGATAATATTCATGTAATAATGGAATTAATGAAATAACCTCTCATATATAAACATCTCTTCCTCCCCCTCTCCCTCTCTTATCTAGTTATTTAACTATATAAATTCGAAACTAGTGGTGCTACAAATGGCACATTATTTCCCTTATTATTTTTCTATTTCTTTTGTTCTCGGCCAGCTATTCGGACTTGCCATATACCTTTGCCAGCTGTTAAGTATCGCCGCCTGAAGTACATTTTTTTAAAATTTTCTTAATTTTTCGATTTCCTAATAATAGTAGAACGGAAATATTATTTTACGATTAATAAGGAATAGTAAAATCACGTACTATATATTTGGCAATTTTCTTCGACAAATTTTAAACCGTTTTTAAGAAAATGGCATTTTATCGCTACTGTAAATTCGAAATTTGAACTTGTTTTAACACAAAACTATTGACTTTTGAAAAACTTCATATGACATCATTTTAAGCACTTCCAGTCACAAATGCAATAGTGTTTACAAATCGCTGTAAAAGTTCACATTAAAGGCGTGAGAGATCTTTCGATAAATAACATTTGTGTAATTAAAAAATCGCGTAGAATGCGGCAGCAGAAATCAGCGATTTTTCTACAGTATAACTCGTGTATCGGGACCTTGAACTTCAAAAAGTGGATAAATCTTGTTCCAATTTGAGTAAATAATAGTAAGTAATTAGTACTTCCTGTAACACGTTGTGTAACCCAGGCGCGGATCCGAGGGGGGAGGAAATGAGGGACATACCCCCCCCCCAATTTTTTAGTAACCATTAATTTTAACTTTCGAAAATTAACGATTTTTTCGAAACTTTCAAGCAAACGTATTTTCGGATAATCATTAAAACGAATAAAATCTTATCGCGCCAAGAGCTGAGTTTAGCCGGCGTCATTCTACATAATCAGTAATTTTACACATTCGACTAATACATTTTGAATAAAAAACTATCTTTATTTATCGATCACAGTCGCGCATTTATATAATATCCTTAGGATAGGGAAATATAACTAGGGACTGATTTTGATGACCTAAAACATCGCCAAAAATGATCAATAACAACATGCGCTAAAAGCAAAGAAAAATGACTTACATTTTTTTATCAAAACAAATTGAAATGCGCATCTCAAGCTCTTGAATATGTTACTGATGTAATCGCAGAGACGGATCGAAGGATGGGCCGCATGCCACCCCAAAAATGACCTAGAGAAAAAATGGTAAAAGGGCGAGAAGAATAAAAATGAGATACACAAGAAAAAAATGTAGAAACGTTTAAAATGTATCGATAAAGTACCCGGGCATACTGCCTTAGGCTTTTAATTACGAATGGGAATCTTGCTGTATTTTAGCCCCGTAGTACGTATGGAAATTGTCTTCGACTATTCTCAAGAGGCGTGAGACAGCTCATATCTCTTTCTTAGTGCCCTTTAGCAGCAGTTCTACGGCGACTTCGTCGACGTACTGGACTGTAACCGACGCAACCGGAAACAGTATCGGAGGTTTAAGGTTTCTCTCTAGGTGCCAAAAGAGTGATCGTGGGCCGCTGTGACATTTCGCGCAGTGCAGTGTACCGAAAACAAGAATAGGGCATGGATCGCTAGCGTGTCCCTGGAGTCGACGCGGTAGAGTTTTCGTTTGTTACGTGCTTTTATTCGTGAAAATTGATTTTAATGTTTATTTATATTAGAATTATGTATTTATTTAAAAAATGTTATTGTATAGAATCATATGTACACTACAAAAATAATATAAAATATAATAACAAACGTTTATTATTTAACAACAAATCTACGATGGCGCCCTACAAATCAATCGGCTGGATCCGCCCCTGCCGGTAATAAGTACTCAAGAAGAGAAAGAAAATATCCAAAATGAATAAGAAAAGAGAAAGAAATCTAATAAAAAGAATAAGTAGACGAAGTTTTAGACATATTTTGTGCAATCCGGTCGACTTTCTTCAGTCCTCGACATTAATGTTTGTTTGTAAAGGAATGTTTAGTTTGTAACATGCGTTTAGATATCATGCTATTATTCCATATCATGCATTTTCATTTAAATATAATCTGTTCACAACTGTATCATAGAATGGAAAATTTAATATCCTAATTCTTCGTTGTTTTGCAGCTCTAAATTCAACGAATTTAATACCCAATTATTTATAATACTTTCTGGCTACCTCTTCCGCAGTCGAGTGACAGTTACGTAGAAAAACAGGCGCATTTCCGGCAGAAAAATACTTGTTGCCGGTCCCTGACAACCAACGAGTAAATAAATCCAGATGCTAAATTTAGAAAAAAGTCCACTAACCCGTGCCACAATCTATATTTTGTGGGCCCTTGATACTGACATCAATTGACGGCAAAATGTCCGTCCGTCCGCCCGTTTGCGAATAACACTAACATCTAAACCATTCTAGGATTTTTTCTAAATGGTCGATCTGGCTCAACTCGACGCGCTGTGATTTTGAAAAACATTCTTTAAATATGCGGGTACTTTGCATAAAGCCCCTGGGACATTTTAAATTTTTTTTCAAAAAAGGCTTCAATTTCTTTCTTTAAAGCTTTTGAGAGAATAGAGTAAAATACACTTATAAAGATGGTATAGGTCTGATTTTCACTGTTAACTCTGAATTTTCAAAAATTTCAAAAGATTGATTTGTTTGGAGTCTTTCTACTATTACAACATTGAAGATAAAGTTTTTTCCTTCATCTTCTTGCGAGCAATATGCGCAACTTTAAAAAATAACAAAAACAAGATAATATATTTATATAAAATATATATATATAATATATATATATATTATATATATTATACATACATATACATAATATATATTATAGTTATATATATATAAATATATATTATAGTTATATATATAACATACATATATATATTTATGTTAATATATATATCTACATATATATATTTAATAGTTATATATATATAATACTATATAATATTATATATATATATATATATATTGTGTGCACTTGATTCCGAAAAATCGATTGATGGACAACTACCGACTGTTAATCTGTCCGTCCGTCTGCGGCCAACACTAAAACCTTCAGACGATTTTCTCAAAAATTGATGTTCCCCAGTCGATTTGAACGCACTCAATACCATGCGAGTTGGAAACAGAAATTTTAATTTTGGGGGTACTTTACATTTACAAAGATTTCTCAATAGTGACAATATTTTTTGACAAAACTTTGTCTTTGATAGTGCAAGGATGCTTATGAGGATAATGAAAGTTTCATCCGTGTTGAAATTTCTGAATTTTCAAAAATGGCTCCAGTTCAGAAATTTTATCGTCATGCTTAGATTTAGATTTAGATTTATTCAGACAAAAAACAGTAAAAACTCTATGTGACGTAGGTAGAAAAAAATTATCTGCGTACGTTTTCTTGAGTTCCAGAATCCCTTCCTGTCATTTTAACTATAAAAAGTTGAAAGATGAGTAAAATTTTAACAAAAATAAATAAAAATAAATATTAAAAATAAATTCTAAAAATCGCAAGTTAAGCAATTTTTAAAAATAGTAATTTTCTTTTCTTTCGTTTCCGAAAATTTCAACTTTTGCAATTTCCGATATTTCAATGAAAATGAGCCTTACGCTATCAGAGAACATCGTTTAATAAAAAAATAGATTTGTTTCTGAGAAAATTGGACATATAGAACGGATGGGGTAGCGTTTATAATAGACGGAGTGGAGACAGCAGACTTTTATCTCGTTTGTCTGTATACAGCATTCATCCGTTAATCGATTTTTCGGTATCTAGGACCCACAAAACGAGGATTCTTACTACACAATGTGGGAGAGGAAGTAATTTACTTACTACAAATAAGAACCAGAAAAATCTCCGAGGCAATATTATACTTTCTCTTCACTACGTAACCATAGTTAGGCGAGAAATTAAATTAAGTAAAAATAAATGTTACTTACATATAAGGATACGTGGGAAAATGCATTAAAATAACGGGACTAAAATAAATAGTATATTGATTGTTAGTGAGTCCTGGCGCGTCAACTACCGCGGTCATTGGTCACGTAAGAGTAGTATATGTTTTATGACGGGTGGTGGCGTAATACATCCGTGCTGAACGCGGAGAGCCGGCGCCCATCTACCATCGGCTAATGGGTTTCCCCTCAACCACATTGCTCCCATCAGCGGGGCACCACCCCAAATGGGACAAACTCTAAGCTCCCGACCGGTCTCCTGGCATGTGTGGTAATGTAGAGCAAGTGAGGGTAAATGCGTGTGTGTAAGGGATGAGATAGGATAAGGACGAAGTAGGAAAGATTGCACGAGGTCCATGGCTCGTTTGTTACGGTACTGCTCCGGTATTCACCTGGTGTTGATCAGAGAAACTTCGCAAAACTACCGATCAGAGCCTACGGGCAGCAACTGAATTGACCTACCTGACAAGCTAGTGCCGTATATCCTGCTGCCGTCGGGATTCGAACCTAGGATCTCCCGGTCACTCAAACACTATATTACATAACATAACACAATATTAATGATGTTTTATAATGTATAGTATAAAAATTTAATTTTTTAAATTCCAAATAGTTTTCTTCCCCCTTCAAAATTTAGCGAAAAATTCTCAAACCGATGTCCTCTAGGAGATCGTGAAGCTATTTTAGGGAGACTTTAAAGGGATCACTAGGTGAAACTTTGGGCTAATTGCGATTCTTGCCAATGGTTGCAACGCGGCGTTAAGAAATCGAACTTAGTCCCTCTGATGTTATAGCCTTTTCTACACACTGCTTTCAAGGAATACAGTTCTGACAGTTCTCTCGCCACGTGCTGTGGTACGACATATGACCTGCTATGAAGCAAGGATTTGTTTACTTTCTTACAGCCTGTGCTCAGGTTGCAGCTCATCAGACTCACACGAAGTGGAGACGATAAGGTTCAGCTTTGGCGAAAGTTATGAACATCAAGACGTGCCATAACATGTCAGTAAGTTTTAATGTTTTGAAATTTAATTTCTCTCTTATGTAGAGGTGTCATATGCGCAGTGATGTGTGTCAACATCGCATTAACCTGTCAGAGTCGCTTACACGCTGTCGATACTGTAATTCCCAGATCTCGCACGTACAGTGTGCTTGAACAGTGTACAGAGTTGTCCTCTCCTGTCGGTAATTTTTTTATATCCTTTACACATTTATGTGTTGTTATAAAATAGTTTTGTTCTATTATGCATTTTCTTTGTAACAAATAAATATTTTGGGTTTATTTCTCTAGTTGATACTGCATTTAGTCTAACCTGAAAATGCTTTCACAATTCTGCTCTTGTAGCTTTCCCCAAATCACCAACATTGTACATACGTAGCTTGCGTCGCGACCGGTAACAATTAATCCTTCTGCATTCGGAGATATCGAGTTCCGAAGAACACGATCGCCCGGGAATGCGCGCCGCACAGTCTTCCTGGAGAAATGTGCAAGAGCCACCCCTTCAAACCAGTTCCTCTAACTGAGAAACCAAGTTGCGCACGAAGATAACGAACGAATTCTACAGCCTGGTGTCGTGAAAATAGCATAATACCGGAGCAGTGCTCTAACAAACAGGCCAGGAACAGTTTGTTAGGGTATTGGGACCTTCCCAATAAGTGATGAAACGACCTGAAAAATTGAAAAACTGAAAGACAGCAGTTTTGTGAATCAACACATACCCCAAATATACTATCTGCTTTCATCTTCAGTGAAACATGTGCAAACGGTCCGCTCGTTCGTGAATCTGATTCACACACGTGTAAAAAAGTCTCGTTTCAGCGGCCACTTGATACTGCGGTTTCTCTTAAGCTGTTACCTCTAGCGATTTTGAACTACAATGAAATAGAATTCCGAATGACACTGTTGAAACGATAGCGCCAATAGTTTCTTGTTTGTGATGACTTCCTATCTGAAAAATCATTATTGGCCGCATATCCTTAAATCTTAAGTAATAATATGAAAAAAAAAGAAAAAGTTTGTATTTAGTTTCAGTTACTCAAAATACGCAGGAACTTCTGTTGTAGATAAGTTACTTACATTTGTAAAATAAATGTTTGGTTTAGGGTGTACATATATAATCTTTTACGTAAGTAAACTCTAATTTCTAACTTAATTTCCATTAATTTGAATGCGGGGAAAAGGGAGAAAGTCAAGTTTTCATTTGGAAGATTCTCGCATGAGTACTATAGTTTTTCAAAAAACATTGTTCATAATTTATATGCACACGGTTTCTCCACTTCGTTTCATAGTGACCTTTGTCATCACCATTACCGATTCTATAAGTTGAGTGTTATATCAAAATTTGCTTTCCTTGTATTGCCATATTTTGGACTTTTCTGACCCCAGTATTAATTCCTCTTTTCTTCCTATTTTTAATATTGATTGTTTTAAAATGTTGATATTATTTAAATATTTCAGAAATTAAGAACAGATACTGAAATTCTTTGCCATACCTTGGACTACTAAATATGGAAACTAATAAAACAATTGAAGATTCAAAGACTGATTGTGATGACTCAAGGAGCTTTCGAGGGTTGTCTGACCGAACGGAACTTTCGCAAAATCATATTTTCCAATTATGTCTACAGAATTTTGAAAGCTGGAGTTCTCAATGCCAAATGGAATTTGTAAAAGAATTATTATCAAGAATGGACGACAGTCAATGTCAGGGAATTAATTCTTATCTGAATTTGGAATTAAAAAAGGATTTCATCTCACTTCTGATCAACAGAGGTTTGGATCATATAGCAGAACAAATTCTTGCATATTTAGATCCAGATTCTTTACACATGGCAGAACTGGTATCTAATGAATGGCAACAAGTAATCAAAGAAAGATTGTTGTGGAAAAATATTATTCACAATAAACTTAAAACAGATTCCATGTGGAATTGCTTAGCAGAACGCCAGGGATGGAGAGATCAACTTCTGAGTAAAAAACAATATTGTGATGAAACAGATCTTTCATTTTATAAAGATTTATATAATGATTCTATGAAGCACATTCACCAAGCACAGGCAAATTGGAAAAGGGGACGGTGTAATGTCCATTCAATAAACTGTAATACTGAAGATTGGAAAGGAGTTTATTGTATTCAATTTGATTCCCACAAAATAATATCAGGAGACAAGGGAAATACCATCAAAATCTGGGACCACAAAACTCTGCACTGCTCCAATATATTGCGAGGGCACAGTGGTTCTGTTTTGTGCTTACAATTTGACAACGAAGTCATTATCAGTGGCTCAAGTGATTCAACTATCAGAATATGGGATGTAACTACAGGTAAAACAATGAATATTTTAAGACATCATAATGAAGCTGTGGTATGTGTGCGGTTCAAGGGCACCAAAATGATTTCCAGTTCTAAGGACAGTACTGTAGCTGTGTGGGATAAAATATCACCCACTAACATCACACTTCGCCTTGTTCTTTTAGGCCATCAGAGTTCTGTAAATGTGGTCGATTTTGATCAAAAGTACATTATCTCTGCATCAATAGATAGAACAATTAAGGTATGGAATGCATCAACTTGTGAGTTTGTACGAACAATCAACAATAAGAAAATAACTATGTGCATGCAATATCAATATCCATTAATTGTAAATGGGTGTGCAGATAACAGAATAAAAATTTGGGACGTAGAAGGTGGAGTTTGCTTGAGAGTTCTACGAGGCCACAGAGATATTGTACGTTGCATTCGCTTTAATAGTGAAAGAATAATCAGTGGTTCTTATGATGGATCCATCAAAATTTGGGATACAAATGCTGCACTGAATCCATCAATCCCAGGCGATCAAATCTGCTTGAAAACGCTACCATATCATGAAGCCAGAATATTTGGAATACAGTTTGATGAGTTCCAGATAATTAGTTCATCTCTTGATGACACCATCAAGATTTTTGATTTCTTGGGTTGGCTGGAAACAGGAAGCGCACTGCAAGAAGAAGCCCTTGGAACTCAATAATCTTTCTCCATCATTCTCCATTCTCACACCTGATTCACAATGATACCCATATGTGAATTATCACCCAGTGTTTTCTTGAAATATGAAATACGTGAAAATAATTGCAGGGGGAAGAATTGTACTGTATCTCCAAAAGAAAATTGTCACTTCACTGATTACTTTTAATTAATAAATTTTAAGAAGCTGCGTCCTTTGTAATTTTATATTGTGTTTTGTACCTTGTAACTGCGTTAAACAGTTAAAACAACATTACATTTACAAATACAGTGAAACCTGCTACAACGGCCGTCTAAATTAAGCGGTAGCCATTAACAGCCATTCTTTTTTGTCCATCTGGTTTCGCAGCCAACAACCAAGTATATTCCAAAGATAGCGCTCACGTCTAGCAATTAGGAAGTGTGATAACATAATGAAAAAGAGCGTTGAAGATTCTATTGATACACTAGCTTTATGAACGCATTGCCAGATTACACAGCATTAGGGACATAAAAGAGTCGGTGATCTGGTAGGGGGATTAATTTCTGAACCAGGTTACAAGTAGACCTATGATTTAATTAATAATGTCTGTATGAAATTACAGAGTATTTTGCTTTCGCGCTTTTGTCCATTCTACAGCATTCTTGTGAAGTTTGTTAACCCTTGCTTGACCAATCTTATAACTTGTCTACGGCCCGCGGAAAATGCCGCGTGCCAGAAACTAATTTGAAGGCATGATTTACGAAGTCCTTCATGGGACATTTCCTTCCTCGGATTAGTTTTCATTGTAATGCCTGTACCCATTGAGAGACACTTCTCTCACACCCATTTCTCTTACATTGGTGTTGATATTTTATGTTATCCCTCTTTCCTGTACTGGACGGGGGATGGGGAACAGAGTGGTAGGTAGGTTGGGTTATTTTATCTGAGGTAGATTATTTGGTTTAGAATGCCTGAGCCAAAGAGCGGGAGAAGAAAGGGGATGAGGGTTGGGATTTGAAAGGTAGGTTTTTATTGGAGGGATCTGATGTCATTATTTTCGATATAACAGGTAGACTGGATATTAAACGGTTAAATTGAATTTCTACTTTTAATACTGTGGTTAATTATTGTGATTTTAAAAATTGTGATGTTAGAGCCAGGTGGGATGGGTAATATCAGGATATGTTGGATGTGGTTATTATGGACTGTGTTTTTGGAAGTAATGTAGTAGTGAGTGAGGATTAGTAGTAGGGCGTTAGTAAATGTGTGGATTTTAATGGAGGTTTGTTTGATGTAATTGGTCCAAAGGTGATTTTTGTGAGGTGATGCCCAGGATGAGGGGTGTCCAAGGCAGTATTATGAATACTGTTAGAGGAGATTTTTTTGGGACTTCTTTGTAAGAGGTGATGGTTTGGGAATGGGTTTATTGCTACAAAATTAAAAGTGGCCCAGAAGGGAAAATTGGGGAGACCTTTTTGGATTTGGTTGTGGGAGCTTTAAGGGAGCGGTACAAAGTTAAGAAAGCAAGGTCATCAGCATAGAGGAAGGTTTGGAGGTGTCGTTGATGTACACGGAGAAAAGGGTTGTGAATTTGGTAATACCACTGATACCACATCGCCCTGCGGTGCCGGCTTAGGTGTAATAATCGATAGAGGTTGTAAATAGATACCGGATATAGAAGGATCGGTTGACGAGGAAGTTTTGCATCCCGAAGTGCAGGTGGTTGGGGACGGATTTTGATTAAAAGAGGGGCGGCGCGAGGTCCTTGCAGAGGTCAAGGAATACTGAGGGATCTCTTTTCTGTCTAGTAAGTGGTGCAGGGTTTGAAGGACGCGAAGTGGAAAACAGCTTGAGATATAAGAATAATGGGATCTTGAAGTGGAGTATGTTTGAAGAGGATTTGTTTTTCGAAGGTTTTTTCGGGGATGGTGTGGAGGCTTATGGATCTGTAGTTGGTCGGGAGTCGATGCTCCTTACCGGGATGAGGGATCTTGAAAACGCGACACGCTGGGACAACCCTGCTCACTGAATGTGAATTGAAGTTTCGAAATCTTTGCATCTAAAAACTAAACTTCCTAAACAAAAAAATTTACGTGACTTGTTTTATTAAAAAATGTGTAAAATCCATGCATGAAGGTATTTGTTTTATAATTTTAGTGTAGTTTATATGCACTTCGTAGTTTAAGATAATTAAAATCCTTGGGTTTTATGATGGGCATAAAATTGTACGGGGGGCATGAAATGAAGTGTGTACTTCCGCAAAACTTTATTTCCAGACTTGAAATTTTAATTAATTTATTGAAGTTAAGAAGGTGCACGTGGTGAATTAAAAAGTCAAGTTATGTCTCAGTTATTCATGAATTCAATTATATACTCACATTCATGAATTCTAGAATCACAATATAAGTAATCTAGACTATATCTCCTGACACGGAGACGATGAAGGTGATGGCAATAAGAGAAGTAGTGACAGGAAGCAATGTGCTTATTGGTTCCTCTTCGTTAGAAATGAAAATGTGCTCCTCCGCAGACCCCTTCATCAACTTGCTAGTTCTGGTGCATCATCATAATATTGCTTTCTTGCACATTTTTGTAAATAGACTAATGAAAGATGACAAAATTGTTTTGGTACATTATCTTGTTTCAAAGTCATAATTAAACATGTTCGGCAAAACAAGTTCAAAGGCTACTTTGGAATAAAATGCATTGGGCAGGCTCATGTTTGATTTATGTCAATCGAGTAGAAGTCTGGAGCCTTGTTGAGAAAGTGAACATGCGTCGAGAAGCGTTGGTGTGCTTTAAAAGTTTCAGCTTATAAATACATCGCCATTCCCCTCGCATGACTGTGTGTCTGTTCTCTGTCGTTCTCCATGCTCTCGCAGAAGTGAGACGATTTTCTCTCGATCGTGAAGATCATTTTTCGGAAACCACATTTTGTTAAAAGTATATTCCGCAGCAATTACTAACACATTTGCGCTTGATGTGGGCTTCCCAGATCTCATAATCTTAATTAACCGACCACTTCTATTAGTAATGGACAATTTTCGGCGGAACCGTTCGTGAACGCATAAGACAGGTTTCACTGTATTCTATAATCTAATTGGAAATAATTTCCAGTGGTTTTTAGAAGTATGAATGTATACTTCTACATGTAATGGAATAATGTTTTCAGTGACAGGAAAAATTGTTTTAAAACATTCCTTTGGATTTTATTACTTGTCTTTATATGTCAATTATTATTCTTGACATCAAAATAAAAAGTAGTAGTTGATGAACAGGTGAATTTTTAAGTTGTGTTTCAAGTTTGCTTAAGAGTGCATGTGAGTTATTATGTAATATTTTGTTTACTGAATACATGTATATTGTTCACTTTGGGCATTTCATGTTGCATTTTATTCCCGTTCCTTTTCTTTATTTTGCAAGTCTCTAAAGGACTATGCAAAGGCAACATCCGAATCCTTACTACAGTCATAGTAAAAAGTATTTGTACACCTCAATATTTCAATATTATTTACAGACCGACTTCAAGCACAATCAATAGGCAGGCAGGGCAGTTCCCCTTTAAAATATTCTGCTTCATACCATAAGGATAGTCACCAGTGTAATTCTTGTAATGCTATCTTAATTTTAATGGTTTAAATTCCAGCATCTGCAATGCAATCAAGGGGCTTGAAATTAAAGAAACCGCAGAAGGAGAAAGATCATCAATAAAGTCCATAATTCTTCTTAGTCACAATGTCAAATATCTAAAACAGTAGGAAGTAAATTTAGTGAGGTAACAGGTCAGTAGAAAATTGACAAAAACTCTATAAGAAGTTCTGGAAACATCAGTGTTAGACTAAAAACTGAGTTCAAACTTAATATCAGATCATCCACAATTCAAAAGATTTTGTATAGTATCAGTAATTATCACCTTTGTAGAGGTTCCAGGTAAAATCCAATCAAGTAAGGAGGAGTAGAGAAAAAGTTATAATATGTTATCCATCAGACACTTTCTATAAAGTTCAAGGATGAAGTTTTATTAGTTGATGAGAAGTACATGGTTCTTCAAAAACATAATAAGATTGGAGAAAACGTGGTCACAGTGGTCAGAACTGGAGGGAAAAACATGTGCTTCTCAGTTAAGTTAGATCAAAGTGGGGACTGCCTGACAGTGACTCTGGTGGAGTCTTCAGAGTTCAGATTTGAAATTTTGGATCATAAGTATTATATTAACATTCTTATGACAAATTTAGCATACAGGGTAGAGAAATTAGGACTTACAGTTAAGTTTTCATGCAAAAAAACAATCCAATGCATACAGCCCTTAATCCATTAATCCACAGTCTATAGTCCTCATGTATTAATTAAATTAAACTATCTAAAACAAACATCTCTTCAAACAAATCTCTAAAGATTGCTACTTTGAAAATAAATGGAGTAAGGTTAGAGGTCTGCACAAAACTGGTTTATTGTATGCCTAAATGATTGGAAATTCATTATGAAGTCAATAATCACATCAAAGTAATTTTTTATTACAATACAATCAGTAAATTCAGTTTTAAAATAGTGTACAAATATTTATTACACATTTAAATTACTCAATTTTTTTTCTTTTCTTCACACTTATTTAACATATTATCGTCATATTATCAACATAAACTTAATTTAACATATACAGTATTATTTGCATATTTATTTAGGCATTGTACATGGAAATTGTACCATTTTATGTTATCAAATAATTGAAAGCAATCAAATATTTTTTGGTTTCATTATCCACTGTATGAATATTTTGCCTATGGCAATAAAGTACATTAAATCTTTACTTCTTGTAAAAATCACCAAGATAATATCTACACTAAAATCTTGTGCAGGCAAAATGAGACTTAAGAGATTGTGAGAATGGCATAGTATTAGCAATCCAGTGCGGTAACTCAAGAGTCCTGGTGGGGCAGAAGAAAGAAGCAGATGTGATCCAGTGTGTACAAATTCTTGGGTGTTACATTTCTCAATTAGGAGGGGGCAAATCTGAGAAAGGATGAACCCCTTGGGAATGACTCTGAATAATGAAATGAGCATTTCATTTCCTCTAAACATTAAGAATTCAGATATGACTTTTTTAGTAAATGATATTGTGTTAACAGTCATTCTTTTTGAAGTAGATGTTTTAAACTTCGAAAAATTTCGAGACACTGTTTCAGGTGATAAAATCAGAATGTTAGTAAATATTGATATAAAAGTTGTGTAATGGGAAGAAAAATTAAAAATTAATAAATGCTTAGCATTTTGATATTTTTTTCAATGTGCTTAAGACAAAATGATATGGTCAAGTATATTAGTATCATGCAGTGAAGCAATGGAGGAATACATCTCATAATACATGGATGATATTTTGTTTTGTAGGAATTGGTATTTTTATGAGTGTACTTGGAGTGTAATTATTTGTATTTAGAGTATATTTGCGGGTGTTTCATAGAATAAAAACTGCATTGTTGTATCTAACATCTTCTACTTTGTGTAGGCCAATCCAAGTAAGGACTTTCAAACCTTATTATTAAAACCATTTAATAGCAAAAAAATTTCCTATGTATGCAGCATTTTACCCAGCTGCCTTTTTGGTATCTAATATCTCATATGAATTTGCTACCACACTCCTAGAAAATTTTAAGATCTTACATCTGGTGCGATGAAGTCAGATGATAAATTAGCGGTGTTCTAACAGCACGTAGTACTTTTTCGCGATATTGTGAATGGCTATGTAGTATGTGTAGTATTGTAATATAAAAAATTATGTGTGAGACTTTCAATCATTTGAAAAATTCTAAAGGAAACGAAGAGCGAAAAATACATAAATCCGTCAGCAGTATGCGAGAAAGTAACATAATTATAAGTTAATAAATAATAATATACTTAAAGCTTTGGCAAACAAATGCAAATAGATCGAAAAAATATATAATAATAAATACACAGGCCTGCGATGAAAAGACGTTCATGAAAATTTGAAATTTTAAGTTCCTTGTGTATATTTGTATGCTGAAATCGAACACATAACTAGAAAAGCTCCATCACGCACAGTTTTTTTTTTAACAAATTGACTTTAATTGTACCGTAGGTCACTGGTAGCTTTCTGTATTTAGCATACAGTTTAGTGACGCCATCTATGAACTGGTGGTAGAATTTGCAGTTTTTCTCCAGGCGGAAATACGTACCTTTTCACTCACGTCATCTATAAACAGATGATACATTTTTTCCAGTTTTCTCTCCATCTGGAAGAATGCACCTCCTTGTGGTATGAGATGACCACAGGACCGCCACAGATAAACCACGGACGTCCAAGATAGAATCGCAAAGGAATTGGATGACAGGCGACTTTTCATCGATTCATTAAAAAAAGTTTTAAAACAGTGCTATTGCACAACGGCAACGAGTAAGGTTCAATTCCTATGGGCATCCAATTCACCTTAAAGAATCTTAAGAAAATCTTGCTCTGATCCTAACTTTAAAATACAGTTCGACAATCTCGGCTCGGTGATATGAGGAGAGCTGAATATTTTGTGCATGCTTCTGGGACAACAGTATGGGTATAGTTTCCTTGTTTCCATTTTGAACGGACAGACGTGCGAGAGTGAACCACTGGGACCTATCAGAATGGCCCCCAAGAACAAGAACCACTTCAGAACCACGAAGTAAGAATATTTTAAGGAAAGGTCTTATTGATGCAAAGAATATACTGCTACCACCTGTGCATATAAAATTAGGATTCATGAAACAGTTAACTACAGCTCTGCCAAGAAATGGGACGTGCTGTAAACATCTTTGATAATTTCTCACATCTCGCAGAAGCCTTCCGATAGGAAGGAATTTTCGTCGTTCGTAATTTTATTAAATTAGTATCCTTCCGCACTTAAAGCATATAGTATTTATTCTAGCAGAATCTTTTTTTCATTTTCTAGGATCACATGCCTTCTCATGGCAGATGGTAAACATTCTTGACCACTGAATCGAATTTTTTGTCCCCACCGAACCGAACTCACACTAGACAACAAAATGCAATTCTGGGCAGGAATCTCCCACGAAATTGTTCCAGATTTGATCGACCATCAGATCGGTTTCGCGCACGCGATCGTCAGCAAGTTGTCACAGAAGAACGGATTTGCGAACTTCATGTGAAAACTCCGGTATAAGCGAAGCGAACGAGAGGTTATTTCATGGAATCATTTATTAAAAGCATCTGTTTTTAAATTAAACAAAATTAAACCTTTGCCAGAAGAGCGACTAGTGTTCCCTTTCGAAAGTAATTTGACATTGCGACAGGGAGGTATCGTAATAACATTATATCTCGTTCCTTTCCGCATTTTATTCTCTTACAGTGCAAAATCACTAGAAGTGACCGCTTAGGCGGCTGTGGTGCCAGGTGGCCACTGAAATGAGACAATTTTTACAAGTCTCTTAAGGCGGCTCCACACATGCGTTATTCAGCGAGTAGCGAGCACCAGCTAACCGCATTCCGAGTAGTGTGGATGAGTTGCTTGATACTTGCCCAAATGACAAACATTCGTTGCTCGCCCTTTACACCGGTGTCGGTCTAGAGGACACATCAAAAAGGATCGAACATTCCCCGAACACATTAGCTGTTTGGGATTGGGCGAGCAGTAGCTCGTTGCTCGGCGAATGCCGAATGTGTGGAGCCGTCTTTATGGATAATCAATCGGTTAAATCATAAAAACTGGCCGTTAAAGATGTTCAAAACACGTGACATTTAGGCAGTACCGTCGCCTTACAGAAAAGCAAGTGTTAGATGATGGAGCGAGCTAATGGTTAATATACGGTATATGTGTCGGTTTTCTTGTAGTATGTCGTTCTTTTCTCTTTAAAATTAAGTAGATATTTCACAATATTCAAGTTCGTATTCGCAGTTCGTTCGTTTTACTTCGCACTTCAAACGCCTAAACATTTTTTGGTCATTCTGAGAGGGTGAGTTCCTCCGGCGCACCGATTTTTGCTCGTTTAACGCAGCACCAGTTTGCGTCACGAACCACGTGACCACTGCTCGGGCCCTTCGTTTGAAAAACCAATCTAACGCTGGTCGCCATGTTGCAAAAGCTAGTAGGTTTGAGAAACATTTTTAAAGTGGTACAAAGTGACAATATTTAACGGTAACCAACCAAAAATAATACGATGAAGGGCTACAATATGCAATATTTATAATAAATCCTTCAAAAAAAAGTTTCAATGTCTTGTAATGAGGTGGTAATTTTGAAATCTGGCTATATTAAAAATTTCCGCTAATATTGTGACGTAAACTGGCGTCTGAAGCTCATTGGCTGAAGTATGATACTGATAATCAGGACCTAAAGTGCTGCAATTTTTATGCAAAAAGTCGTTTGGGATAACACAAGTAATGTTCTTAACACGTGTCTTGAATATTGAAATTCAATCATCAAAGTTTTAATTCAGCATTAGAAACTTCAAACATTAAAAATAAATGACAATAAAAAATTGCAATGTCTATTTACAATTTTAAGTAACCGTATACTTACTACTATTATTGTAGGGTGGTCATGAGGGGTGAACGGTCCATTAATGTTTGCTTCAACGTAAAAACTTGCGGTATTTCTTTGAATTGATGCCTTATTTTAGGTTGCGAGACTCAGGCCATCAGGCCTGCTCTTTGTGCAGTAGGTATTTTATATTCATAGAGTAGGTTTTCACGATCAGCAGTGAATACATGCTGTGATGTGTATTTTGATTGAAATTGCCAATGACACTCGATTTTTCTTTATCTTTACTCATTTTTTCTTCCAAGGGCTTTTTCCAGCTTCGGGGGATGCCGATTCCGACTAACCGCGCCGGGTACTCTCTATGTCCCTCATGGGGACACATATTAACCTCTTACACTAGACATACTTGCGGGCTTGTCGGTCTGTTGTCAGCAGACTTCGAGACCTTCCGCGATAACACACACACACACACACACATGATAGACAAGGTCTAAACAACCATGTGGGATTCGAACCCGCGAGCCTTCAGACCGAGGCGCCGAGTCGACACGGGCTCTACGCCCTAAAATTGCACCGACGAGGTAAACAGGAGGACACACCATCTATAAGATGTCATAATGCAGATACAGTAGATAATGAAGACAAATCCAATGTATTTAGTTATTATTTCTGTTCTGTATACAAACAAAAAGCTAGCCAAATTAATATAGGTCACAACAACGTGAATCACATTTTAAAAATTGATCAAACGGAAATTCGTTCATATTTTAAGAAAATGAAAAACTAAGTCTTGCAGCCCGGATGGTATTACAACCGAAATGTTAAAGATAGCAGGGAAGACAATAATACCGTATTTGGTTAGACTTTTCAATATGATCAACAAAGAATGATTGGATATCTGATTTAATAGGGCGAATTTTTAAAAGTGGACAAAAAGGTGAAGTGCGAAATTACAGGCCAGTTATTCTTACGTTAGTATTTTGTAAATTGTTAGAAAAATGAAATCTAATTCGATTAGAAATCATTTGGATCAGACAGAATTTGCGTGTGAAAGTCAGATTATTTTCCTTATTCAAGACTTGTCTGAAGTAACTTATTTATGGGGAAGAGCGGATACAATAATTATTTATTTTGCTGAAGCGTTTGATGAAGTAGTGCCGCTCGAATTGCTGATATTGAAACATATCGATGTTAAAATTGACAGGTGGCTAATAGCATAGATAAGTGAATTTCCTCCGATAGAAGTTTAAAAGTCCAAATTGGACAGCATTTATCTGAAAAAGGTAACGTAACTTCACAGTTCCCTCAGGGAAGTGTCGTAGGCCCATGCTCTTTCTTATCTTTGTAAATGATTTATGTAAATAAGATGTATGTATGATGTATGTATGTATGTGTGTATGTATTGTAATGTCACGGTCACACGCATCACGTTGCGACGCATATTTTAACATTTTATTCGAAGTAACGTTGCTGAGGGCGAATGTAAGAGGGCCTGTAAAAGTGCATCTGTTGCTACCTGCAAGGGTGTAGGAAGCGTCGGGGACGCGAAGGCATGCATCTTAATTGTCTCGACAAATGCACGCCTCGCACGACACCGCTGATTCACCGGGAAATACGGACGCTGCCATTTCAAAACCCGGTAATTCAGCGGCGTCTGCTCTTAGAACTCGGGTGACGTCTGAGTTTCAACGGAACTTGGCGAAGATCAAACGGTCATCAATGACGCCGCGATTGGGTGGAAAAAAACCGCGCGCCCGCCAATCGCGGAAAACGATGCGAGGAGGGTCACATGACCCCGCGAACCTGAGGAGCCGCAGCACACAACCTCGGCCATACCGATCGAGGAGGCCAGAGCGAGCAGAAGTACCATTCCGACAGAGGAGGCAAGAGCGAGCAGAATTGTCTTTCTGAGGTAGGGACGCGGACGTGTTTCTATGGCTTCTGAGGGGACGCCGGTGAATGCGTTGCCGTATCGCCGCTAAGGTGCAATGCCACGCACCGCGTGACGCCACAACGCCTCCGCGCCGCTGCCCGAATGCATCATCGCCACATCGCGGGCCGCCTCTGGGGTGCGCTATGGCAAGGACGAACGGAACCGCCGCTGCCGTGAACTACACCGCCGATACCCGGACCAGGCGCTGCTAACGCCCAGAACGCCACCACGCCGCTGTCGCCCAGACTGCCTTGCTGAAGGGCAAAGGGGTGAGACGAGACGCTGCCGTCGCCTGACCGCGCCAAACACCAGGGCGAAGGGCCGCCGCATCCGTAACTGGGGTCGGGACCGCCGGGAAGGGCGCTGCCCTGCTTCAAAGAACGACCTCTGGCCAATTTGGCGGCGGCGATGGTGTAGCGTACAGAACTGTTGTACCCAAATTCGCGGGTTCAAAGCCGATCGAAGCCGTGGATTTTTAAGGGCGAAAAAATCCTTCGTACGTCTTCCTTCGGAGGGCAAGTAAAGCCGGCTGTCCCATGTTAGTAGATTTACTTGCAAGTAAAAGATCCTCAAGCCTAAATGACGCCTCTGAGCTAAATTAAAATCGCCTGTTTCTCGCCCAAGAAATACCTCCTGCCTCTGCTAGTTGATGAAAGGAGCGTAGCGAAATTTGCGTGGTCAGACGGACGAGCGGGCCTCATGACCCGAGTCTCGCTCCGTAAAATAAGGCAAATTCAATTCAATATGTCCGCTTGTATGACAAGTTAGTTTTAAGCAGTATTCATAATGGGAGGCTTGACCTCATGAAAAAATGGAATATTAAATCCATCTTTTAAAATGCAGCTGTGTTTAAATACAGTACTAGAACGAGAATAAGCCTTATCACGCATGCCTCCCTTTAAAGAGTATACAGACTGAGCAGGCGGGGCAACGTTGGATTACCGTAAGCAGCTAAACAGGAGATTAGGGGCAGCCACACGGATGGTGTGGTTACAGTATGTATGCATTTACGTATGTACGTACATTAATGTAGTATGTAAGTTTCTTTACCTAAAAGTTATTATATATATATTTGGATTTGTAGTACATGCATGTAAATATCATTTGCATACGCTAGGTAGTGACAAAGGTAATTTGTTGTTTTTATATTGTTATATATACTATATATATAGTTTTTATTTGTAATTGTTCTTTCATGTTTCTACATTCTGTCACCAGGCACAATTGTAGAATAAAGCTTCTATCCTACAGTGCTGTCCATAACAACAACTGAATGCGTCTTCAAAACACGCCCAACCGTTTTTTACTGCGATTCTGGTGAGGCAGAAAGCTGTTCTTGAACTACTCCCGAAACGTCATGGCATATCCGTGTGGCAATCCGCATTCATATCCGAGTGGTAATCCGCACTCTCTGAATTTTGGAAGAGGATAACAAGTTTTGCCTCAGGTATGATCCAGTTTCGGCAGATCCTGCGTGGCAAACAATAAGCCGTGACCCCCTCCTAAGGACACTTTCAATCCCCCTGCTCCGTTCCAAATTCACCAGAAATAATTTCTGAAGTCGTTCTGGTTTACCCGTGTTGTCTTTCCACCACGGTTTCATCCAAAAGTAAATGCACGTGTAGTAAACGCAAATGTACATGTTCGGTCCCGAGTGCGAATCTCGTGAATATGCCTCAAAAACCTAACGCGAGCTTGCAAACTGGCACTGCGTTCAATGAGGAACTTTCTACCATTCTTGCATTTAACATATTCAAAACCTATATTATTTAAAACCTCGCACACTACTAGCCTCACACATCCCTTATATTCGATTACTTTTGGCAACTTCCGGGTTAATTTTTCTGCAGAGTCTTTTTACCTCGGTCGTATAATTATAATACAGTGTCGCACTCCCGTTTTTTGGAATTGTCTAGATTTATTACCGTGCGTCATTTTCTGCCGTATTTCCCAGGTGACTTCAGAAGCATGGTCTCGAAGTAGCAAGAGAAGATTTGCGTCTTCAAAACACATCCAACAGTTTTTACTGCGATGACACAAGATGCTGCTGTTAAACTTAAACCGAAAACAGGGTGGCCTGCGTCCATGTTAGAAATCTCTTCACAGTGCCTGCCTCTGCTTCCTTCTTGAAGAACGAATAAACTACATACATCATGTTTCGTTCTTGAGTTTTCAGCACCTCACGCTTAACGTTCTTCGCACATACTGGACCTTACCTTTTGTTAAAAAGTACAAAACCAAAAAACAACAAACACGAGAACACAAACTCAAGAAACGAGTCGATATTCGTGAGGAAGCACTGAAACTCCGTTCTCCCACAGTTTACATATACGTACTACGGTTCTCCGTAGTGAATACAAGACTGAAGCTTATTAATCGAAACGAGGTTTCTCCTTGCTATATTCCCGTTTATTTAATGTGGGACCTCAAGGCCACGAGTTGGACGAAGAGGGGGGCACTGTCATCCAATCGGATGACATTCCATCCAGTCAGATGTCATCCATCAGATCCTTCGTTACGATTCAAATATTTGGATTTGGTGTTGTCGATTGGATCATAATGTTCCCCCCTCCTTCCAGCTCGGACCTTAGATGCAATGTTAAATAAATCAAGGTATACTGCGCATCTCCGGCCACCGAATTTCCAAACTGGCGGCCAGAATAGTTTTCGTTGTTTACCTAGGCAGATGTTTGCCCTCATCTAATACCCATCTCACTTAATGTTCCATTAATTCGGACCATCATAACACAGTACTGCAATTAGAGGTGTATCTAGATATTTAGGCGTCCATGGTAAGCAAAGAATTTGTACCCCTGTCAGATTACTTTAAATTAGGGTTGTGTTTGTTTTAGTAAGGATACTCCAAAAATAGTGCCGCTTGTGAGTGTCGCCCATGGTACGTGACTACCATACCGTAGATATGCCTCTGACTACAATACTGTGATCGAAGTCTCCAAGAGTTTGATTATTTATTCCTTAGGCAATTTCATTTTACGTAACACTAGAACACCGAAAATCGTAACATCTCTTGCCAACATATCAAATGACCACCTTATCAAAAGAAACCAACCACACTCGAACGAACGATTGACAAGCGCTGATCCACGGGGAGAGAAATAAGGAAATCCCCCAAAATTGTTCAGTATCTATTAATTTTAACTTGTCACGAATCTTTCAAGCATTTTGTTTCGGATAATTATTAACCTTTGGGCGCTCGCGCGATTTAGTGTTACATACGCGATATTTTTGCCGCCGGTGAACATCTTTCCCTTTTCTTAATATAACAACTTCTCTTTATCGTCAGTTGTGGGGAATTTATTAAATAACATCAAGTGGTCATTGTGGAAGATTAAAAAATTATTGAAACATTTTTAATATTGTGCAAAAAAAAATTCTGATGGAGATAAAGTGCAAAATCCGTCTTCTACTTTGACTTCACAAAACACTGATGACAAATACATACAAATAATAATGACGTAATAAAAATCTAATGAAGTAGGAACGTAAGAATCGAATATGTAAGATAAAAATGTTGGAGAGGGGGGTGAGAATGTGTAGGTAGCTAAATATTTTATAATAACGCGACAATAGTAAGTATAAGGAATCTAGATTATTAAAATCTATTGAAACTTTCAAATTACACTTAATGAATAACAAAATTCATTTAATTTACACAATAATTAGCATAAGAGCATTATTATAACATTTTTATTACAAAAATTTATGAAAAATATATTCACATGTTCATAACACTTGTGAAAGAAATAACTGGAGCACGTGCAACGCGTGGCGGTGCGCATAGGGCGAAGACTGATGACGTTGCTCAATACCCGCAAATGTGAGTGGGTTTTAGTGAAGACGTTACCATTATCTTGAAGATCAATAGATAACTAGATAATTCCTGGCTTCCAACACGATAAATTCAAACATCAAGGCGCAACGCTGTTTTATTGTCAAAAGCGGCATTTATACCGTCCCCGCGATCGCTGGAAGGTTAAAACGAATAAAACTGTATTGCAGCATGAGCTGGTATAGCCTACGACATTTCACAAATTCTGTAATAACACCTTCGACCAAAACATTTTGAATTTACCCTACTACAATGTAGTTGTTTTATTCATTGGATAGTATTAATCTCCCGTGTGGGATGCGAAAGCATCCACTTTTTCTAATGGAATTGAATGAAAAACATGTTATACTGGTGCCTGGAATTTTCGTTTAGGAAACGCACTATCTAATTGGTATTAGACGTACAAGTATTTCCTTGACAAATTCAATGTAATTATTAATTAGTATCGACTGGCTGGCCTGCATAGGCGATTATCTGTTGTTTAAAAAATGAAGGCCGGTTGATGTTCCATGGATTGCACGGAGCGCACGAAGCAACGTGCCGAACAGAAAGGTGTACCGATTTAGTGTCGCTGCCGTTGGATTGCGGCAAGATTGGGCTGCTTTGTACTGCACGCTTATGAAATGATCGGCTAAGAATAATAGAAATAAATCTACTCGAACTATGATCTTGTCTTTAATCATTAATAACAATGGATGACGCTATAGATATACCAGTATCATCAATAAGTAGTAAGTACTATCAAATTGTTCGGATCCGGTAATTTCATTTCTTCAGTAGTATTTTTAATCGTTGAGTGTAATAATTGTTTTGAAAATTGTGATGTCTAGAAATGAAAATACCTGTCTGTGTTTTCTGGGATAATTATCGCACCATGTGTGTTGGTAGTTCTCGTTTCATTGTGTACTTTTTTGTTTCAATGGTGATCATAGTGCAGACATTCGTAACTTATGATTGGTTACGAATGGTTTTAATTGGTTAAGTTAATATTGTTGTATGCTTTAACTTCAACTTGTTCCATGTACAGAATTGGCGCGATGGAACGTTCAGTGCGTGGGGCCATGGTTCATCGGTCATTGGGAAGGCCAACCTGTGGAAAAGGCAGAAGACATTTGTCTACAAGAAGATTCCGACTCGGAAGAAGAATTAACCACGAAATTTGATAAAGATGATGTGCAGTATCTGCGAGGGTTAGATCCCAAAGAATGGAAGGTAAAATTGATATAATTTAAGATTTAATACGCCAATGTGTTTCATGACTTCACAACTGATATTTTGATTTCAGGACCAGGATCATTATGCTGTATTGGGTCTGAGCAAAATGCGCCACAAAGCAACGGAAGAAGATATAAAAAAAGCGTGTAGGTACTCTTGTATCTCTGCTGTAATATTGTATCTGTGTCTTTGTGCAAAAGTACTAGGTGTCACTTTAAAGTTTTGAGTATTTTGCAATGTAATCAGTATTTACTATTGTTATTCTAATGTGTTTATTTGTGTTTTCTGGAATAGATAGGTTTCTTACTTTCATATATAATCACTACCTCACCCTCTTCTTTGATTTGAGGGTGTGTTTAAATATATTTGTGTTAAAAAAAAGAAAATTGTGTGCCTTCGTGTCAAACAGTACTTGTATTTTAACTGGTTAGTGTTTGAGAACACCAATTCAATTAATGTTAAGACACGTAATAACAATATGTAGCAAGGAAAATTACCATCTATTTCAATGTGCAAGGTTAATGAAGAGTACATTCAATCAATACAGTCATCACCTATTCAATGTCTTGCTGTGGTACTGAAGCAAATTTTGTGTGTAATATGTTATAGAATTTTTCAGGGAAATCAATATTAACATTTCTTGCTATGAAATTACGGATATTTTTTGGAGGTGCCAATGTTTTATTAGTATAAATTTTTAAGATAGCTTTGTATGAATATGTGAAACTTGCACGATGTTAAATTGTATATTTTCGGCAAAAGTCTTTGGAAATACCATTTAATCTTCCATGATGACATTGTGTTCATTGCCTAAAGTAGGTATCAAAAAAATGTTGTGAGAAAGCTGAGTAGAAGACAAAAGTAATATGGTTTCATTATCAATTCTTCATTAACAAAATAATTTCATCAAAGTAGTCCTCACAATTAGTTTCAAAAAATAGAAAATTTCCGTGCTTTAATTTATTAATTGCATTAATTTTTCATTATCCTTTCGATCATCTTCAGTAAGACACATTAATGAATACAAATTGTGTTTTGTGAATGCGAATGAATTTTTAATGAATACCAATATGCTCACAGCCTACTGGCATTAGTTCTCACAGTATAGTTCGGAGGTACCCTACAAAATTGGATTCAGGATTTATTGCTTTAGAAAGTTGTCAGTTCAGTAAAATCATAATCCACAGGAGAATAGGATCACTGTTGAACACTCTTGTATTATGAGACATTTGCTGCACTCTTTCCAATAAATAAAAATATTTGCATATCTGATATAATACATGCCCTCCGATGTTAATTCTTGAAACTTGGGTAGTGAATAATGAATTATCAAATTAAAATATATCAAATAAGCTAATTATAAAATTTTCCATTTTAATTAGTTTTTCAATTAGAAAATTTGTAAATTGTTAATATATTAATTTCATTGAAATTCAGTTTGTTGCATTAGTTTGAATAAAGTAGCATGTACATACATGCATTGGTCAAACCTTATCTTAAGACATTTATAGATATTATCTGGTGGATAGCAAAAGGCTGACAATAGATTCTTGTTGTCAACTTATTGGCTAAGTGAATTTATTGTTAATTCTCTTGTCTGTTTTTGCTGTGATACTTTATTAGTAAATTATTTGTGAAACAATTTTAATTGTCTTTTAGCTAGGTAGAGACCTTTGAGTGGGTTACTTCCATTTGTAATTTTTGTGAAACGTGTATTGTTAATTTAAAGACTTAATATCAGCTTTGATTAATTTCTGTTTTTAAGAATGAAATTTTTTCTTGATTGCTAATTCTTGTTTTGACTGTTCACATTGACAGATCGAATGAAAGTTTTGAGACACCATCCAGATAAACGGAAAGCACTGGGAGAAGAAATACGTCCAGATGACGACTACTTTACGTGCATTACCAAAGCCTGGGAAATCTTGGGAAATCCTCGCAGCCGGCGATCTTTTGATTCAGTTGATCCAGAGTTTGATGATGGTGTTCCTTCAAATAATGAAAATTCAAAAACTAACTTTTTCGAAGTGAGATACGCTTTGTGTTATATTCAGTTTTATTAGTGTAGTACAGTGGATACATATGAGAGTGTTTTGAGATTGTAATGTTATTCTCTTCCTTAAACATGAGGAAGGGGTATATTTATTTGAAGGGTATAAAACTTAAGAGTTAAAAAAATGTTGAGTTCTATACCTGATAATACAAAAATTCATTTTGTTGTGAAGTGCTATTGTTTCTTTCAGTTTGTGATTCAGTGAGAATATTCAATTTAAAATCCATATAAATGACAAACATTCAGATTTTAAATTTCTTTTAAGTTTAGTATGTCGTGTATTTAAATACCTTGATTCTTTATTGGTAATGCATTTATATCAATTTATTTTTGTTCTACTTTATTTAATTTTTTCCCTAGATATTTGCACCAGTTTTTGAATTAAATGCTCGTTGGTCAGAAAAGAGGCCAGTTCCCAAATTGGGGGATCTTGATTCATCACGTGATGCTGTGGAGGAATTCTATGCATTTTGGTATAATTTTGAATCCTGGAGAGAGTATTCTTATTTAGATGAGGAAGAGAAGGAAAAAGGACAAGCGTAAGAATGAATACAATACAATTTGCCCTGTACAGATCTTTTATTGTGTGGTGTATTTACATCATTGTGTGTTACAATAGGAAAGAAGAAAGAAGATGGATTGAAAAACAAAATAAAGCTGCAAGGGCAAAGTTAAAGAAAGAAGAAATGTCTAGAATAAGATTATTAGTTGATACAGCTTATGCCTTAGATCCACGAATTCACAAATTCAAGCAGGATGATAAAGATAGAAAATTGGCTGCAAAGCAGGCTAAAAAGGATGCTGCTCGGGCACGGATAGAGGAAGAAGAACGTGTAAGTCTATTGTTATTATCATTGCTCTTCATCAAGTGCTCCATTATATTTTAAAAAATGGAGTAATTCAATTACCGTATATCCTCAAGTATGTCTACCCTGAATTCGAGATGGCCAAATTTTGTAGGAGCCTTCTAAGAATTTTTCAAATTTTTAACTAATTCTCACTATTTAGTCGAAATAAAATTACAAAATGTCTTATTGCCTAGAAAATTGCATAGTTTATGTGTATGTTAGGACTTTATTGCTGAACTATTATTTTTTTGTTACTTAAAATCAGTCATGGTTTTTGTCACTACCCTCATCATCTTCACATGTATGAACGTTTCTTTCTTCTTGATCCTCCTTCCATACTGGCATCTTCTGACTTTTTAGGCACCTCTGAAAGTTTTACGGACTAAATTTATGTTGTTCAGTCTTTCATCAGACACAACTTAAGAACATTCCTTTCTGTGTCGCCAGATTTGTCTATCCGCACTTGTTGATGGCCTGTGTTTCACAGTTCAAAACATAGATTTTGCATTCTCCGATCAATGAACCGAGATTCAGTGCGGCCTTGTCAAATCCACGATGTGTAACAAAATCTCAGCAATAATTTTCACATTATGTTTCGTTTGATGCAATGTCATTCGGTTAAAGATTCTCTTTACCTACCCGGTTAGAGATTCCCTTTACCAGCCCATTCAAAAATATCAGTGTGAATTCCCTGACAAATTCACTGTTAATGCCGAGAATATGAATGTGAATATAATTACTTATTGTAAGATATGTGCTATATTTTTACGGTTTACTGTTTTTTGTTACGCCTACATGTACGAGTTTCATGACATGGAATGGCAATGTTAAAAACTTAAATCTTAACCATCTAGGCTTAACCTGCATTAACAAGATGATCCCATCTTTTTTTGACCGAGATGTTTTGGGAAAAACGTCTTATATTGGTTAAATACAGTTCATTTGTTTACATGTGTTCTGTTTTATTTTGTCATTAAGTTCATGAAGTTAATCTGCATTGGTTGCAAATGGAATTCTATTCTGCATGTCAATATGGTCTTAAATATGTGTTCCAATATTTAGAGCCATTTCCACTTTGAAGTAATTTGAATTTTTTAAGTTCCATCACTGTCGAGGTTTTGAAATGCAGTAAGTATTTATTTAACACTTGTAAAATACTTGTCATTTCTTTTCAACGGAGCATTTTGCAGGTACTGAAAAAATATGGTGCACTACTTCGATAATTCTGAAAAAATCTCGTTAGTGAAGGACAGAGTAACTAGGTTTTTCATAAAAGTTTTGTGCACAGTTTAGTCATTACAAAATAATGGCTGCAGCAATTTGCTGTTACACATGTAACTATGATATTCCATTATGAAGTTAGCAACATTAATATATTGGCAGAAATGGCCCAGTCGCAACATCTTGTTCAATCTGTAGGATCTCTGAGTTGGAGATTATAGGGTTGAAGATCCAACAGTGTTGGATTTTCAATGCTAGCTGGGTCAAATTGAACTCTGGGGGAGAATTTTAGCGATCAGCTGCTCCGATCGGTAATTTTTTTGTGATATCTCCCAATAATACCAGAGCATTAACTTAGCAAACAGATTGCTCACAATTTTCCATTCATCATTGCCATTTCCTTTTTTCCCTTGACACACAAACATTATGATACATGACAGGAGACCAGTCAGAAACTTGCAGCTTATCCCTGCTGGAGGGGAAAACCCACTAGCTAATATGCGGGTTAGTGCTAGAATTCGTATTCCAGTGGAGGAGGAACACTGCCATTAGGCTCATAAGTCATTCATGGTCAAATTTGAAAATCATGTGTACCCGAATATAAGATCGTGTTTTTTCCTAAATATCTAATTCGAAAAATAGGGGATTGTTTTATTTTTGCAGATTAAACGCAGTCACTTAGGAGTGTTGTTTTTACAGTGTCTTTCCATGTCACAAAATTTGTGAATGTTGATGTAACGATAAGCTGTAAAAATGATAAAATATGTAAAAATATTTTTTGCAATTGATTTCTTGGCATTCATTGAATTTGCCGAGTGATTCAGATCAATATTTTTGAGTGTCCCAGTAAATGGAGAATCTCAATCGAATGACATTGTACCAAGTGAAACATAACATGAAAATGAAAACAAATCATTGAGATTTTGTTTACACATTTGATACATATTATGGGATTGATGAAGTCATGCTGACTGGTTTGATGACCTGAGAGTGCTAATCTGCGTATTGCAAGAGATAGAAATTCTAAAAATTTGCATTGATAAAAGTATATACACATTCTAAATCCAACCATAGAAAAGGATGAATAACACATTTTCTAAGCAAAAATTTCCAAACTTGGAAACTTGCTGCTATTTCCGTTACCTGTGAAACAGAGGAATAGAGATGTAAGAGTTCACAGTTCACAATCTAATCTTGCAAATTTGAAGTACATTATTTCATGTCTATTGTTAAAGAAAGTGAAATATTTTTTTTAAAGAATCCAAGAGCATGAATAACTGAGCGACAGGAAAATCTGGCGACAGAAACAATGTTCTTACTTAAGTGGTGTTATTTGAATGACTAAAAATGTAAATTCTATGCTTACAAATTTCAGAGGGGCTTGAAATGTCAAAGGACATCGAAGTACATGAGGAAGGCCAAAAGGGAACAATGATATACCGTATTTACGCGAATATATGACAAGGTTTTTTTCGTTTTCAACCTTCGAGGGTTGTCATATTCGTGTATGATGAAAAGATGTCAAATTCGTAATAGAAAATCGTAACAAGGGTTTCGGAGTTTCTATAAATAGCATTAAAATGAAAGCATTAGAAGTAGCAAGAAGGAGAAACTTTTCCAGACAGGAATTAAATGCGAGTGTTGGCTGGTGCGTATGGTTCATGAGAAGGAAAGGGTTCAGTCTGCGTAGAACAACTTCCCTATTGCAAAAGCTGCCTGCAGATTATGAAGAAAAACTTCTGGAGTACTAAAAGTACATTATACAATTGTGCCATCAACACAACCATTTGTTGAGTCAAATGGAGAAAGCCGACGAGACCTCTGTGTACTTCGACATGTCTTCTAACAATACAGTGACTACAAAAGGGTGTAAATCAATTATGATAAAAACATCGGGAAAAGAAAAAATGCAAGTTAGTCATGCTGAGTGTTGGCTGATAGCAAGAAACCGTTACGGGTGCAGGGCTAGGAAGATTCGCAGTGTTGCCATCTGGTACCCAACCATCTGTGTAGAGAACAACCTCTTCCAACCTTCGGATATGTTGATCTAAATTACTTTTTATGTGTGTGAAAGCTTTCAGAGGGTCGCCTTTATGGATGTAGAGAGTAAAAAGATTAGAACGATTAGTAGTCATGTCACGAAAGCACCTTGATGTACATGATAAAATTGGAATAAATACAAGAAACTCAGATAAGAGCAACGAGCACCTAGCTTAATATTTTGAAAGTGTAAGATTGAGATACAAAATCTATTGAAGGCAAGTACTTACAAAATTTGGCAATGTTATATAGATTGTTGTCCACTGAAGCTGCTACTATTTAATACAATCAGTGGACTTTACTTTCCTGTAAATAAATATAAGATATTAACTAAAAATGTATTGTCTTGAAAATATAGAATAAATAATATTTGGAGCACAAATTCAAAACTGTTTGATACACCGTCCCCGTACAGTTCAAATCAACGGAATCTTCACTGTCACAGAAGTATAGTAAAGTCTTTCAGCAATTCAATTATCACTGTGATTTATCGAAAATAAACTGAACTGTTTATAGGTTTTGACATTTATCACCAACTTGTAATTCTTAAGTTTGTTTTGGTTCCTGTAACCATTTAAAATTTGTTCTTTTTTGGTTTGTCTTGGTTATAGCAAAAAACCTAGCTGAAATTATATTTCCAGGTAACCTGCGACGAGTAATGAAATACTTGCACCATATATAATAAAATCGCTAAAAATAGTTGAGCACGACCAGATGCGTCAGTCTCGTAAGACGGCGTCAACCAGACTCCTTGCAGGAGTATAGCAAATAGGAGTCCCATCTTGCAGGAGTATACCAAAATCTCGTGGATAAAGAAGAAAAGGCAAGGCAGAGCATTACGAGAGGAGAAAAGGATAGAGAAACAACAGTGTGCAGCGACTGCATCTTCCGATGTACGTTCTTCATTGTCTAAAGATTTAAATATCGAACTTCCAAATTTGGTGAATTATTAAGAGAGACTTCTGAGAGTATATAAATATAGAATACTACCTGGCATGGCACCAAAAATGTCATTACTTCTAAACTAATGGCTGCTTTAGATAGATGACACCAGAGTGAACGATATTCTGTATAAATCCTTCAGCGACAGCGGAAGCACTTGACCACAATACCCCCGCCCCCAGAATTCTATTAATTATTTTTTTCAAATGTGTAAAACAATGAAATCTTTTAAGAGTGATATCTGATTGTTATTGTTCATTGGGATGGTAAACTGTTGCCTGTATTAAAGGGTTATATCAGGGACCCAAAAGAAGAAATACTTCGAATTTTGTTACATTTGGGAAAGTCAGCATCTTATCAGGTTTCCAGAATTGTGAAATTCTTCTGGCAAAAAGCAAGCAAACGCTGTTTACAATGTGTTAACACACTGGGGTATCAAAAACAATTAACAAATTCTTTGCTGTGACACAATTGCATCAAATACTTGATGTTTAAAAGAGCATGTCTTTTTGGAAGCTAATTTGGACAAAAAACTGTTTTTTCCATGCCGTCATCATATAAACAAATTTATTTTACTATGTGTGTTTAAAGCATTTTAAGGAAAGCTGGGAAATTGTTAAAACGATTAATTTTCAGTGTTGTGAAGAGAATGTGGAAATATTCTTAGAGTCGAAATTTAAATAAAGTGAAATATGCAAACCCACATTGTGAGGGGCTTATCGTGAACTCAAGTTCTCCCTAAAATTTTTGGGAGGACACTCTAGAAAAAACTTAAGATACATCCTGCTGGTGTGATGAATCGAGCTTAATAGATGGCAAGAGCTGTTAAAAAATGTTTCTGCTAAGATCAAAAGTTCAACTATCCAGTGTAATTAAATATGCTATAAAAAATGTATATACATTGATTGTAACTGTTATGTTAAACCGTGGCGTCAGTTCAGTGTGGCTGAAAACCTGGACAAGCAACTCTTCATATTTACAAGCTCAAAGGATAGTTATAAAGTTCAAAGCTGTGAATGACTGTGCTAAAAGGACTGTTAATTTAATGCAAGATTTTTATGGACTACTGACTAGATGAGCGAAAGCCATTTGTATTGAGTTGTGTTCAATCACATCTTTTACTGCAAAAACGAAACACTGAAAAATAGTACTCCCAAGAAAAGTAAAAATCTTTCACAATCTAAAGAGTGAAAATGAATTAAATTGTAATAAAAAAGTATATATCAAACATTCAAATTTCGCACCCAAGTTATTAAGGATTAATATCGGCCTATTAAGATGAAATTTTATTTTTGTGGAAATTTGACCCAATGGAAAATATTTAGGGTGCGAACAAAATTAGTTCGTGTTTTTTCTTTTTTCTTTCTCGATATAAGGGACACCCTAATATAAAAATACAGCAAAATTCATTAACAGCACGAACTGAAACTTTTAATATCTTTATTTGCACTTATAATATCAATTATTTTCAATTGTTTTTATTCGGATATTTTTCATTAGTAAATTCTCTATAGGCTACTTCAGAGTTCGTGCTCTCTCCATACTGGATTCTGCATTGACTTCTGCCTCTAAGTATCGAAATGCGGTCTTGACACCTTTCTATGCCTCTTGCAGTTTTGGAACGCCATCCCATTCTCTGATTGCCCCGTTTGTGCCTCATTCGGCCCTTCTGTCATCGCCCCGTCGAGTGTGCTAATGCTTACACTAAAACCCCACCATGAGTTTTAGAGGAGTAGATCAGCAAGAGCACTTATATTCTGCTAGCAGGCATTATTAAAAAATATCCATTCATACTAGTAGCAAATGCATGTTTGATCACTTATTACTTGAAGAGTGGCCAGGGCAGAACCATTTTTATGGTAGTGCCGTGCTCCTGGGTACACCTGGCATGTGATAAAATCCTTGGCTGATGATCAGTATCAGAATCAGTTCAGTAACCATCGTTAACTGCCAATTTGTCTGGGTATCCCATTCCTCTAGAAAGAAAACCCCGAAGTAAAATTAAATTAAACCCTTAGGTAAGGTTAAATTTTATTCATATTTGTTCTCCCATACTCCCATGATGATCTTTTTATTGCCTTAATATTTTAATTTCAGGTCTTATTATAAAATTTAATAGAAAAGTTAAAAACTTTTTCTTAAAAATCGTAGGAAATTAACATATATTTCAATTTTTGTTAGGAGCATTCTGTCATGATATTCTGAATAGCCTGAAGAATGCCCCTGTGATACTAATTTGGAATTAATAATTATATATAGAGTCACACACACAGTAGAACTCCGGTAACCGAACTAATTCGTGGGTGTGGTATGTTCGGATTCGGAAATGTTCGGTTATCCGAACAAATGTACCGTTCATGTACTAATACATCTACAGGGTGATTCAGTCCTCTTTGATAACACGCAGGGACCTTATCCCATATGACATGTACAGAGTGAATTTACCAAAATTAAATACTCTTCGTCGTTTAGTTTTGTAAATAATTAACGTTGAAGTTGGGACTATGCGATTGTGCTGGTGTAACAGGGGCTACGACAAATGAGCGAGAGGGCTTGCCACTTCTCTGGGAAACTCGAGTGTTATTGTGTGTCCACTTGAGAGCTAAGCTCTTTCGGGTTCGTGTCTAGAGCGTTTCTCGCCGATGGACACAGTTCTGAAAACAGGCAACAGAGTGGCGTGTTGCTCATGGAGAGCGGTCGCCCTCTTACCTCCGCGCGAGGACTCGCGCCGACTTGCTCTCAGCATTCGAAACGTGTTGGAAGTGACTGCGAGCGCCTATATTTTAAGGGATAAATGGGGGAAATTCCGTGTATTTCAATAATAAATAAAAATGTGAAGATAATGCGTCTGATACACAATATAGGGCCCTGTTGTTCTGTGGTATACCACCAGTCCCAAAGACGAAAAAGACGATGCACTAACGAAAAGTGCACGAGAAATGGGATGTACCATTGATGAAGTAAAGTAGAGGTGCTACAGAATGGCTGACTTTCGTACTATTTCATTCTATTCTTGCCTGAAAATTAAAGAAAAATTAGGAGCTATTTTTAAGAAGATTTGGAAAATGTCCTAGGGGATTCATGTAAAATACCCTAATGATTTAAAGAATGTTTTTCGAAATCGTAAAGCTTCGAATCGGGCCAGATTGAATATGGGGGAAAATCGTACGCACAGTTAAAGCCATGTTGTTGTTCAGACAGGCGGAAGGACTGACAAATGAATGACCGTAAAAAATCGTTATTAGGAAACCTCAAAACGTAAATTTTTGTTGAAATTTCGCAATCGATTTTCCGCAGCATTAGGCTCGGTGTACAAAATATCACCAACACTATTTCTGTGTATCCCAGCCTGTTGGGTTGGAAAAACAAGTTGAAAATTAAATGATTAATTCTGCAAACAATCCTTTGGTTTCCTGACGTTAAATCATGCCGAAACCAATTTGTTAGATCATTAATTTTGTAAAAAGTCACAAATTTAAATTTTCGGACATCGGTTCTTAATATCGCCTACACCTGCTCCTATTTCCACCAGGCGGAATTAGTGAAGTCAAAACAGAACAAATGGTTGGTTATGTAGTTTTTTTTTTTTTTTAATACTAGATTCGTGCACTTTTCGTTAGTGCATCGTCTTTTTCGTCTTTGGAACTGGTGGTATACCACAGAACAACAGGGCCCTATATTGTGTATCAGACGCATTATCTTCACATTTTTATTTACTATTGAAATACACGGAATTTCCCCCATTTATCCCTTAAAATATAGGCGCTCGCAGTCACTTCCAACACGTTTCGAATGCTGAGAGCAAGTCGGCGCGAGTCCTCGCGCGGAGGTAAGAGGGCGACCGCTCTCCATGAGCAACACGCCACTCTGTTGCCTGTTTTCAGAACTGTGTCCATCGGCGAGAAACGCTCTAGACATTAGATTAATGCTAGATTAATGCTAGCCTCTGCTGCCCAGAGAAGTCATCTGAATAGTGTTCATTGCAAAATGTACAAATGAGGTCCATCAATTTAATATCACAAATGCCTTCATCATCACTGCCAGAGCCACGAGGAAGATCACTTAAACTTTCCCTGTCAGAAGAGGTTTTTTTTTTTGCTTGGTTTTTCTTTTTGTCGGCAACATTTGTTTTTGTTTTCCGCTGTTTGATGGCTTAGGACATTTTTGCGAACTATTTTGCTTTTCACTATAAAACGTATTCCAGCCTTTTTCTTGTATAGAGAGCTGGTTAAAACTACACTCGCCCCGCCCTTTCGTTTTCGTGAAGATGGTTTTATTTGAGGTGCCGCTCTTACTTCCTAAGGTGATACCGTGACCATCTCGTACCAACCGCAGCGTCAGTTATTGAGCTAGATGGGAATGAGGTTTGTTCTCCCGCATTGTGCTTATGTTTACTAACCATATGCATGGCCGTATGGATACGAATCTGGGAGTTTTGATTTACTTGAGATTCCTTTTACTTTCGGAAAATAAAAGTAGCAATATGTAATGTGGTCTCTGGGTTCCCTCTACAACTGTGGTATGGCAATGGCATAGATAAGTGAGTTCCATGCAACCAGGCTCTTAAAATAGAGGGAACAACAAGAGCAACAGTTCTTTGGTGACCAACACTTATTCCTCGTCTACCTTTGATTCAAAATAAAACTCGTGTGAGTTTTTGGCGATCGGAAAAATGGGATGTCTTGTAGACTTAACTGGCCACACAGAACACACAGACTTAACTGGCCACACAGAACACACAGACTTAACTGGCCACACAGAACAGAAACGATTTGGTGAATTAAGACTTCCTGAACATCGGTTAGTATAAGAAACACAATATGCACAATCAATATTTTTCGCGTTAGCGGATTTACACACTTCAAGAAAATTTATTCTCCCCCACCCCAAGTGCTTATCTCACCGTCCCCTCTCTAATCACAACACTAGGCAATAATATTCCTAAAAGAACTGAACGTGAAAAGCGCCGCGACAACATAAATGACGCAACCGATCGCAGATGAAATTGCGTTTCCAGAAAAAAAATTAGGTGATAGCGAGAACTGGTTTTCGCCATTGCCATCAGGGCAACTACATAACAATCACATTTTTGTTCTGTGGTTAATTTCATTATCGCACTGTGTAATTGGTAAACTGACCCTTTAACGTTCTCTATACTTCGTATACTTCTCGGCTTACATTTACGTATACGAGGAAATTAAAAAGAAAATACATAATTTACGGAACCAGGTAAGCAAAAAAATATTCTGAGGCCTCAGTTTCGTGATTATTTATATTTTATAATCAAGTAAAACTTTTTAAAAAAAGTCTCAAAATAGAAACTATTGTGTGTTTTGTTGAAATTTTGAAGTTATGTTAAATAATGCGTGTTGCTTACGAATTGTCTAAAATGTTGCACAACCTCCATCTTCACTGGATTCTCGCATCTCCATCGCGAACTGACTGCTCTCCAATGGACATACATGTGAAAGGTAATCTCGAGTCGGCGCGGCGAGTGTACTCTCGAGTCGCTCGCAGGTGGACAGGGTATTGCGAGCTTCTGTCGATAGTAGCTCGCGTTAGTTACTCTATAGTGGACGCTCACCTTAATACTATCCGAGAAGCCCCGGGCATGAGCACAAGGCAAATGGCGCGTGGGGTCAAGACATCACAGTGCCTCGTGTGGCGAACAATTCGTGTGGAGAGATTACTTTTGCATTTCCAGTGGATGCACCATTTTCGCAGTATGCTCTTATAATGTAGGTTTTACTTCTCTAGGCATTTCCTGCGTAAATGCAAAGAAAACTAGGAATTTTGTTCTTTGGTTTGATGAAGCCTGTTTTACAAGAACTGGCTCAATTAATGTGCACAATTTGCATGCGAAGGCTGAGGAAAATCAGCATGTTGCACGTAGTGTAGCTAATAAAGAGCGATTTTCTCTAAATGGGTTGGTTGGCATTGAGGATGAATTTATCCCGGGTCCTCATTTTCTACCCGAAAGTTTGAGTTCTGAACGTTCTGTATCTGAATTTTATAACTCCTGTATTCCCAACGCTTTTGGAGTTGGGGATTTATGCTACGAAAGTCGAGTATCGGTGACCTTCGGAGCATTGAGTGTGGCAGCAGAAATATGGGTTCAACCCGGCAAAGACGTGCGCGTCATTGAGGCGCGCGTGTGGAGAGCGAGACAGCACACGCGCATCGTTTACCTCTGGTGAGCTTTCTCGACTTCTATTTTCCAGCATACTCTATCCACCACATCTTCCAACAAACAATGTGAAGATTTTTTTTAAATTCAGAGGTGTCAATGGTTTTGTTATATATTCATTAACTTTTGAAAATCCAAAATCAATTAAACAGATTTTGACTGACAGTTGCAAATATTTGATAGTGTTATTCCATCTATTCTAATATTGTGTGTATTGGCTGAATTTTTATTCTCAGCGTTAGTATATGGCACAGCTGATGTCATGCATCAGCAAGGCTCCAAGGAAGAGGCTACCATTAATTATTTTCTGTTCACTTGCGTAATGGAACCGACTTTTTATGCTCTTGGATTGTAAAGAAGTGTTGAATTGAAGTTTTTTGCTCTATTAATGAAGACTGTTTTTGTTAAAGTATTTAATGTATTGCAGTTTTATAAGAGTGTTTTATTTGTTGCTACTTTCTGGAAAATCATTTTGTGTGTATTTGTGCAGCAGCATGTTTGCTGCTGCAGGCCGCTAGTTAATCATTATGTGTAAAATTCATATAATATATGAAAAACATTGCTCTCCTGTGTGTTACAGAGAGCTCAGGCTGCAGACGAGGAAGCACGCCGCATTAAAGCCGAACAGGAAGCTGAAGAGAAAGCCAAACAAAGTGCTTTGAAAGCTGAACGAGATGCTCAGAAGAAAGCCTTGAAAGTTCTGCGAACTGCCTTACGTAAATTAGCCAAATCTAAAGATTACTATGCTAAAGACAAAGAAGAAACGGTACACCACATGGCCAGCTTGGAAAAGATTTGTGAATCGTTCCAAGCACAAGAGTATGTGTTTGTAACCTTCTGTTATGTTGTCAGCTGTGATTGCCGTTTGATGATGTAACATGTGGATCTTCATTACAGTGTTATCTGAATCTTCTGTTATATGTAGGTTGGACAACTTAATTAGCAGACTTGCAACAGAAGGCCGCGATGCATTTGTAGCTGCAGTGAACGAAGTTGAACGTCGAATAGAAGAGGAGAGACAAGCTCTGATGGATGTAAGCAAACGTGGCAGTACTAGTGGCCCTGGACGAAGTAAGGGAGGTTGTGCCCCATGGACTCCTGAAGAACTTCAACTTCTGATTAAGGCTGTGAATATTTTCCCTGCTGGGACAAATCAGAGGTACACATTCTCCAAATTATTTTCCGTATTTTTTGACTGATAGTAATATGGTTATAATATTGGCCATGAATATCGTGGCTATACCAAACCTAGTTCAATCCCTATTAAAAATGAATGTTTTAAGAGTGCAAATCAACAGTAAACCTTCCCTCAGATAAGTAAAGCCTATGGCCCTGTGTCTTACTTTACAGCATGTAAGAGAGCTGTGCAATGACATTACTGGTTAAAAGTTCTATGTCGGCAAGATGAGGAAATTTGTCTTCCGAGTAATATTGCAGTTCACTGCTTAATTGCACTGTATGTCATTAGGTCAGCAACTTAAGCCTGTGTATCAAAACTAACATAGCTGAGGAGATCATGAGATTTGGTGTCTTGTTTGGGTTGTAGTGCTTTTTTTTTTTTTTTTTTTAATCTTTGTCAAGAAAATTGAAAATTTAGTATCAACAATAAAATTAGCACTTTGTTATGAAATCAGAAAATAAAATGGACTAAAGAGCCTTTCTGTAGCTCCACTTTTTATCAGAAAATCAATTATATGTGTAGTTTGAAATCAAAAATATGTTAGTAATGGTAATGTGTGAAATGTAATAAAAAAACACAAGCTGTTAGAATAGTGTTTTTATTATATTTCTTACAAATTCCCATTATTTATTATATTTTTAATTTCAGACTTCCATTCCAGTTTGGTTATCCTGAAGATGGCACATAGAACTGGACAAATGTTCTATTTCTATTGCTGTTTTATTGGCTGTTTTCAAAATATGTGCGTAATTTTAATTTACTTTTTCCTTTATATCTTTGAATTTATAATTCTTGATTTGAATTGTATTACCTATACTAAAGGGGCTTAGATTTATTTCAACTGTTACTTTACATATTAGTAAAAGGTTCTTCAATTTGTGCATTTTCTTACCAGTGTTTATAGCCATGTCATTCAGTGCAAAAGCTCACTAATTGATTATATCTGTTGATATTGAGTGCCTCCTATTAAACTTGTAAAAGTGAACAAATGTTTTCGGACTTGGAGGGTTCTCCATTGGTTATCTGCAATTGGTAATTAGTTCATAGTCCTCAGCAAATACAGTTGAACCTCGGTATTCCAAACTAATTGAGGGTATGGTCTGTTCGGAATTGGGTTGACTTACACTGTAGTCATTGTTTTTTGTTCATAAATTAAATGAATACAAATCGGGTTTTATTTTTTCCATTTCAAATTTTATTCAGATTATCTAAAATTTCAGATTAGCAAGATAGAACTTATTTACTTACTGTTTGTCAAGAGTAATTTTCTGATGGTGAGTTTACAACTCCAAATTTTTCTTACCAATGAAGGAGATGATCTTAGACACGTTTGTTTGGTAAATTAGTGTTGCGCAGAGATTTACTATTTTATTTATATAACAGGAGATGCATTTAATGATCCTTTCAATAATATGTTTAACATAATTTTTCACAATATGGCAAAGGCTCTACTTCATCTGGGAGGAAGGGAAGCAATCACATACAACAGTGAAACCTCTATATAACGATTTTTAAGGGACCAGAAATTCTGAATACCGTATAGAGGAAAACCCCATAAAGAAGAAGACTGTGTATATGGGCTTTTGGTTGTGACCTAAAAAAATTGAAGTTGCATAGAGGAAAACATTATATGGAGGAACGTTATAAAGAAGTTTCACTGTACTTACTCCCTTGTTTGTTTTCCTCAATTGAATGATAATTTTTGCCCAACATTTTGATTTGGTTTAGACAACATCACTCTTGTAGACACTTCTATTTTGTCAAATACTAAATACTGAGCTTCGTTACTCATAATAAGTGAGTGTTTTGCTTTGTTGTGTACAATAATTTGTGGAAAAGACATATTAATACTTGAAACCTCAGCTGTTTGTAAGCAGTGCTGCAGTTACGCCGACTCAGATGTCTTCCTAGCAGCTCTATGGCATGAAACTTCACTTACTCTTTTGAGGACTCCGTAAGATTTGTTTTACAAGGACAACTTTTTTCCCATTTTATTCATATTTTCTTTAGTAATTATTTTGTATGAAATTAAGAGATACTATGTATGTACATTATTATTGTGTGTATATTCTTGAAGTACTTTGATTTGGATGTGAAATTCTACCTCAGTATTATTCAATTATAATGTGTGTTTTGATAAATTAAGAATGAATGAGTTTGAGTTGAGCCTACTCTCTCTTTTAGATACATTAAACATTTGTTGACTGCATTTCTTTTCAAGACTTTTCTCAGTTCTAAATGTTCTGTAATACAATGTACAAATGTAAAATACATGTGGAGTACTAACTTGGGTGGCAAGTACAGAGTTGCAGCTTAGATATGCCAGTGTTTGAATATCTTTTAGGGGAAGGTAGTTTGTCCTAACTTTCTAATATCCCATGAGTACTTTGGTGCGACTATTGTGATCCCTTGCCAAAATCCTTTATGCATCCCAAGTGCCTATGGTGAAGTTAAAAATATTTTATGTAGCAGGATGGCCACTTTCCAGAAAGCTGTCAAAAGTCATGAAATTACATTGATGTGAAGGAGCCAGGGAAAATCAGGGTATTTTTAGAATTGTTACAAGTCAGGAAATTATTTGAAGTAATTATAATACTTGATATTGTTCTTCAAATAACATTGGTGCTGTGTTCTTTTTTGAATTGTTTTTATTTGGGTGGAAAATATTGTTAGTTTTGTATATTTAATAGTGAAATCAGAAAGTTGACAAATAAAGAGCAAGAGGTACAAAGCATTTTGAATCATGTTTCTGTCTTTCACAATGTAATAATACAAGAGAATCTGAGTAACCATGGAGAAAATGGCTCAACTGAAATATATCATTTTCAAACTCCACCTTTCTTGTTTTATTTACAATTTTCATTAAATACCATTAAATACTCTATAAAAATTTTGTTGGGAAGAAAGCCTTGGAAAACTGGAAAAGGTCTGAAAATATAGAGGAAAAGTGGTCATCCTATATTTGCATTACCTTTTTGTGCTTTTTGTAAGTTTATGAAAGCAGTTAATATTAACATGTATGTTTCTTGAAGGTGGGAAGTTGTTGCGAACTTCATCAACCAACATCATTCAGGAGGTGCGAATGCTCGTTCTGCCAAGGAAGTTTTGTCCAAAGCAAAAGATCTCCAAAGTTCCGATTACACTCAAAATATTTTGAAAGTGACTGCCAACAAGAAGGCGTACAACAATTTCGAGAAAGATAAGGGGAACGTTGATATTGGAGCAGCTGCTTCAGAAAGATTTGATAGTAAGATCATTGCAACAGATATTTTATGCATTTTTTTAACATTAGTTTAACAGATGTAATGATTTATTTGCTAGTCCCTAAACATTAAATATCAATGTTCATAAGTACTGCATTTTGAATGCTACCTAGGCAGTGAAAAATAGGAAATATATCTGTCAAATTATTAATATTTTTGTGTGCAATAACTTTGTAAAAAACTTTACAGTGTTGACTTTATATTTTTCAGTTGCTTTTTTAAATTTATGTTATTTGTATTTATTTTATTTTTTAATACGAGAATTAATTCTAGATACTGTACAGTACTTGCAATAAATCTTGGATCATGCAGATTATCATCTTTGTGGGATCGAGATGATGTTCCCAGTATTCAGAAATTCATTCTGATGTGCCTATCACACATGTGACTAGTGTTTTACTTCCGTTTGTTTGCTAAGTCTTATTCAGACATGTTGTTCATTTCCATTTCCATTTCTTTTGTGCATTCTTGAAAATTACATTCTGGTTGTAAAGAAGGGCTTCAGTTGGGAGATACCATGTACAACCAGGCTGCAGGCAGACAAACAATTTGATTATGCAGTTCATTGTATTCCAGTTCAGTGTATTTCAATTGTCACTTTGTAAAGATTGTCATTGTCTAGATGTATACCTTCTACATTTGTTAGCAAAATGAAAATACAGTTTCCAAAGCATACTTTTGCAAATTTCTTTTTGGTTTTACTGGTGCTCCATCTTCTCAGTGGGGGACAATCTGTAATAATGTATCTTTCACCTTGCCATTAGGTTCCTTTGGTAGTTTTGATAAAAACTTTCGTATATGTGAGTTCTGGTTGCCATACATTGAGTTGCAAAAATTAGTGCCTCTTATTTCTCTCTAGAATGTTTTGCTTGCACAGGCAATTACAACCTGTATGAGATCCAAATGCCTTTCATTCTTTTCACAAAGACAATATTTAGGGTTTATTGTTGCCCAGTATGTTCCGTATCTTTGTGTTGCTTCTGCCAAGTTTATCTCTTGATGTTCTCCTTTGCATTTTTGGCAGTCTCTGGTCATGGATATCTCTTTCAAGAGTCCCATGAATGCTGTGGATCTCAAAATTCAAGAATGAAGAGTGGCCAGCATATCTCTGGTCTTAATATTTAGATTCTGTTGTTCTCTTAATTTTCAGCAAATTCTTTGCTTCTATTACTGTTACAATATAATGGGTAACATCTGCTGTAAAATCAGCTGTCCTTTTCAATCATTTTTACCAATCATAATAATCATACAATTTGGGATGCACCATTTCGAAGATTTTAGACATTTATGGATTTGCTGACCAATAGAAGATACTTATTGTTGCTTGACTCCACTAAATCTAGTTTTAAATAATGGAACTGACAAGGAATATAAACAAGACTAATTATTACTGTGCTGTCTATGATAAACTGAAAACAGACTGACCCACCTGATATGATTGTGACTGACCAGATCCTGGGTGTATTGGATTTGGCTTGACCTTACCTGGCCATGATTAACCCGACAAAAACTTTGGTCCAATCCTGATTGACCAACCTTACTAGTCCATGACTCTCTGACGTGACTAGGCCATTCATGCAATGACTGACATGACCTTAGCAATCCTGTTTGCAGATGAGAGCAGAGGCTTCAAATTTGGAATATCTTCATTTTACATTGCACATTAGAGGGTTATCTTTGATTTCCAGGGTGTTGTGTTTTTGCCCTGTTCTAGTTGCGGGGCTTCCTTCTGCAGAGTTATCTTCAATGGCTCTACTAATGGTTTCACTTTTTGAAGGTAATTTGGTCCCCTTGTAATTTCAGAATTCAAAGCATATATCTCGGCTGGATTGAATCTTCACATTTTGTAAGTGTTACTTATCTATCCTAATTTGATAGATACCATGGGATGTGTCTTTGATTAAACTTGATACTTGGATTTTATGTTGTATAGCCTGCATGAAAGGCTTTGTTGTCCTAAGTGTAAAACTTACCATTACTGGGTTGGAATCACTCTGCATTTAGGATAATGGGGCCATTGCTGGGTTGAAGAAAAGTGATGAAAGCAAGTCACCTGAAAAGGTTCTATATTATTATTTTTGTGTGGCAGTTACTTCATCAGTAAGAAATAGGGGAATTGTGTAGTGAGGCAGTGATTCCCTGCTCTCCGTATTACTTGTTCTGGTGCATAATCTCCACCAAAATTATTAGATCTCCAAACAGCCAAAGTACTATTTTTATTAACTTTTTGTGTATACATGCTGCTAAAAAATAGTTGGAGGGGGGGGGGGGCTGAAAGTTAGTCTTTTTCTCTAGGCAGAGAATATTTGAATACTTCCAGCAGTTGTGGACTGCCATGCCAAAATAATAGTTTTTCTGCGAATATATAATGGTCTGAATGGCCTTGCATTACACAGTTGATCCTCATGTTTTTAGTTCATTTTTGCATGGGGAGTTGGCTGAATTCTATAATACTGGAATGTACCTTGTACACATGCATGACTGGAATTATCCAGTTGTGAGAAAGATTGTCAAAAGCTTTCTTACATGTTGGTGTCATTATATGCTGATGTTGCCATCCCTCGTTGTGTTAGCAATACTTTTTTTTACTGTGAGATTTTTTTTTTTAAACTAACTGATCCTTTTCAACACTACATGTTTTTCAGTAAAATTCCATGTTTTGAGTACATGCCAACAGATCGTGTCACCAGTTGTTTTGTTGTTTTTCACAATTATAAGCAGATCTGTCTATATTCATCAGCCGTTTCTCTGGATCTTAGGATTCATAAATTTTGTTGAAATTTGTCTTCCATTAGCCAACCTATTAACTGCTTCCCAGTTCCTTTCTTAGAACATACTTGTTATAGTTGCAAGGTGTTACTGGAGACATGAAAATTTTTAAGCTTTATATATAGTCTTATTCTTTCCAATTCACTATTGTTTGGGCGTGAAAAGTGCTATGGAGACTTGTCTTTATTGCAACCCGTTTCTGGAAGTGAACAGTATCTCATTACCTCTGCCCAAGTTCTTGGACCTGTGTTGTGGAAAGAATTGGAAATGTTTACCAGAATTCATTGATTTTATTGACTGCCAGAGTCTGGTAAGTGCAATGAAGAAAATTGATGATCTACTTGCTTACAGAAAACGGGAGGAAAATTTGTAATTGGCTGAGGGTTTTTGTAGTTATGTGTATATATCAATGAGTGGCAGTTTGGAAATAAGTTTACGTTATGTAATTCCTTTAAATTTGGTGTTTAATACAGTAAAAAATGTACATTTAATTCAGATATAGTTTATCAAGTTTTCTCCTCATACTTCTGTGCCTCTGGCTTCCAATAAAATTAATAATAATGATACTTCTATTGTACTTCAGTTTTGCATCGTCAGTGCTATTGAAGTTTGTACTGTACCACCGTGTTGTCATTTGTTTTTCATTCTTTGCTTTCTTATTTTACAAACTTATTCTTAGAGTTGTTCCAGCAATTCTGCTAAAAAACTGCATGATCTATTGGTGTGGGTGTTAGACTTCTGTAAAAATGTTATTTATCATGAGTGAGGGCTTTTGTTCCTCTAATGTGGTGGTTCTTTCTTGAAATATTTCTTTTTCACATCTAAGTTAATGTTCAAATGAACTCTAAATTTATTTATTTAGAGAAAAATATTTAAATACATAACAACATTAATATTACAAAATTAGTACATTACTAATTAAACAATTATAAGTGTAAGAAGAAAGTAAGTAAATAAAAATCATGAAAATTAATATTCCCAAATTGTGACAATTTATCTGCATTAGATGCAGCGGAAATTAATGTTTCATTCAACATGGATATTATGTTACTACGCCAAAGTAAACTGAAAGCTTAAGAGCGTAGGCTTCTGCGGCCGGAGTCAGTATTTATTTGGCTGTCCGGGTGACGCCGCGTCCATGGCGAAGGTGCCGACGTTTCGGTTGCCATTCTGCGAGCTTCCTCAGGGCGTAATGTCCTGAGGACTTGGACAGCCTAGTAAATACAAACTGCAAGTAATCATAAAATACTCATGATTAATTTAACCATTTCAAACTAAGTCTGTTAATTATTGCATGAAGTTGTAGTGAGCAGTTTTTTATTCTTGAATCTGGTTTCAAATGTCCTTCCTTAAATTCTACCAATCGATGAAATATTGGACAAACAATAGGAATCTTATTGTTTCCTTCAGTTTGTACGTACTTACAATTTTTATGTATTTTTATATTTTTTCCTACAATGTTTTATTCATACTTATTCAATGAGATAGTTCAGTGACAGAGGTTTTTCTCTATTTTATTTATTTTCTTTTATTTGTGAAGGCTTACTGCATATGATCTGTTGTGAAGAATGTGTGCAATCTGTTAAAGTGTCTTGATCAATAACAGCTTTGATCTTTTCTTAAAACATGGCTGTCATATTCACAATGATTTGAGAGCCATGTACAATATAAGGTGTAGATGTTATAGCCCAGTTGCCTTCTAAATATTTTCAAACTCAATAGTACATTAATTTTCTGGATCCCTGATAAATAATCTTTCAGAGGTGGTGCCTGTATGTGTCCAATGAGTTATTTGTCTTAATGTATTTAGAAACAAGTAAGTTTGAAATCATAATTTTAATTAAAAAGCTGTCTTATTCTTATTCTTTCAAATCATCCCCCTAATATAAACAGATATGTGATTCTTCATGTGTGCTGTATATAAGTGATGACAAAGTGCAGAAGATTGAAAAAGGATAGAACTTGTTGAAAACCTAATATTTCATAATAGGGCTTTTATTTTATTTTATTATTATTATTATTATTATTATTATTATTATTATTATTATTATTATTATTATTGTTATTATTATTATTATTATTATTATTTTTATTTTTTTTTTTCTAAAAATGTAACAGATAAAAGGTTTTGGTTAATTCAGAAGTGCATGGTAAAATAACTTAAACAGCAATCAACAAATCTTACAAAGAGTGACCATTTTAAAATAGTTTCTATTTGCTTTAGAAATACTCAAGGACAAGTTAGTACACCAAAAATTACTGAAAAAAAACACAAGGCAGATGCCACCCTTCGTACTGCCCTGACGGAACTTGTGGAACAGGAACAAATGGAACATTTTTGTAACATGACTTGACCAATAACTCAAGCACGCACACACAGAAAATAAAAGAAAGTATTATAGTGCAGACTTGATGTATGTTTCTCGATATATGTTGACACTCTGAAACTGAATGTGAAGCCTAACTGAATGTCTAACAGATCACACTTTAGAAGCCTCTTCAGAAAGCAATTTTTTTATTTCCATAAATTGATTTGCATAGTATTTGAATTATGTATTTTATGATGAGGATGAGATGTTTTCCAAATTTGTAATTTGGCACCCCTTGACCCCAATTATTTATTGCTTCATTTAAATTTTAGGGGGGTGCCCTATTTTGGGTTTTGATATACATGATTTGAAACATTTAATTAGAACATAAAGGAAGGCGCAAGTCAAAGGATTTTATTGTATTATACAGGGATAACTCCCTGGACCCCCCCTTTAAAAAGCATTAAAAATAAAACTTTGGTTAATTGCCCATCGAGACTAAAGTGGTAAACGCATTAAAAGTGAACTTGGATGACGTAGATAAGTTCGTCAAAGAGAACGTTTTCAGGACTTCACTTTGGATTCTAAATTTTGTAATCGATTATGAATAATAAACTTTTCTATCAAATAGTTTTCAGCACACTTTTTAGTTGAACAAAAGTTTTTGAACCAGCACCCCAGAAGGGTTATGCCTATTCTAGTTATGACTGCCAAATAATGGATCATTTTTAATAACCCATTGCTTTTACAAAGTACTTATTGCCAGTTTTGCCCTTTCTGCAAATTTCCCGCTTTATTTAGCAGATTTTAAAATGTTTCAGCAGTATTAAAAAAGTAGTATAAAAAAGTATCTAGGATAGGAGAAAATGTAGTGTATTTTACTTAAATGAAGGGGATCATTGGAACACTTCATGAAAAGCACATTATTTTCATTATTGGTTTTACCTGACTCGAATGCAGAAGTTGAAGGAATTTTCAACCACATCATCGTAAAAACTAAACACTGGATGAAGTTGCCAATGATTAATGCTTTATTGACCATACAATTTAGTCTAGGAAGGATGGTGCTACAGTTGCTTATATAAGGGATTTAACTTGCCATCTGATTATAAATTCTGAATAAAAGATATGTATTAAAGTTATTTTAAATAAAATATATCAGACAATGTATGTAGTTGTAGAAAATGTTACATGCTTAAAACAACGTTTGTAATTTTAGCAAAATTTCCAGATATGTAACTAAGGGCTTGTACAATTTTCGAAAATGAGTATTCTCGCGTAATTTTGCGTGAAATACAGGCAATTTTTAAACTATTTTCTTATATACTGCTTCAATTTTTTCTGATTTTTTAAAAATATATTTACTTAATTCCTTTTTATTTAAATAAAGCAAAGTACATTTATATAAATGGCATAAGTCCCACTTTGGGTGAATTCTATATTTTCGAAAATTGCCAAAGTACATTATTGATAAGATTTTTTCCCTCACGAAATCCATGGTAAATTTTTTAAGTAAGGTCACGTACAATTGTTTGAGAATAGAAGAGTTTTTTCTCGTGTTTTAGGCTACAGTAAAGGCAAATTGTTGTATTAAAAAATATCAAAAACGGCTGCAATATTTCCCCCTCGTAAGAAGCTTAAAATGCGGCGCAAGTCTAATTGAATGCTTAAACTTCACCTCGGGGTAGCTCGGAACAACGATCCACCATCGACTGACTGCTGCTTTGCTGGGGTCGGGGTACAGTCCCTATGCCTTTCCTGCCAGTCTCTTCGGTGGCCGTTGCGCCTTCCAGATCGGCGGGGAAGGTAGGGGAGGCACTAACGGCCCTTTCCTAGCACGGTTCTTGCTCTCGGCCGACCGCCGTCGCCTGGCCTGCGCCTGATGGCGCCTCCCGGCTGCCTGTCTAGCCCGGGACATAACTCTCGGCCCGTCAGTAGGCCACAGGTCCCTGTCTGCATGGTACCCAGTGTGCTCTCTGCCTCACTCGTGGGCACAAATGCTGTATATACAGTAGTAGCTTTGCTATTCGTTGCAATCTTGGGAAAATTGTTCCCCCGCTCGATTTATTGCTATCACTTGCACTTATCAAATTTACTGTTTAGGCACAGTGGAGCTACCCGAGGAATCTACTGGTTCTGCGCAGCTGTCGGTTTTGGGGTTTCCCCCCTCTCGGCAGGTAAGCGTTGCAACTAGTCACAGTAGGAATCATCGGACGTCCAGCACAAGTCATTCTCTTTCGTTTCATCGTGATTCGTGACCAGCCTCTGAAACTGGATCTTGGAATATTTTGCGTCAGGATTATAATGATTTGAACGACCGGTTCGAAAGAAACCATGCAATGAACAGTGTAAATGGGCGAGTGCGAAAGAACAAAGAAGGCGAAGAAACATTTGCGGTTCCGTGGAAACTGCGAGTTTTCACTGTACATAATATTGTAACAAGTTACACCGGCAGAGTTATCTCAGCTGTCTCTGCAGCGATTATGGCGAGGACGTAGAGCTCGTGTCCCGACGGTGGTGGATTTTTGACGCTAGCCAGATAGTTAGGTCGAAGAAGAATTGTAGGCCACGAACCACGCACGATCTTTCCTTCCTCTTCCTTATCCTAATCTCTGCCCGTACACCCACTTACACTTACGCGCACTACACCACCACATATTGTGCGGCAGTGTCAGAGGCTTGTAACTTAGATCAGTAAGGACGCTACTGTAGCCTATAGGATCTCTAGGCTGGGAGGTACCCCGATTGGGGAGATACCAGGAAGGGAAATCCCTTGTAAGCCGACTTGTCGGCGCCGGATCTCACCATTGAGTGGGGTGGAATACCGTCTCCTGCCGGAAAAAAGTTCACTACACATGAATGGCTGTAGCAGTTGACATGGCCGGAAACAAACAAACTGACAGGTTTCTGTCAGAAAAATAATGAATTATATGATGCTTTGTAGGAATAAAGTCGTAGTTACTATTCAGAAGCAAACTAGAGTGTGCATAAACAATCGCGCTAAGGATGCAACTGCCAAGCTACGAAAACTGCACGACTACCTGGTCGATGACTACGTCCAAGAGTCCTACATTCAATAACATCATAAAAGTTTGTTGTTTTTTTTCTTTTCTTTCTTTCTTTTTTTTTTCTTTTTTCAGTTTGGTTGCTATTCTATTATTTCATATTCTCCATTTGTCTTCTAGTGCATGAAATTCATTTGTAATCTTTTTAATGTAGTTTTTAATGTGTCTTCTGTAACAGCATCTGTAGGACATCTTTGCCCTTTCTCTTCTACTCCAAAAACCTTTTCAACCTCTTTATCTCCTCTTCCATTCTAGTGTCTCATTGCTCTGTTCACTTGCTTGAACAACTGATGCTACTCTAACAATAGGATATTTGGGACTTTTAATCCTTCTCTATTATTGAACTTTGTCTTGTTTGTGGTATATTTACTTGCCCAGTTTGCCATTCAACTTGGATCCACATCCCATTCCCATCCTTCCCATTCCTTCCCATTTCCCATTCCTTCCCATTTCCCATTCCTTCCCATTTCCCATTCCTTCCCATTCCCATCCCTTCCCATTCCCATTCCCATCTCATTGTGGATTTCCATTCTTTCTTCCTCCTTGTTATTTTCCATACCCTGTATCTACCCTGAGCAGTAGGGCCAATGGACGATTTCCTTTGAGATTATCCTTATGTTTCTGTAGTTTGCTTGTGTATTACATTGATACACCAGAATTTTCATTAACATCAGTAAATCCCCAACAGCCAGTAAATTGATTTGGAATTAGTTTGATTTATTATTGTGAAACCAAAAGTATTTGTATTAGTAGTAACCAATTTGTTGTTGGTACTGCAGTTGTAATAGTAGTATTAGCAGTTGTTGTAGTTATTGTTGTAATTATTGTAGTAGAAGAAATCATTGTAGCTTTAGTAGTTGTTTTTATGTTAGCAGTTAAGATTATTTTCCTTTATATTGTTTATTTTGTTATAACTATGAACTTCTCCTTCAATGATAGCTACATAACAAAGTGATAACTGTTTTTAAAGAGCAGTTCCGAGGTAATATATTTTCTAAATATCTTACAATGTGGTATAAGTAATTAAATTTATTCATATTGGTTATCTAATAAAGCGTAATGATTTGTAGCTCCTGCAGAGCAACAAGGTGTGTCTATGGCACCATGGACTGCTACAGAACAACAGTTATTAGAACAAGCTCTGAAAACGTATCCTTCAACTACACCAGAGCGTTGGGAGAAAATTGCTGAGTGCATACCAACTCGCAGCAAGAAGGATTGCATGCGACGATACAAGGTACTTTGTTTCATGTCTGCTGTGTTTGTTCTCATACGCTAGGTCAGGGGATTTCAAACGTTTTTTTTTTTTTTTTGTCCACGGCTACCTTGACCTAAACGAAACATCCAGAGGCTCCCCCTGGTAACAATAAGTTTCAAATATTGACAATTGTATTGACCATTTATAGTTACAAATATTGTTAAGGGAATAGTCCTACCAAAGAGTCAACACAATTGGGTGATATAATACGTTATTGGTAAAGGACTGGCCAGGTTCGATTAATCCACAATTAATTAGTAAAATAAATAATATATATTACAAATAACATATAGAACAATAGTACAAAAGCATTTTGTAGATATTAATGTACCAAGAATTATATTAAATCAAATCTAAAAATGATTTTCGACAAATCTCCGCAACGCATTACTATATGGCTGCGATGACCCTGGGAGCCACGACGCACAGTTTGAAAACCCCTGTGCTAGGTTCTTGTTTGTCATTATTTTACATAATGGGATTTAAATCTATGACTTTATCAATAGTATTGTCTTTGTTTCAGGAATTAGTTGAAATGGTAAAAGCCAAAAAGGCTGCCCAAGCTGCTGCAGCAACTGTTGGTCAAAAAGTTAAATGACGCCGACTGGATCTTATAAATTTGCAATTTTTCGATCGATTTTTAACCATTGATCGTTATTAATAATCAATATAAACTTTTTTATTATGTTTTGTGTATTTTTATTGAATTCCTTGAAAATGTTTCTCTTGATGATATGTAGCTTTTTTGAACATAGTAGCTTACAAGCAGTTCAACAGGTTTTTATTTGAAATTCATTTTTCTGTGTAAAATTCCTTGTAATACCTTACAATGAATTATTTGTAAGGTGATGTTTAATTTCAGAATTGTAAAATTCTCGCCAAAAAGCAAGTTTATATACATAATAATTATTGTCATTAAAATATTTTTTCACAGTATGCATGATATTTGTTTTTTATTAAAAAACCTAATTTGTTCATTAAATGTATTATAGTGCAAGTACAAATTTAAGTATAATTTCAACACAGTTTTAATTAGGATATGTGTGTTTAAAAATAGTGCAAAATATTACTTCAAGTAAAAACCTGCTGAACTGGAGAGTATAATTTATTTGTTGCTTCCTAAGGATATGGACATGACTAAGATGCTTCACTGCTCATGGTGGAAGTTGGGGTGACTTTAACATTATAATCAGTGGGGTTGTGTGTCACCATCAGTTTTGTAGATAGGAGCACAAAGGCAGAATGTTATTGAAGATGTGATCCCTAAATATCTATATACCCTAGTTAAAACCTTGAATACTAAGATTTATTTGTGAAATTACTCAAACCTCTTGTTATTTCAAAAATATTTAAAGCGCACACACTCGGCCAAGAAAGGCGGGTCAACCACAGAGGTTGAAGTAATGTGTATTTTACGGATCCATAGATTTAACTTTATTTTCTGCGGGAATGCACTCGTAGGATTTCCTTATGAAGAAATATGCCATAATCTGTCTCCTCTTTGTGTTCCTCCAATCTAGGTTAGCTGGGCATGGACTCGGCTTGAAAAATACCAAGAATTGAGTATTCCCTATTAATATAGGTCATGTGAATGTCAGTCTTTGATGCATCTCTTATCAATGGGCATTCATTTGTGCGCGTGGCTCCAGGAGACAATAAGGGCACCAGCCCCAGGGAGAATTACAACCCTGGTGATGGGCTTCACTGTGGGCCATATTCTCCACTTCCTCCCAATTCACACGCATTCGGATAGGAATCTGGATTAATGGCAGGATGTGAATGTATTTGGCGTCTTTAATGCCTACTGCTTTTGACTTTAGGAACCTGGGTAGTGGGCATCAGCAAAGAGATTCATCGGGTCTTGAAGGTGATCAAGTGGAAAATATCTTCTAGCCATGTTTGGAACTAATACCTGCCCAATTTCAAAAGTCGCTGCACAGCAAAACAGAACCAGAACCGATCCCTGCTCACTCCTCAAATGCATTGCCGTTGCTCTAAAGACAGACTGGTACCACAAAGATACAGCTGGGTGCACTTGCAAAACTACTAGCACTGGGCAGGGCAGGAGCTTCCCCTGAAGGTCAGGGAGAAAACAATTATCCTTCGGCTACACCTGAGTAAAAGAGGTGATGCTGGTATGATTGGATAGAGTGCCTTTAGTCTAAAGGTAATGATGGAATTGGAGGCTGGGAGAACTGCAAAATCCAGAGAAAAGCTGCGAACATGCTTTGCATAGCTCTGGGTGTGTAACGGGGACCCAGCGACGGATGGTGATAGAGCTGACTGCTACGCCATTGTTGGCATGCCTTGTGTAAAAACCTGTGAAGCTAAGTACAGTCTGAGCCTTAAAGAAGCACGTCTGACATATTTTGCTGTAAGGCAGTGATTGCCACCGAAGTGATACTAAATAATGCACGAGGAGGTGGCTGCTTTCTAACACTTCCAATCGATAAAATTAAATTATTAAAAAATATCCCAGTGGTATTTATTTGGTCTTTAGAATTAAGAAATAAATTTACAAATGGAATTGCCAGAACTATATAAATTTAGGAGTTCATTTCAAAACAACTTAAGTGAAATATTTTCTAAATTGCGATTTTATACTATTCCTTTTATTTCAAGCTAATAGGAATGAAAGAAATATATATATATA
>BOPP01000272.1:725018-742356 GCA_017312745.1 Gryllus bimaculatus
TAAAGAACCACCTTTCAATAGTTGAACGTACCGAAAATTGGAATCATTTAATATTTGAAAATCTCATTTACTACTGAATGAAGCGATTTTGTTCCCAATGCTGCTTGGAGAGTTTTGTGCGTTTCCCATGCCCATGTTTAATTCCCCTAGAGAGGCTAGAATAGGAGAATGTTGGAAAGAAAAATTTTATGGCATTACTTACGTAGTAAGATGAGAATGTAAAAAAAATAGTTATGAACTAACCAGAAATTGGGTTTTACAACGCGTTTCATTTGGTTTGCCGCTGTATTCTTGGTAGTTATTTGACTTCGATGTGTTTCCGCTGTTGCTTTTTTTTTTTAATAATGAGGGATCCGACGTAAAATTTGCCCGTCGTGAAATATTTCCTGGAATGGCTTGTTGCTACAATAATGTGCCTGGCCTGGCCTCCAAAGCCGCATTGAGTCATCGTCCGTCACGAACGGCCAGGCTTCTTTGGCATGTCCATACTCCAAGGATGTTGTGTGGAGTGGCTACCTATTGTCTTGACCTAGTCCAATTCTGTTTGTAATTTTAAAACTTATTCACAGGAAAAGAAAAGGAGTGTATTTTTTCGAATTGTTTTTGAAGACATATTCCAGTCTGCACATTGTCTGGTGTGATAATGAGTAGTCAACAGACGTCCTGTGTCTGGATGTGAAGCCTAATCTACAGCGTTACAATTAAAGTAAGTTTTTTTTGTGTGTTTTTGACCTGAGCTGGGAAGTCTGACGCCACGGTTTCAAAAATAGGTAGAGCGGTACACGAGGAATCGTTTACATGCATCTGTAACTACAGCAATCACCGTCGGGCGTTGTGCACACCGCGGGAGTTAAGAATATACATTGCGATGTCGTAAGATCGACATGTAATTTGCAATAAAGACTGCACCGAAGCTGAACTACGGGTAAAATCCTGTCCTTGTGTTTCGTTAAAAAAAACTCGAAAAAAACAATGTATGAGAAAATTAAAGTATTATACTACCTTTCCCCAATTATTGTTAGCTTTGTGAATTTGTCAGGGTTACGATGAAGTGTTTAACTACCTACTTTAAATTGCGTTAAATCGAAAAATAATTATAGATTAATTGAATTGATCTACAAATATATATCGGAAATGCCACGTCTAGCTTCGACATAGAAGCGGAGAAATGCTGTGCCACGTTACTGGTGTCAGCATTTGTTTATTGTACGTCTAAAGTCAGTTTAGGGAAGATCGGAGAGAAGTATAATACATGGAAGTTTTCTTGAGTTCCGGTTCCCCTGCTCCTCTTATACTACAGTAAGTTAAATGGCAATGAGCGCCTTAGGCAACCTTTTATAACGAGAAACATTTGCTCCCGTTCCCTATAAACTATTTGCATAGGCAAATGATTACAGCTTTTATCACTTACCCATTGTACGCCCAAGCGACGGATTCAACTGCCGCGAGAATGCGCTCAAGAAAATGTGCTCAGATAGTGCAGCTACATTTCTGTCGAGAAGCAATGCAATGAGCCATCTCAACATTTGGTCAATATTGAATGAAACTGGACGAGATGATCATTGACTCATAAGATGGAGTGCAATGCTTGTTACACGCATCTTCAATGTTTTAGAATTATACAGTTGGCAACTAACGCCTTAATATCATTAAAATAAATATTTTCGTTTTGAATCTCGGTGTCATCTCTAATTGTATTCAAAGTATCTCGACTGAGTCCACAAACTTAAAGAGGGCCAATATAGGCAATTTTGCCTTGTGGCATGGATGTAGGAGACGCTTCCGCATGCGCGGTTTGAGTGAAAATGGAAAATGTAATTAGGAAATCGCGCCTTCCAGCAACGTTGCCATCAAAATACATGTTCTTTGGAAGTTCATTTTTTTTAATACCGTTTTTTCAATTTATGTTAGTAATTTCTCGAAGTGACCTCCATTTATTGTCGCATAAAGCTCACAAAGACGGATCATCGATTGCCTCATTCGGCCAAAGATTCCCGTCTGAATCGCTTGAGTTGCAGCCACAAGTGTTGTGAAGAAGCATTCGCGCGCCTTGCAGAAATAAGTGTTGTCAAAAGGCCCAAGAAAAAGAATAATAATATTATTATAATTATAATAATATTATATATATATATATATATATATATATATATATATATAAGAATAATATTATCTAATATTATAATATTGGTGAGCGTAGCGGTGTTCCTATCCACCTTTAAGGAAATTGCTCGTTAAAAAGTGACGCACAGCGCGCGCGTGACGAGTAGGATATGCATTTGTATTGAAGTCGCACACGCGCTCTCACTCCCAAAGAGACGTGGGAACTTGCCGATGACCTTTGCATATTAAGAACTTAAGACTGAACAGGCATGTCCTGTCAAGAATCATTTTGACATTGTTGCACATTTTTAGATAAAGCTGTGAAATCTGTACTTCTGAATCCCTGTTTACTTTTCGGTAACCACTACGTAGTTTGCAGTTTCTGTAGAATGCACATGAAGCAGTTCAAGAAAATAACAATAGTCCCCGCAAGTATACCCGCGCCACTTTAATCAAGGAACTATGACAAAACAATTGCGGGTATACAAGTATACCCCTGGTCTAGAATAAAGTCTTGATTGTATGACTCTTGATTATTCTACTGGTATTGCGGCGGCATGAGGAGAGCTCTTTCTGACCATTCCCCGCGGGGAAAGGGGGGGGGGACTAGTCGGCCAGCACCTGCGTACAGCAGATCTCAGCGGCTGGGTGACAGCCGGAAGAAGGGCGACGATCCGTAAGAACAGCGTCCACTGGCGAACTCGGTCGGGCGGCCCGGGTTAGCGCGCAACAGCTGGCGAAGGCGTGGCACCACGGTGCACGGAGTTGTGGGTCACGCGTTCACAAAGCTCGTGCCCTAGAGTGGTGTTGAGGCGTAACGGTCGCTCTGCTGCTGACCCTGCTTTATATATCCAGGAGGGGCAGTTTGAAAAAAAAAAAACAACGTTATGCCGCTTCGACTTCCCCCTCCCCTGCCCTAGGGAGTGAGGAAGCGTGACCTCTAGCGCACTCTACTGGTGGGAGGATACCACAATTCTCCCCGCTAACTTTAATGTGGTTATAGGGGTGTCCACGATATTTGTATGAACATCATGGAACTGGGCCTGTTGAGTCTTCTCTGCTTTGGATGTTTGGTTCTACCTCCGGTGTTATCCCTGCTCTTGATGCTGCGTTGTGTAGCGTTATCGACTGGTGTACTGTTGGCCCCTCCGTGTTGTCAGTGTCACTGCTGCAGGCTGAAAACCAAAGTAATAATTACTACTATGTGCCTGAGGTTGGTGTATTGGGTCATCTAAGTGAGTGTTCCAACTTCCCGTAATCTGGTTTTAGTGCCTTGGCATCGAACCCACGTACGAAATACATTTTGTGACCTATTGTTTCTTGTATCAATGCTGAAATTCATTTTGGATACGATTTGAATAGTACATATAAGAGGGGTTCTGGACCAGATTTTTAGAGACCACGTTCTTACCCAATTTTCACATTTGATGCAAATTCCTATATTCACATATTTTGTAACATTTTCACTATTTCGAAATAACCCCCAAGTATCTCTAATTTTCTTATTTTTTTTTTTTTTTTTTTTTTTGTAAATTTTCACGCGTTGCAATCCATGTACACCCTCACACTAAATTTTTAGAATCGAAAGGAACCCAACTTTATTAATTTAACACAAAATATGCGTCAATATTCTCGAAATAATTCATATTTTCAGGGATTTTGATATTCAATTTTAGGTGTTGAAATCGCAAAAACTAGATTTTTTCCACGATCTCAAAATTTGTAAATATTGATCAATCACATTCCATTTCAACAATTTATTTATATGTATGGAAAAAATTGTTATATTAAAATAATCATTTTATTAACAGGGGCTGTATCGAAGCACACTCAAGCTACATTGTTACAGTAACAAAAAAGTAATAGTTAAACATATATGGTCCTCTATATAATTTTTAGTCACAATTGAAAAAATCTCAAAATATTTTCTTTTTTGTATAATAAACAAAATATTTTATAAGATATTTCTACGAAATGTTGACTTAACTGTATAGAGGATTAAATATTCATAATTATTAATAGTAAGTCACAGCATAAGGTTTTTAAAAGTTATAGATTTAATTAATTATCATGAGTATTTTGTAGGTATCAGAAAAGTACAGAGATTTGGAGATGAGGTTGTTGAGCCTCTGAAATGCAAGGGCAAATTATGAGTATATTTTTACTAAAACTTTATCGAAAGTGTTTAGAAGAAAAATATTGTATGTGATAAGCCACCATTCATTTTTTTTCAATATAATTATGATACGCAATTCGCATGTCGAGGATGATCGTCGACGCTGAGGGGTGGGAGGAGGGAGTGGTAAGGTAGCCAGGGGAAGAGAGGCATGGCATTGGAGGGGCGGTGGGAGAGTCCTAGCTGCGAGACTGAAACAACTTCCTAATATTCGATATTCAATGTACTTGCCTTGTGTTGAAAATAAAATTGTCTAATCTAAATTAATCTAGGTTGGGCCCTTAATACTAGTTCCAATTATGAATTAAAAGGCGTATGAGAGTGAAAAGAAAGTTCGAGCAATTTTTCTCAAGTACTTTGATACAAGTGGTTTTAATTTTATTAATCTGCAAAATTTACAATAAAAATTCTGATTTTTTGAGTTGTCGTGCAACCCTCCATTTGCAAAGCTGGGCGATTTCTCAGCCCCGGTTATAGGTGCGTAGATGAAAGACTGAGTTCTTACTACTTACGAGTCTCCTGCCGGACGACTTCTCCGTCCAAAATTCTGAGTACAAAGGCGGCGGGTCGCCCTCTAACCCCAGGAAGTTATATATATGGACACGAGCCCTAGTTCTGTTAGGGCAATTCTAACGGGCGGTCAACAGTAGTGGCGGGCAAATTCGACCTGTTCTGCAGTCGCGTCCGTGTACGGGTGTTGATAAAAAAAACAAGTTTTTCGAAATTAATAAAAGAAACTTTAGAAAATTTCGAAGTGTCAGTGTGCGAAAGTTCTAATAGATTGCTATTGAGAAACGTAAGTGCAATGAACCGAAAGTCTAGAAAAATCCAACTACAGAGAGAAGAGAATGACCACTCTGAAGTGAACGTAAGAAATCGTTGGTAAGACGATATAGACGTGCGTTGCACAGAGAGAAAACTAGCGCAAACCAGATGTGACGCCCCCTCCTATGCGAATGCTGTCATTGATCGTAATTTACGTGGGAGAGATCACATATGAATGATTGAGTAGTCGGTAGAAGAAAGAGGTTAAGATGAGAGGGTAAATTCATAAAGGAGTTATAAAGTATGTTTGTAACTCAGTCGGACGCGTTTTAAGTTTAATCACTTATTCACTTTCACCAGATAACTAACTACGGAAGATGTAGGAGAGAGCGTAATGGAATAATCACCAGGATGTCGAGTGCATTCATGTCGGCGTCAGCTTCTTACCATGGTTTTCCAATTCTCCTCAGTGCAGATATCCAATTGCAGCTGCGGCTGGTTCTTCGTGGTTGCGTCGAGGCTGCTGGCGTCATTCTCGAGAAGCTGATGTGCTGGTGTTTTCGGGAGACCGTTTATACTATATTATCCTGCTAATGGTGGGAATCTTTCGGGGAGCGTCATTTTAGAAAGACGGATTCCAGGCAGGTGTCATATTTTCTAATTCGTAACGTGGCAATTTTCCCATTCCTTAGAGCTCGGAGCTACATGACGAAGAAATAATTATTAATAATATCGAATATTGCCATTTTAATAGTATTATAATAGAGAACTAAATACACCTCAAGGACAAGAAACTTATTGTCTGTACATGAAATCAAACATGCATTAGACGTTGAGTATGAAAATAATAAATGCCATAAATATCAATCAATGATGGGTCAGGAAGATATGAGTGATTCGTAATTATTTAATTTTACATCCGGACCTATATATCTTGTACATTTAATATACTAGAATGTGAAGTGCAAATTATCAGATAGGATCATATAAAGGAATATATGATTTCTGATGCAAAGCTTGAATCTTAGGTTTAATGTATATTTTATATCTTAAAAAAGGAAGTTCAAAGTGATATACTTTTTATTTTTAATTTCACGCAGAGGTACATTCCTGGTTAATTATATTAAGTTGATATTTGCTTCGATATTAATTTTAGTATCAGTATATTTCAAAAATCTGGTTGATTGTAAACAAAATATGTGTTGCAGTCTTGCAGTGTTTTTTCAGAAGCTCGTAACTGTTTTTACATTTTATCTGGAATAAATGCTCAGTGACCGAGGTGGCAGGAGCGTGTGCCGACTCAGCGCCTCGGTCGGAAGGGTTGTGGGTTCGAGTCCCCTTGTAGGCATGGTGGTTTGTCCCGTCTTTCATGTATGTTGTGGAAGGCCGTATGACTGCTGTCCACATACCGAGGAGTCTGCAAGTGTGTCTAATGTGATGATTAATATGAGGGAATAGGTTCCCTGCTCCCATAGTACCCATAGCCGAACTATCCATCCCTTGACCGGGAGAGATATTTCTGAGCATCAACTAGTCACTGCAGCCCTTGGTTCGAGTCCCGACGGTGGTATGGTTTTCGGCACTAGCTTGTCACCTAGGTCGAATCCAGCAGCTAACTGGAGGAAAATTCTAGCGGCCGGCTGCTCTGATGGGCAGTTTTCAGTGGGTTTTCTCACCAACACTTGGCGAATGCCCGAGCAGTACCCTAACAAACGGGCATGGACCGCGCGCAATATTTTGTAGCTCTTCCTTGTTCCCTCCTCCCCTTGCACATTTACACTAACACGCACTACACAAACAGCCGTGAGACGGGTCGGGAGCTTAGAGCTTGTCCCGACTGGGGTGGTGCGTCGCTGGTGGGAAATACTTGGTTTGAGATAACCCCGCTAGCCGACGGTAGGTCGGCGCCAAAACTTGCCATACAGCGAGAGAACGATCACCTCCACCTCCCGAGTAAAAGCATGCACTACACGTACGGGAGTAATGACGTTCCCAGAATCACAATCAATTCCCTGAAGCTGAAAAAAATGAAGAAAAATGTGGAATCAATGGTCAGTCTATATCCTCATCCAGTTCAGTAATCCCGCGTAGTTGACGAATGGGCCCAGCGTGCAGAAAGGCGGTCCATGGGAGAGCTGCGAGTGTGGCGCATTTGGCTAATAACCATTCTTCAACGAAGCGGCACCAACATCTTCTGGCTAGGACTATCCATACGCACCCGTTTCATCATGCGACACCATCCGAGCTCCAAATCATCACGGTCGCCTACATGTTCGCAGAGCGCCCACTCCGTGATAACATTTAGGCAGCATTAACTACTGCTTCTGTAGTAACGCGTATTTCCAGTTTCGCACTCGGCGACCCGCTGACCACTCTGCAGCAACGGCAAGAGCCTCGTTCTCTCCGAATAGCAAAAGTTTCTGGTTGAAGTTTGCATCATGAAATTTCGAATCTGCATGATCTTTGTTCAATTACCTAGCTTTCCACGACAGCTATATCTCCTCCGCGGGCGAGGTAGCGCTCCATCCGTCCTATTCGAACGAATAGCACTGGTTGGAGTCTCGCATCGCCCTCAAATTTCGACACCCGCCCGTTGAAATCACAGAGAACTTCAAAGTTATCACGTCGAAAATCTATTTTTCTTCTATTTGAATTGGGCGTTTAATAGGTTGAAAAAATACCTTCAAATTCAATTGCTTTCCCTCCATCTGTGCAATTTTATAGCCTTATACTTGCAGTAGACGCTAAAATAAAATAGAGCATGAAAAACACGCTTCTCGTATCTCTGCAACATATTGCGCCAGGAGGCTGAATTTTTGCGAATTACGGCCTTTTTTTATTGTCTTTCATATGTGCATCTCGATTATTGATTTAGTTTGGAGGCTTTTTTCACTGTCGTATTTTCGCTACATTCTTTCCCTAGCTATAAATGTCAGAATCGCAATCCTAAGATGGCGAAAGTGCGTTCTTTTCCTGCAAGGTGGTTAAGTGGCGGACAAGGAATGGACTCGCGGGGCAGTGGCGTTAAAGGCGACGTGGATCGACATACTGTTACAATATATTTCGCAAGATGTAGATATCAGCAGCTCTTAATGCCTTTTTGTGCTTAAAAACTTTAAAGCGTGCGGAAATTAGAAACTTTTGTTGCCGACTACATGGCGAAGAAAGGTTTGTCTTTCGTTTTGCTGCCAGTTCGTGAACCCTTACAGTCGTCACTGTAGCGATTAGCATTCTGCAAGGTCATGAAAACGGAGCTCTGTCTCTCCTTAGAAGTTCGTGGATGAGAGTCCCCGTAAGTGGAGGACGCGCAGCATGGCAATTAGCGAGGATCACTCCCAATCCTAGTTGCGCCGAAATAGTTAATATATAATCGTTCGTCATCAGATGGCGCATTAGGTACGGGTAAGTCTAGACACCTCTATACACAAGTGAACGCTTTTTAATATCAAAAACTACTTTCACCCTTAACAACCAAACTCCAGGGCATGACCACACGAAGAAGAAAGCGGAAAAGTGCAGGAGCAGCGTTCGGGAGGATTTTGTCATGGCAAAACGAAAGATGCTGCGCAGTCACTGAGAAAATGATTTAATTATGTACAAGTACAATATTGTTTATACATTAATCGTATACAATATTGTGAAGCCTCTTTGTCTCTACGGCACCAAATTTGAGTTACATTTTAGAATTTTTTTAAAAAAATACCGTGAATTTGACAGTGTTCTTTCCCCTCATTACTTCTTATGTACTATTAATATCGTAACAAGTCAAGCTCTAGAATGTATGTCGCTGTAAAGCACAGATTAAACCTGTCCTTAAGTAACCACTTTTCCTGTCCTTAAGTGACCATTAATTAATGGTCACTTAAGGACAGGAAAAGTGGCTATTCTGATCTGTGTTCGAGGTTTATTAATATACAGAATGTCCAGGAACTCCCGTTACAAAAAATACTCCAGATTCTGTGTGGGCATTCATGAAGAATGGCAGATTCAGTTTTCCGAAAAAATGACTTCAAGCTAACTGAATTTAACTTTACTGTGGTAACGTTGGGATTGAGAGATCCAATTAAACTTTTCTTCTGAATTATTCACAGAAATGAAATTGTATTATTTCTTTCTAAAATGTTTTCTAAACGAGAAATAAAACACTTTTAAACTTATCTTCAGACACAATTACTCAGCATTGGCATGGCTTAAGCGTAGACACATTTTGCATTTCTGACAAAAGTATTTTGACGTATTGTCTTTGCACAATTAAAACCGTCGTCTTTGTGTAACAAGTGGAGCATTGTCGTCCAAATTTATTCCACATAATGGAACTGCTGACATCCTAATTTCAACAGGATATTATTTATTCTGTACTCTTGTCTTGAGTTGATTTCCCATCAATGTCAGACAACTTTTTTAATATTTTCGCTTTGGATATTTATTGGCAGAGTTGTGTTAGTATTTTAAGTAGCAATGTATTAATGCAACGTTGAAAATATAAAATATCGCCATAGTCCACCGGCTAGTGTTTGTGCCTACATATTCTTGATACATTATGGTCCACTCCTTTTATTTCATTGTAGAACAGTATCTGTTTTCCTTTTTCTCCAGTTGATTTATTCAATTATTGCCATGGTGCATGGTAGAAATCAGTACTGCGTATCGAGTTTTCGCGGGTATGTATAACACTATCGTACAGTTGTTCTGAAAACCGAATATACTTGTACTTCTATATTCTCTGTTTCTGACATTTATAAATGCAACGGGCAGCTCTTTTTTACTTTTACTAATTGTGTCTACAGTAGTTATTTTGTGATAATTTGCCATTGTATTTACAAAATCGTATCTGGTAAAGCAGGTATATAACGTAACATAGCTAGATGAGCCGTAAATCAGCGATCTCTTCACAACCGCATGTGGTTTGTTATCTGTTTGATGTGGTACTTCGGGTTCCTGGCGTACGTAAACTTCCATATTCGCCGTATAAAATAATTTCGCATCCAGTACGCTTATCGCTTTTATTCCACGCGCCGTCTTTTAAATGTACATACGGAACGCACAAGTGTATACTCGAAAAGCAACAAGTGTTTCATCCGTTGTAGCAAAATATTCAATTGAGAAATTGGTCTTGCAACGCTCTACAAATGTGTCAAAAAATCTCTAATTGGAGCTAGTTTTTCCAAGGCTTTCCTTTCTGCACATGTCTGGAAATCATCAAATTGCAAACCACTGGATAAAAATCTAAATTACTACTCGTCTTTACATGGTAGTCTAAAACATCTCGGCACCTGTTCCATCTCTTCCAGAATTCTTCCATGTTCAATCTCCTCGCACTAACAATTAGAATAATCCCATTAGCGCTCTCATTTCATTGATATTACAACCATGTGTAAATCTTTGTTGTGAATTATTCATAGCTATTTTCTCAGTGTACCTATTTGTACTATTGACAATCATATTTAGGATATCTTAGTCTATAAACAAAGACCAGAACAAGTTTGAGCATTTTTTCCGCATTGCTTCACCACCGGTAAACGTGTAACTATTGTTTCGACACCTGCGAATTATTACATTGCTTACTTCCTCCATTTTGTTGTATTGTCTTTCCCTTTTCCTGTACAGAAATTGCTTACAAAATTCACACTTTCACTTATTTTTCTGCCTCTGCCAGTATCGTCCTTACTGTATGAACAGAAATCTGGGTCAGTAAGACCTGACAGTTTCCTTACGTGACAAAGTATTTCATTCAAAGAAATCCTGTACTGATTGTAATTCTAATGAAAAACGTTATGTTGAAATGTAGAGGAACATTCAAATAAATGCAGTGTTGGCAACTCGAGATATGTTAAAATAAATACAATTATACACTGTGTCTGGTAGACCCAAGGCTGTCATTGAAGGGTTAGATGTTAGTTCCGGCCGCGAAATTCAAACCGGCTGCCGCGTCACCTGCGGCAGACACCTGGTGCGGCGTCGGCCAAAGGGGCTGGACATCTTTGTGCGTTTTCGGAGAAACTGTCAAGTGAGACACGCCGCTTGTCGCCCACTAGAGTTCCTTAATAGAATCAAGTTTTATGTCCATTATTCATTTAATATTTTAAATCTATTGAAATACATTTTTGCTGTATGTTATAACCACGGTATGCAACGGCGTAACGATGAACACGAACCAAGTTTGAACTGATGCTTTCGCCAGTTTCCTCCCGTACCCGCACGACGACAATTGCATTGGTGAATATTTGCACTACACATCTGGATGCACAATCCTACGCGGTATCCATGATAAACTGTGAGAAAATGGTATATGCCCTATGGGGACGACTAACACAATAGTTAACTAATATTTTGTTGAGGCAAAAGAGTGAAAAAATAGGAGGAAAACTTATGTTTCAGACATATTAGTATCTTGCTTGGTCGCGTCGAGGCTTTGCCGAGCCTCTTTTGCAGACGTCGCGCCAGTGTCGCAGTAGCGGGTATGAATTTCCCGCCCGGAAGTAACATTTAAACTCAATTCTCTTTAGGGAGACTTTTTCTTTTAGAAAAACTGGATATGCCATGTTTTATGAATTTCAACTTAGATTTAATTTTTTTGTATACGGGAGGTTCTGGACATTGTACAGAGATCCACGTGAACAGCAGACAGATTCATTCAATTAAGGTGAGTGTGTTATTTCGAATCAAATCTCGCTATTGTGTACTGCGTGAATGAAATGATGGAGTTAATATGCTTTTTTGAGATGGTGGGAGGTGAATTTGGCAGCCCTTGCTCCTCACGTGAAAACGCTTATTCTGTGGATGATAAAATTCAACCTCGTGTATCGCTCAGGCTGCACTCGCGAAACGTGCGCAACCAAATGCTGAGCATTGTTTACTAGCGAGAAATTAGTGAACAGGCGAATTCGAAGGTAAAAATGCAAAAAATAATTCGGTGGTAGTGGTCCATAAGTGTGGTATTTCTCACAAGTCTCGTAATATTCTACGTTCTACTCATATAATTTTACAATTTTTATATTGAATCGCTTTGCGTTCTATAATATGTGCTGATAGCAGCGGATACAATACCGGTGAAGGCCGATTTGTAGGCAGAGATACGAGCTTTTTTTTTTTTTTTAATTGAGTTCCAAGGCAGGAATAATGATTACATAAATCGTTCATCATCATTCTTGTTTTGTGACAGGAATTTCTACTAAAAGATGCCAGAATCAAGATCACAGCGCGGCGGTGTGACGAGTTTCTTTCGGGGTGTTTATTATGATCCTTTCAAATGGTGAGCAAAAACTTTAAGTCCACACAAACGTATGTTTGTTAATTTATGTTTTGTGGAAAGTAATCATGTACTTACCTCATATTTGTTTCAGGTCTCTGGTGAAAAGTTTTTCATTATTTTTGGTTGGTATTAGAATTGCCAGGGAGTGTGTGGGCATGGATCTTATGCCTCCAGTAACTATGCAATAGTTTCCTGTCAGAAATGGATAACCTAGTTGTTAAAAAAATGCTGTTAACAGTGATATGCTGTATTGTTTGTCTGAGTGAAATACATAGTTCAAATGTAGTAGTCATTCTTGCTGATGATCAGGATCTTACATTGGGAGGTCTTGTAAGTGTCTACTCTTAAAATTCTATCAAGTTACTCTGTCATGGAGGCTAAAGTGAATAAGTGTGGATTTAATTAAATGAATGATCGCACATCTTAAAGCCCAAATAGTTGTTGTGAGGAAAGGTTGCACTGTCGATGTTATGAACCGAAGTGCATAGTCTTCAACACCAGAAGTGTGATTGACTTTTTTTTTATAGAAAATACCAATTTGAGCTCTTGCATACCTCATAATGTGTGAATATTTTTCTGTACATAGAAAAGTTCAATCATTTTGTGACAATCCATTTCTAATTTAAAGACTAGACTCAAAAGACTTAGTTCCACTTTACTGTACTCAGTTTAGCCTCTTCAAATATGTTGTGTGAGGATTTGTTCAAGGAATCTTTTCTGCTAATTCTCAGCAATATGCTATTCCTTTTGAAAAAGTATGTGTTGTAAACTGCAAAATATCACAACATGTATATAGCAAATGAGAAACCGATTGTATGTAAATAGTGTCATGAACATTATTAATATGGGTACTTACTTCGTAGGATTGAGGAATGAAGGAATTTGATTGTTATTACATGGTTTTAAGCACTTGTAATTTTAATTGTTTTGGGACAGAAAATTAATGTTTATTACAGATTCATTTTATTTATTGGATTGAAGTATTTTGAATTTTCTTGGCATTGTGTGATTCTATAAATTTAATTTAATTACCTAATATCCATGTGTTGCAACCCTTAATTACTACTTGTATTTATGCCAGAGTTATTCATTGGTATTTATCCTGCAAGTCAGCAGATATTGAAGAAAAGTGTCTGGCAATTTACTTTATTCATATTCCAGTTTCACTTAAAATTTTTTTAAAGACTGTGATTGTATATGCAGTGTATTAATGAAATATTTGCCAACAAGTGGGGCCCCTAAGTCACAATTTGGAGTTAGTTGCACAATTAGTAGGAGTATGCTCAGATGTATCATAGTAGAACCTCTGTTAACCAAAATAAAGGAGAGGGTGGTCTTCTCAGATAACCAAAATTTTGGTTAAGAAAGTCAATTTTTGAAGATAAAGGTGAAATAAACATTACTTTTTCAGCTTGCATAATTGACTTTACTCATTTAAATGTAAGTGTTCATATACACACTATTTTATAATTGCTGGCCTAGTTTTGGGAAAAAAACATGTATTCTGTTTTTTCTTCTCACAGTTTTATAGCGGCGATATCTTGGTCAGCTTTTCTTCTCCCTATTTCTAAGAGCAGCATTAAGCTGCTGATTTCATTTTCTCACACTCTATGTTTGCAAGTCATTTTGGTTAAAAGGGTTTTAGTTAAAAGGGGTTCTACTGTATATACAAAATGGGTTGTCTTGATGTTGGGGTGAAATAACGAACATAATCACTTAATTGTTTAATCTGTAATACTCTCAATATTGACAAGTAAGGTCCAATCACACTCATTATTATGTAAATAACTCCATTTCTGACTTCTTGTCCTGTTGAAATAGTGCCAAGATCTCCTGTGAAGTCACATTTTTTTTGGCTCACATAGCGCTTAAAAATTGGGTTCTCCCATGTAAAATTATGTAAAAGAATAGTTGATTGGATTCATTGTATTCAATTTATAATACCTGTCTGAAACTTGGTTATATGGCAACAGAGAATATTATCTCTCAGCCTTTATAAAATGGCAACAACATATTAAACCTTGAATGTTGGAATTCAAAATTGATGCACTGTAATTGTTATTAATAATGTTTCTTTATAATGTTATATCAAAGGTGTATCATTCAATCTATTGTCTACAGTGATCCCATTTTTATTTTATCTAATATTCAGATTATAACTATTCAACATGTTAATTAAGATCAGTTTGATGGATACTCATTTTGAAACTTTTTTTTCATATCTTTCAGAAGAAGAGTGTTAAAAAAGTACTGTACTAGCATCATGAAACTCATGAAATAACTTACGTGAGAACGTTGTTTACACATTTTGTCATCATCATAGTTGAAATGTTATAGTTTTTCAGAAAATCCTCTTTTTTTTTGAACAACCACTTAATTTATATTTTTAATACGCAGAATTTTATTCAAAGCAATATTAAGTACAGTGGTCAGCCTCAGAGAATTCACTGTAGGGAATAGGTATAATATGTACCAATCATTTTTTGTGTACCATGTTTGTGTGCATGTTCAACATTGAGCATTTTGTACTATTTGTATTATTTGAAGAATAGGAACTTCTTGATTTAAAATTCTTGTGTGGTTTCTTTTTTTATTCCATTTCATACGCATTGAATACTTGCACCTTATTTCTTCAGGATAATAAATAGTTTTGAATTTAAAACTGCACAGTGAATAAATACCGTAAAGTCATAAATAACTTTATTTTTTTAATTTTTTTTTTTTTAAATTTATGGTCATTGCATCATGATTTTGTGCTATATTCTCTGTATTTTTAATGAAACATTCAGTATTGTAAAACTAATTAATGTTAGTTTAACAACCATATAGACTAATTTTATTAACATTGAATTTGGCATCTTATATTTTTCTTTAATGAATCAAATTCTTTGTTTGAATTCAAACACTGAACACTGTGAGAAAATCTTATTTGCTTTTGCTAAGAAACATACAATGAGTATTTACATAATTCAAGAAACCTTGTGTAAAATTTTCTCAGTTTTGATTTAAATAATATTTGCATCAGCTTTGAAGCCATTAGACTTATGTTACTTGACTACAAGCGTGAAATTGTTAAACATTCTTAAATGGAAGTTTTCTTTTGCTAAGAGTATTGCATTGTCTTTCGTGTATATTGTTCATTGTTTACCCTGTTTTTAGGTAAGTGATCAAATAGTCACACTTGCAAAAGCATTGTGTGGCTTTATATCAGACAATGGATCATAGCAAGTAGAATGGAATGATTACATTGCAGTAATTGTAAAAAATGTTGATAATTTGCATAGTAGGTACCTTGGTAGGGGAGGTACTTTGCCACATTTCCTGTAGTTCTCTATTAGTGTGTTATTTTTACAAACTAAAATTCAATGAGTGCCTGTGTACATGAAGTCAATAAAAAGTTAGGGTGATATACATAGTGTGCATATTTACATAATATTTATAGATTATGATTGTGCAAAAAGAGATAAGTTTTTTGAAATAATGATGAAAAAGGGCTTTCCTCAACATTTCATAAGAAGAGTGTACTATAATACATCAATTAAATTCATTGATGAGAGGAAGAAAATAAAAATTAACCAAGGATTGAGGCAGGTCTACCCACTTTTCCCAATATTATTTAATCTTTACATAGTGTCATCAGTTGGCAAGAATCCATAATCTAGACATTTTATGGTAAATAATACTTCGCTGCACACTATACTCTTTCCAATTATCAAATCATTGGCAAGTTCTGAAGGAGATAAACAACATTCTTTATTAAAATTTAGTAATATTACAAAGCAATATAATCTGACTATAACTTCGACAAAAACAAAGCTTATAGCCTTTGAGGGTACTGATCGAATTAGACCAATAATAATGTGATTGAACAAGTAAATAACTTAACATATCTCGGCCATAATACTTTGTATACAAGATATGCTGATGAAAACAAGCTTCAGAATTTTCAGTATTTTTGTGACATAATAAGAAGACATTTTAAAAACACTAGATGTGAAACAAAGATTAAATATTGTAGAATCATGGCTGTTTCAACATTGTGATATGGAAGTGGAAATTTGGCTCTTGACAACGAAGAAGAGAAATGAGGTTTCTGTCAAGGGTTGCAGGTTATTGACCATAACTGATCATAAGTGAAGTGAAGGTATATGAAAAGAACTTTGCGGTTAAAAGACAATGTTAATGATAAAATATCAAAACGTAAAAGGAAATGACAACACTTCCAAAGAACATCTGAAGACAGAATCTCTAAGATAATAATAAAATATGCAAATGGTAGGAGAAATGTTGGAAAGAATGCTGGAGATCAGAATCACAAAAATAAAAAATTGTGTTAATGGCAGGAGAAATGTTGGATGACCTAAGAAGAGTTGTCAAGATCAAACCAGATGAAGATGGAACAAATCAGAAATGGTTGGCACTCTGGAAATGATGATGAAAATCTGTTTATACTCTTAGTAGTGAATAATGAATGTTTCCATGATTATAGTTATGATCACTGATATTTCATGGAAATACTAGATTGTCCCTGGTTAGCATTTTATAATTGCATTAGTTATAATTATTTTGCATATTTGTGTGGAGGGAGGGTGCTTGTGTGTGGGTGGGCATGTGTTTCAGATCAGTGGTGGAAAAGATAATGTTGAAGAAAATGAGTAAACCAGATGAAATCTTGTCACAAATTCCTCTATGGAATGTACAAAATATTTGCATTGTAGTGCTAATAATTGGGATGGTGCAGTTTTAAATTGTGTAATGTAACATGTACAAAATAAAATTATGTTATCTCTTTACCAAATTATATTATATAGGAGACATGTTCTTTCAAACATTTTCTTGTTTATTACATCCAATTTATTTTTCCATATAATTTACAGGAACCAATGAAGAAAGTTCAACAACTAATTGCAAATAAGGGAGTCACGTTCTTGAATGCTGTAAGTAAAGTCTAAAACACTAAATCTGTCAGAAAGATACCGTAACCATTTGTAACCATAAAAGATAGTTACATCCAGTGGTCCACAAAAAAGGAGGTGTGTGTTGGG
>BOPP01000272.1:752277-768405 GCA_017312745.1 Gryllus bimaculatus
CAAACATTTTAAGCGTTTTTTGACTGCATATCTTTGCATTGACATTACATATGCATTGACTTATATAATCTGCAATAATATCAAGCAGAAATTGGCCGAAAACTACATTTTTTTTTTTCAAAAAATTGTACATGTCCCTTTTTAAAGATTTAATTTTTAAAAGACATATTGAAGGGAAATTCTCTCTCTTCCAATTTGTTATTTTGGAATATAAAATTTTGCAATTTTCGGAAATAGAAACCGGCCTAGGAAATCCACAGCGGGTGCGGCGCGGAACATTGCGTGCTAGACGAGGCGACGAAATCCACGGGACAGTTCATACCAGAGCGTCAATTACGACTCAGCGTTTGGTGACAATTTTCATCATCCGATAAACAAATGCAAGGGAGCTCGACCCAGAAGGGAGCGAACACTCCCTAGGGTGGGCGGACTTCCACAAAACTCGAGCGGCAGCAGACGGAAGCAGTCGAAAATTCGCAGGTAATAAAACGCTGCCAATCCGCTGCCCCGACGCTCGCCTGCCGCGCAGGTCTGAACTTGCCCATATGCCAACGCGTGACGAGAAATTTCCACTGCGGCCATTCTGCGGTCGCTGCGGATCTTCCGCGCCAGTCTGTTAGAGCCTTTAAGGCTCTTACAGACCGGCGTGGAAGACCCGCAGCCTATCGTTGGCGAACGGCACCACGTCCCCGCTCAGTCCTTTTTCTCACCGTGGTCGATTTCCGCTAGCCCCGAAGAGGTCTTCGGCGACGACGACGCTAACGACTTTCCTGTTGGCGATACTACGCAGAACCCTCAGCGCGGCCCATTCACGATGACACTCTCCAGCGCACCTTCATTAGTCGCATGGTCGCTCATTCGGCCAATCCGTTGTTGCGGCCTTAACGTAGTGGACGTGCTGCTCTGTCATGATGGCGAGATGCCGAGTACTTCGCCTGCTAGGAAGGCGTCCACGAGGCCTCATCGCGAGAGGACATGGTTTCCGACGGGAACGGGTCGTGTTTGGCGAAAAAGTGTTTCAGCGTCCCCTTCACGTAGATATCAAGAGGTGTCACCGTTACGTCTCACCGTAGGGCGTTATCCTTGTCGCCAATAGCACGACAGGCCGTCTCGATTTCAACGCCAAGACCATCGGCCTGGGGAAGCGATGCTGCGAAGTCGCCGGGCTCGGGTAGCCTGACGTCACCAGTGGGCACGGTTCAGCCCCGTCGCAGAGCGACGCAGCTTCTTCCAAATGTCTTCCTGGGTGCGTAGTGTGTTTCGCAGGCGTGCTGGTGAGGCGTGTTGACCATCGATCTTGTTTTGAAGGGTAATGACGGTACCCACACCGAAGGCCGCCGCAGGTTTCCCCGAAGTTTGCGTCACGCGCACGCACACGGGAAAATGCTTGATCAGCCAGCTCCCGGTCCCCCTTTTGACGCGCGGGCGTGTACTACTGCACATGATATCGTGCTCGCGACACAGCGTCTAAAAGGTTGACTCCCAGGTCCCCGCGCGCCAGATGTGGGTGCCGGGCTCGCTAAACTAGTTGCCCTGGATGTGAAGTTCGAACGGAAGAGCACCGACTGCCCGATTCAAGAGATTGCTCAGTAGCCCACGAGGCCGGGTAGTTTGCGTCGCGGGGGCGTCGTTATGGGGCAACTGGCGAAAAGCGCGGACGCGGGATGTATTTAAGCGTCATTGAATTGAATTAATGGGGCGTTTTTTACGTGAAGAGACTCAGACCATGAGGCCTGCTCTTCCATCTGACCACGGAATTTTGCTACGCTCCTGTCACCAACTAGCAGAGAAAGGAGGTATTTCTTGGGCGAGAAACAGGCGATTTGAATTTAGCCCAAAGGCGTCAATTAGGCTTGTGGCCCCTTTACATGCAAGTAAATCTACTAACATGGGACAGCCGGTTTTACTTCCCCTCCGAAGGAACGCGTACGAAGGATATTTTCGCCCTTAAAAATCCACGGCTTCGATTTGAACCCGCCAACTAGGGTATACGGTCCACTAGGGTATACACCATCGCCGAGTTACGGGGATACAACGAAAGACCGATAAACCCGGTGCGGTAACGTCCCTTGTCAACCGGTCGTGTCTTGTCAATTTTTGCTGTTACATGTTAAGAACGGATCGTTAACAACAACAGCGGACACGCCGTGGCAGTAGGCAACGAAGAAGACGCTTTCAACGTTCGTTGCTTCACCAACGCCTGCGGCTGTAACGAGTGTAGACGCAACTACGATACGCACGTTACCCCTCAAAGAGGGACGCGTAGAAAATGTGTGCTCGTGCTCCACCACGTCACAGAGTGCCGTGTTCCACGACAGCGCTCATTTCATCGAGTCGAAGCGTCCTGTGATTGTGAAGACTGGATCGTCAAGAACAGTGGCCACGCCAGGGCGCCCGGCAACTTAGAAAACATGATCAAGTTTTGCCGTAAAGTCTAGGTACACGCATTTGTTCACGCGTCTTTCTCAGTTCGGGAGTTTTCGCCTACATCCGCTAATAGCTTCGCTACGTCAATCTTGAGATAATGGAAAGCGTTCACCCTTAACGTACGACATCAAAATATTTGCCACGCACGTTGTGCGAATGCGTAGTTCTCGGGAGAAATATTTGTTTATCAACACATTATAGAAACACTCGTGCGCTGGCAATGTTGTCTCGTTCAACATGTCGGCTCTATCGATGTAGTCGTAAGGAAACACACTCTTTCGTCGACACAGTGCAAATTCTGTGGAGTCGGGGAAGTATTGGCGAACGCACCGCAGTCGTCGACCGACGTCGTCGTGTAAGATGCTACTCAACGTGTCGAGGGAGCACGCGAGACATTTGTACGAATCGAGAAACCAAACTTTATACCGTACCTTTATACGGCGCGTTCGATACGTAAAGGAAATAAACCGTTTGGCGTTCTGCGCAATAATTTCTATCTTCTTAGAGGGAGGATGGGTCGCGAAGGTATGGACGAGAAAATGCCCATCGTATGCTGGGGATGCATTGTGAATGATAATCGGTAGCCGTTTCGGTACGCGGTTCAGCGCATTGCCCTGCCGATGCGCAGTGCCCCTAAAACGTCCCGTCGGATGACAATGATCACGCACCCTGTCGTCGCCGAGTGCTTTTCCGCAGATGTGACAGGCGTGCGACGACCGAAACAACGCACATCCTCGTCACGCATGTACAGGTGTTTGATTGTCGCGTATTCCGTTGCGAGAACATCGCATTTCTGAAAAGAACCAAAAGTGGCCCGAGCATCGCCGCTGAACAACAATGCGTGAACGCGATGGATCGAAATCACAGGCGATGTATACGCCGATCGCGTAGGGAATATGTCGCTGGTTGGCCTCCGTTTACGGGGCGTGCGGAGCGGGCTGCGTAGAGGCGATAGGAACGACGATCGATTCAAAGTCTGCATACTCCACAAAGGGGCTTCTCTTCTGTTTATGTATGTTTTGTATTCGTTAACGTCACGCGGCCTGGAGGGCATAAGCAGACGAACGGGCGTTGCGCGGTGGCAGCGTCGCGAGACGCTGCGGCGACGGAATATAGAGGAAAGATAGATCACAGATGCACACACCATGCGCTGACGCATTTAGGAGGACGGCAAACGCCCTACACTCTTAATCCATGCGTTGTCTACTCATTAAGAATGCGTTGAAACGTGTTCCTCCTCCCCTATGAGAAAAAGATTGACGTGTATCGCCTTTTTGTCATGGGTGTAGTAGAACGGGTCCACCACGAGCTATTCCCGGGAGTAGTCCGGCTGGCGTTGTAGACCGTACACGTTGACCGACAGCGTAGGATTATGTCCTTCGAATATTCGGAAATGGGTGAGCGAGACCGGAAAGGGAATGCCGGTCATGATCAGTGTTCTTCACAAGTCCTCGAAACTGTCGTGGTAAGTCGCCGAGCGTTAGTCCTTTGTGCCGGGTAAATAGAGACCAGAGTGTGGGACCAGATTAAACAAAAGGAATAATCATCTTGTATGTTGATCAAGGCATGGATTTTATGACACGGCAAAGAGGACGAACCGAAAGCATTGATGAGATCGAACGTGCGCTTTGTCGTTCATGGAATTCATTCATGGCGTTCAACACATCTAGAATGTTCGAAATACCATTCTCCGATGTTGGGGCGTAGTATGTTCGCGCGCATGAGCAGTTGAGCTTGGGGAGGAGATAAATAAATGGTTTGTACGACTGGATCTACACTGTTCATTGCCAGATTGCGTTTCTCCAACAAAAAATCACATTGTATGAGCACACACACATAGTAGGCCGCTAGACTCTCAGCTTGTGAGAGTTTCGCGTTGACGGTTTGTGCCAAAGATACATAGCACGAAAAGTGAGCGGTTCCCGAAACCCGCGGTATACACGCGCTGTACACGATTGCCGTAACTACACATCACGGGTGTCCATTGCAAGGGCGAGTGGATAACACCTGTACAACAGCATAACAATACATATAAAACGTGCATCGCATTCGCCACACTCACACACACACATACCTCGACACACTACTCAACAGTCATGTTGCGCGTGGCGAAGCACCACTACGCCACGACACAGCTTACATGTCCTGTTAAGCCAGAGGGCACAGATACACACGGACTAGCGAGGTAAGGGCGACACCATCGGCTCCTCCTCCACCAGCAACACGTTGGTGTATGGACTGACTAGATGCAGCGTTGTGACGTGGCGGAGATTCCGGCCACTATCAACATTGCAGTCACGAGAAGGTGCCCGTTCTCTGCAGCATGGGGCGAGATCCGCATGGGGCGGTTGTCCCTTAAGTCGAGACCGTCACGGCACATGCCGCAGGCGATGGGCAGCACTTGCATTGCAGCACTTGCTCTTGCATCGTGCAAGACGGTCAAACCCGTCTCGACGTTGAGCTGGAAGAGATGACGCAGTTCGAAAGGCATGACAGCGCATGCTATGCTTTAGAGGGGCAGAACCTCCTCTTCCACCTACCGCTCAAAATATGTATTGAGAAGATCAAAAGGCGTGACATGACGAATGTCCCACGTGTAGGTGCTGTCAACGCTCAATATCAAGCCCTGCCCGAGCAGGCTTTTTGAACACCAGCTCTTCTCCGACACTCTTCCACGTGACCCGCTCTATCTGTGACGCCACCACCACGTCACAGTGACTTCCACCAAAGCACGTGAACATCTCTTTCTGGAATTGCTGACGTCACGGGGTCGTCACGTGGGAACGGCGTCGTCGTGACGTCGCCTCGTCGGGATGTCGCGGTGATGTGGTCGTGACGCCACTTCGCAGTAGCACGTAGTCGTGAAGTCATGGCGACATGGTGACACGTTATTGCCGTGACGTCTCGGTGACGTGCCGTGTCGTCATCGGGACGTCGTGATTACGTAGCTCAGCATCCATTTTACGCATATATTGTGATCCTTTTGGCATGGAATTTTCACGAAACATTGCTGTCCAAGAATTTGTGTGCTTGGTGGATGCAGAAAAACTTAACACCCGACCACAAATCTAAACGCTTCGAGGCAGCACTGACATTTCCGTAGCGGAACATCCGCAGCGGGTTGGCGCGGAAAGTAGCGACGAAATCGGCGGGACCATTTACACTGGAGCGTGAAAATACTTAACTGATCTCGACATTGAATCTTTGCGTATGTTTCCAAAGCGAAACTCGAGCGACAATTTTGCGCGACCCAGAGGGGAGCGAATACTCCCAAAGACTGGCGGACTTCCACGAAACTCGAACGGCTAAGTTACAAAAAATCCTGTTTATTATCCTCATTAAACGCTGTCACGACGCTCGCCTGCCACACAGGTCTGAACGTGCTCATAAGGTACCACGTGACGCAAAAGCTACAGACCTTCCGCGCCGTCTGTGGGGCGACGACCTTAATGTCGGCGAAGACTTCAGCGAAAGGATCTTCACGGGCGATGAGACGTGAATTTCGCACATTATCTCGGAAACGAAGCAGCAGTCATTGCACTGGCGTCACAGAGTTTCACCGGTCAAGACGAAATTCAAACAAACTGTTTCTATGGAGGTGATGTGCAGTGTGTTCTGGGACGGGATGGGAATTCTTTTCATTCGCTTCCTGCCCAAAAGTGAAACAATGAACCCTGCTTGTTGCTGTGAAACACTGCGGAAGTTGCGACGTGCCATTCAGAACAAGCGGCATGACATGCTTACTGAAGGTGATATGCTGCTTCCTGTCAATGCTCGTTCACATACGTCACGGAAAACAGCAACCATTCGGCAGCAGTTCGACTGGGAGCTATTCGATCATTTTCCATACAGTCCTGATCTCGCAGTCAACGATTTTTATCATTTCCTGCACCTGAAGACCTTCCTGTCCTCCGGTCCGCGTTTTCACGACGAACTTAAGGCGACTGTGTCACGCTGCTTCCAGTCGCAGGATTCAACCTTCTACGAAACCGGTAGTTAATACGATATGCCAAGGGTCTCAATTCGTACGTTGATTACGTCGCAAAGTAGCTCAAACAGTGCTGTACCTATTGCCAATAAAGGTTTGCATGTAACTATGTTTTCTTTTACTTAAAAAAAATAGGGAAACTAGCCCGTTGGTTTTGGCCAAGTTTTGTCACAATAATGCTACCTTTCCTCGACCCTCGGGCTCATTTCGTCTCGCCCGTGCGCTCATGTCCATTGTCGGACCCATCTGGTAGCGTGTGTTCACACCTCTTATTGCTAATTCATTGCTATGTTGCTAATTACACTGACAAAAAATAAAAATTGGAGGTGAACTTGGTATCTAACACTTGTTCTAAGGTAAGTGAAACGTGCTGATTCAAAGTCTGCGAACCATATGTCTCTATCACCCACAGTTTTTTATATATTACTTAAATCATTTACATTTTACTAGAAAAATTGTTAAATGGAGAACTAATGAATCTAGAATTAGTTAAGAAAATAGTGAAATTGTATTACATGACACGTATACTACATATTAATATATATTTCAAGGTATATTACACATTTATAATCCATACACTATTAAATTATTTAATCTAAGTTGTATTTGATTTGAATTTCTTGGCTGTAGATTTGCGTGTGTGCTGAGCATTTGGCATGTCAGGGTGAAGTGCTTGCTTTGAATAGCTTGCTTGCTTACGTGATTGAACTTCTCTGGCTGTGCTCTAATATTTGATTAAATTTTCACTACTTTTCCACATCTTTCTGGTACTTTTTTTGTTAAACTGTTTTCTTTACTTGTTGCAGATAAGCTGTAAAGAAATTTATATTGTCCCAAGCAGTGAAAAAGAAGTACAATATAATAATAATAAGTTGTAATATTGATTTAAACACGATGTAACGAACAAACTTGTATTTGAATGCGTTTAAAGAGTTCCAATACTTATTTGCTCTATAAATTATTTTAGATTTGCGTTAAGTTTTAAACTGTTAGTGAAAGTGTGGTAATTGTAAAAAACTTCCAACTTCAATTTTTCGTCTATAACAGTAAAGAAAAACTTGAACTTGGTGTTTCAAATTGCCGAATATAAAAATGGTGGATTTTGTGGCCTTTCAATAGGTAAAGTATAATCTAATTGTATTTATTAGTTTGCAGCTTAGATCTATTACTTTAAACACATTGAAATTCCTTCTCATTTAATTAATCAATCCCATTTAAATACTAATTAGAATCACAAACACAGTTATTTTTCAAAGAAATACATAACTTAAGTTAAATAATGTAAACGCTTGTAATAATGTTATTGAAAGGATATTGGTTTAGGCGATACTTTCTACATTAGTCTGAGCTCTTATCCCTTTATTTATTCCACGCACTCATACACATTCGTGACATGGCTACTACTCGCTATATACTTTCTACTCTGTACACTCTCAAAGCCGACCTTCTGAAATCCTTCACACACGTAAACAATAATTTAGATGAACGTATTCGAAGGCTTGAAGAAGTTCAAATCACAGACGGTTGGACAACAATAGGCAACATCGCAGAAACTTCCAACTGTTTTTCTGTTTTAGATTATGACGATGAGATTCCTTGCCTTCCCAATCCTCACTACCCCCTCTCATCATCGACACGCTCACCCACAAACCAACGCAAGCAGGCTATCAAGCGCAACGAAACTAAGACATGTAGAGTTGCGCAACCTGGCCCATCGACATTCCCACTACCATGGGCGACAAATCTCGTCCCTGCTCAGTGGAAATGTCCTCAGTGGGAAACTCCCATCCAATTTCTCTGTCATGGATGTGTTTAAACCTAACGGGAGGTTTGCGGATGTGGCCAGTGCGGATGTGACATGTGACAATCCACTCAAAAACTCTCACCAAACGGGATACAGTTATCATAGGAGGGCAGAATGACATCAATTTTGGTGGTCACTTTACGCCTTAACATGTAAACAAACTACAACGTGCCGTCCAAAACACAAACATTATAGTCTCAACTCTGCCGTTCTGGTACAACAAAGCAACACTGTGCAAAGAAATGAAAAAAGCAAACAACTAATTGAAACTGCATCTGAGACACACAAATTAAATTATTTGAGCCAAACTTTCTCTCAGAAAGACACTTCACCAGGCATGGTTTTCATCTTTCACATCATCGGCAGTGTCCCGCCAAAGACCCATCGCCTAGTTCTCTTCCATCCTCCGGGACCTCTTTGGACCCATTACCTTATCCCCTGAACGTAATTCTTGTACTACCTCTCCCATTATTCATTTATCTACATTTGTCACCCCTACTTTCTCACCTCCTGTCACTGCTGGGGCACGATACTTCTTTCGACCACGCACTCGAGATAAAAATGAGATAAATAAATAGCAACTACAGTTACAGTGTGGTCTAGGTCAAATAGATGGTTTTTACTGTACAGAGCACTGATTGTCTCAAAATTATCTAAACACACTCCAAATTTCTAGTTTTTACCTTACAGGATTGTATTGTAGAACGAGGAAATCAAATAAGGGCCCTGCTTATGGAGGTTCATGTAAGAAATGATATTGATTCTATCTTCTTGTCAGAATTCAATTCAAATGCAGTTGACAATGTTTTTGAAATAACAGTTGTACGACTTACTACGATCAAAACTATCTTACTTTGCATTTACAGACCAACAAAGCGAGCTTTAGATAATTTCATTTCCTTAGAAAATCTAGAAATAACTTGAAACAAAATTAGTAATCTATCTTTTAAAGCCATTGTTATATGTAGAGATTTCAATATTGATTTCCTGAGCGAATCCCATGAAATATTGCAGTTTCTCAATGTACTGCATTATTTTAATTTAGATATTACAGTGAATGTACCTACATAGAATACATTTATATCACAAAAAGCAATAGATCAAATTATAATTACCAAAATCACAACAAGATATTAAATAAAAACTACTAATCTTGGTTACAGCTAAATGCAAGCAAACATCAATAGGAAGAAATATAGTATATGAAAAACAATTACGTTGGTGTACACAAATATATTCAGTGTTAACCCTGAATTTAAATTCACAACTCTTAAAGACATCTTTTTACAACTCAAACGTAAATGAGGAAAGGAAGTAAGAAACGTTCTTCTTTTAAAACAGATAAAGTGTAGGATTCTTGGATAATCACGTGACGAAACAATGTTACGTTACATAATTTTCAGAACAATGAACAGAACCAGTTAAAGGCAGGCTATTATGCATTTTACACGCAGAACAAATCGAGTCGTAAACCAATTCTTGAGGTAGAAACAGCAATTTTTCTCCACAAGGACAGCAAATTGAAAAACAGAACTATTTTACGGCTCGATACGGCCTCACATGTTCGTGTTAAGCACGGCAGCTCTCTCATACATATATCTCAGCTCACATATACGTATTGAGATCATAGCCACGATAAAACCACAAGGAACGCAATGACAACTTTGCTGGCGCGGGCTTGTTGGACCCCGTAACCTGTTGTCAAATCGGAGTGTCACAGTAGAGGTTGTAGAGTACACAGTAGAGGTCACAGTAGAGGTTGGCCATGGCTCAGCCCCTACCCGAGCGCCTGCTCTGTTCAAGGGTTCTTGGACAATGAATGTCGCTCGGTGAGGTCACCGCAACAGCAGCGACTTTGTAAATTAGTATTAAGATAGTTTTTTAAATCGCGCTTGCAATCATTCACCCTCCACGAGTTAATAATCACCATCTCACATCCTTTTTTGTAATCTAATTTTAGAGTGAAAGTAAATTCTTATAATATATTTTCTTTCAATCATGTCACTTGGTATGTCTCGCCTGCCGAACTCTCCTCCCAGAGCAGCCGAGCAAGACAGCAATAAAGCAGGAGGTAAGTTGGGGGCTCGATTGGACGCCGGACGTTACACTATGTAGATGAGTGAGCGTAGGTTCAGTGCAATAGCTAATTGTCAAGAAGAGGAACAGTCTACTCATCACTGAACGTGACCTTCTGCGATTGATGTTTTCGAAGTTGGAACACGACATTGGCAAATTGTTAAAACTTCTTCAGTTCCAACCATCTCATGATTGTTTTACTTATTAATTTTGTGTTTGTTTGGTGATCCGGGTGCCCGAGATCGCCAAGGCACTAGTACCACGGCGATCTTGGACCGAAGGATCGTGAGTTCGAATCTCGCCCCGGGAATGGTTGTATGTGTGTGTTTCGCGATTGTGTGTGTTTGTAATGTGTAATATGCTAATAAATCCCTTGTGGTTGGCGTCAAGAAGGGCATCCGGCCGTAAAACATTCGCTAAATCTGTATAAAAATAGTGTGCAAAAATTAATAAAAACACGATCCCACACAAATTAGCGTCGACTCCGTTGCAACGGGAAAAGACAAAGGATTAATAATAATACTACTACTACTAATAATAATACATTTTGTGTTTATTTTATTATTTTATTTCTTATTGATTTTGTATTTATTATTGAAATGTTAATGAAAAATTATTGTTCACTTTGTTGTCGTTTAATTAATTTCTACTCTATGATTTTTATTAGAAAAATCAACAAATGAATTAGGTACAAACAAGAGCAACAATATTTTGATATTTTTCATAAAATTACTAGTTATGGAGTTCGGGGCGTTGGATTTTTTCTTCTACGATGACGGTGGTCCAGATAATGTTAAGAACCTCTAGTCTAGTGAATGCTATATCCCGGGGGTGGCAGTGATCCTCCCCTGCTGGATGGTGAGATGCGGCGTCCATCCATATGTCGGCTTACGGGATTTCATCTCTAGGTAATTCCTTCACCGGCGGGGGAAGGCACCAGCCGGGACAAGCTGTAAGATCTCGATTGGTCTCCCAAGTGTGATAATGAAGTGCGTGTGTTTCCGTGTGAGATGAGAGCACGGGAGCAAGGGGAGAGAATGGGAGGAGGGTTTGCGTGGGAAGGGGTTCGCGGTCCAAACGTGAGGGTTGGTACAGCTCTAGCTAACGTCTGTCTTCGCCTGGTATTGATCCAAGAAAACATAGAAAACTATCTATCAGAGTAGCCGGCCGCTAAAATTCTCCTCCAGTCAGTGACTGACTTCGGCCGAGCGATCTAACTAGTGTCAAAAATCTGCCACCGCCACTCGAAACTTTGGCCTTTCGGTCAGAATTGCTGCAGAGACAATGGTACTACTAGCTCTGAGTGAACCTTTCTCTTAGATGCAAAGTGTTTGACTTTTTTACACGTAACATTCTGTACTAGTTTATGCTAATCTTTCTTTCGAACATGCTGCATATCGCTTCTCTGAAGAGCTTTGCGAATTAGACAAGTGGCTGCTCTAATCGGTAGTTTTCTGTAGCTTCTCCAGTGAACATCACGCGAATGCCGGAGCAGTACCTTAACAAACGGACCACGGACCACGCGCGATCTTTCCTTCTACTTCCTTGTCATATCCTCACTCCCTTACTTACACACACACACACACACACACACACACACACACACACACTGATATGCACTTCACTACCATATATATCGAGAGACCAGTCAGGAGCTTGTCCCGGCCGGGGCTTGCCCCGCTGGTGGGAGGTACCTGATGGGAAAAACCCCGAAAGCCGAACCAGGAACGTCGGCAATGGATCTCACTATCCAGCTGGGGAAGATCACCACCGCGAAAAGAATGCACTGCACTTACAGGACCAAGGGTCTAAACAGTTGACGCGCCCGGCCGGAATCCCTAATCAATCAATCGCAGCTAATTAAAGAATGTGTTATGCACTTCATGATTATTCAAATGCATCGATTAATACATACATGTTCATACATGTTAAGTGACGGCTAAAAATTGATGGTAGCTAATTGTGGTGTCTCCAATGGTCCTGCAATTCAAACAACGCGCTAATACTAATGTACATATTTACACTAATGTACTGAAAAAGAGTCGAATCTTTGTTCGTCACTCACTATAATGCATCGCAAATCTCGTCGAGGCTCGTCGATTCGCATTCAACAGAAGTCTATCTGATCCGGCAAGGAAATTGATAATCCAAGTTTATCATGAAATATTATCTCGTTCTGAAGAATTGCTGCAATGTCACTAAGCAAGCCTTTCAGCATAAGAAAGATTCGGACTTATTATATTATATGAAATAATACAACTGCTAGATGCAAATAGTTAATGAAAACTGTAACTTGCTGATTGGTAATTCGAAAGCACCCAAAAGCAAGCAGCCTCTGAAGCCGCCTTTCGGCCAAGAATTGAAGCAAACGGAGAGTACTCTGACATAACACTGTCATGTGTGTATAAAGAGGCAGTGACAGGTGGGATTGTGAGTGACAAAACGCCACCCAAAATGAGATCTTACGAAACATATCCATTGCCGCTTTCGATGAGAGGTGAATTACCAAAGAACAGTGGTGAACTCTGAGATGTATCAGTTCGTTTTGTTTATGTTGTTTGTGTGTTCCATGCACGTCTTTTGTGTGTGCGTGCGTATCGAGATGAATTAAACTGGCGGTCAACTTCTAGTACTTTTCAGTAAGCGGCAAAAGTTAAAGAGTCTGAGTAAAACAGTGATGATATCATGTGATTTGGTACGTCAGTATTAATTGTGAAGACACTAATAAACATGGCGTTTGTACAAAGGCAAGTAATTTTCCTTGTACACATTTATTTCGACTGATTTCAAGTAATCTCTCTTTTGAAGCATCCTATCTATGCACTTGCCTTATAAGGACACACTTGTGTTCCCTTTGGAATCTCTTAGAAATTTTCTTATTGATAGTATTTCATATTTACATATGTTGATAATTCTTATTTAAAGAGGAAGTAGGAAGCAATGCAACTGAATGTTCAAGGTGCACAAGTTTTGACATCATTTCTTTTTTTACATTATTTCTTTGAGTGATTTTGTAGCCAAGTATCAAGATGAAAATTTTCTTTATCAATTTATTGCTGTTTGTTTTGCTCATTGTGTACTGAGGATTTAAAGATCACATTCTTCTTTGAATTTTAGGTTAGAGATGTCATCTGAGAAACTACGCCAACAATCAGAAGGTCAGCTGTACAAGTACACCAATGTTATGAAGGGATGGCAGTATCGATGGTTTATTTTAGACCCTGAAACTGGTTATTTAGAATATTATTTGGTTAGAATTATTTTCTTAATGTATTGATATTTTTTCTTCAAAATTTATCATAAATGCTTACTAATAATTATTTACATTTCTGTAAAGAATGAAACAGAACGCAAGCAGAAGCCTCGAGGCTCTGTTCATTTGGCTGCTGCTGTCATTTCCCCAAGTGATGAAGATTCAAACACCTTCACTGTAAATTCTGCCAATGGTGAAATGTTCAAGTTGCGTGCAGCAGATGCTCGTGCAAGACAAGAATGGGTGAATAGAATTCGGGCAGTTGCTGAAATGCATACAATGGCTATAGCGCAAGTATGATCATACAAATTTTTACTCAATAATTGTACACTTTATTCACTGTAGTACATACGTTTTGTACAGTGAAATTTTAGGTATTGACTAATGTGAGAATATTTATTGCTTCAGAGTAATCCGCCTTTGCCTCCGCGGGAGCACTCAGTGGCCTTGCCCCTGCCACATGGGGCAGTAACAGTTCCAGGGCCCAGCCAAGGGCCTCGTGTTCATTGCTCTCTTGCTGTGCTGGATGCATTCAGTACAGTAAGAGACCATTTGCATAGAGTTGAGCAATATAGTTTTCTCTTGAATCGATCTATAGAAGAACTTCCATCATCAGGTAAGCTTGTCTTAGAAGATTGAGTTTTTATTAATATTTTCACAAATTGCATTCATTTTGAGGGAAACGTAGTTCCTTTCTGTTTCTTAACTATTTCTTTGGTGGTGTCTGTAATTCTGCCTAGAACTCCTTCAATCTACGTATCTTTAGAAAATCAGTATCAGTTGAATGCTTTTGTGCAAATATCTTTAGATGTCTCAATTATGTATTAAATGTATTATTGTATATAATTATAATTTTATTTACGCAATACTAACATTTTAAGAATATATCTCAAGAGGAAAAGGAAATGCAAATGTGGATCACAGTGTTATGTAATACTCAGTTGACTTTAAGAATGGCATCTTCAGTGTGTCTAAAAGTAGGTGCTTCCTGTGTTTGCTCAGACTGGTACATAAATAAACCTTATGACACTCCCCTGCTTCCCCTGACAATAATTAGTTTCTGCTCTGTGAAAGATTTATTAATTTTTGCATTAGTGAGAGTTCATATTGGTTCCTTTTCTTTAAGTATTGATGATTGAAAAGTAAAAGCATTTATAAAAAAATTCTATAACATAAAATTTAATTATACATAAGGTTATTGTGAAACAAAATTAGAACATCACTTTTCATCTACAAGATTTGTTAAGAGCATCTTCAATGCTCATTCTCATCCAATCATTGTCATTATTTTCTTGTATGGCAACAGTAGGGCTTGATATTAGTTGATATATCCTCAGCTGAGTAGATATAGTTGCTCAATATTATCATATTTGGTAAAAGGATTTACGAAGTTCAGCGGCAGTAATTTTTGAAGGTTTAGAAGTGAATTGCGACTGAGCCACAGGAACCCTCGGAGGTTGACCCTATAATCAAAATGGCTCAAAAATCCTGATTATCAATTATTTTTTGTTTTAATGAGTTGTGCATTTTAAATCAAAGTATTTTTATTATTAGTTTTTGGCATTATGTTGGACACTCCGTTTCTTAGCAGTATTTGTGTGAGCTGGCGACAGATCATGACAAAATATTTCTCTCTTTGCCAGTATTTATTCTTAACCTTCTGATTAAAATAACATGTTTTTATTGTATATATATTGTATATTGCTCATATTATATTGATGTTATATTATGATACCATTATGAAAAACACTATTTGTTTTTCATAACGGTAATATAATTTGAATAGTAATATATAATGATAATATGAATTCATTTATCACTTCCATTAAAAAGTAATTTTAAAATCAACAGCACAAGTTGTGTGTGTATAAACACAATATTTTTCAGGATATTTGGAAAAAATCTGCATTTGCCAGAAATAAAGTTGAGTACCAAGAAGCAGTTAAGGATTTCTGATGAGCTACTTTCTTGGAATTATGAATTGTAAAGCAGATGTAATAAGGCTGGAGGATTTTTCCTTGAATTATTGTCTAAATTAAAAACGGAGTTCATTTACTGTTAAGTTCAGAGAATATCAAGGACTTCATCAGTAATTAAGTTGTATTTTGTGGCTATGATTTATTGCATTATGTCGTAAATGCATCTCTACATCCTAATCTTTTGGTCATAGATATCTGTCCTCTAGTGGGAGCATATATATGAAGAGTTTGTATTTTGCTAATAATGAAAATGAATGTATTTCAGGTTCCTGTGTGAAAAATATTGATGAAGGAATGTTACTACTAAAGGCAACAAGTCAAGCGACATTAGTGTGTTTGGGCCACTGTCTCTCTATTCTTCAGCAGCAACAAATAGCTCCAACTCTGACGGCCAATGCTCCTATTATTGCACCACCACCTACTTTCCATAAAGTGACTCAAGGGACGCATCCAATGCCAACAAAAAAGATCTCACAGCCACCATCTCATTCAGTGCACATGGAGGATGTTAAGAAGAGGTAACAACATAATTTTTATTTAATGATTTGTTCTCAGAAGTAGCTCTGCTGTTCAAGACAAGATATTTTTTGGCAGACAGAAA
>BOPP01000272.1:768415-878560 GCA_017312745.1 Gryllus bimaculatus
TAATAATAATAATAATAATAATAATAATAATAATAATAATAATAATAATAATAATTGTAGTTAAATTTTTATTTTGTGTATGAATTTAAGCATTAGTTTTGGTATTCACTTTTTCACAGTGGATCTTTCATACATTTTAAATTACTTAGTAGTTGTGATCTACATTTTTTGAAAAGTTTATCACAGTCATTTATTTATTGAGTGTAATAGGAATGCGCCATTTTGTTGAATTTAGTCAGTGAATATCCATTTTGTAACCTGTAGAAATTAAAATATGCTATGAATTATAGTACTTCTTATGTATTTGAGTTAATAACATAAGAACAAAACTCTGATGAGTTTCATTGTTAGTTTCCTAATGCTTATAAGAAAATTTTTCGTTTGTGATGCTGTTGGTAGACACAATAACCACTTTTCAGGAAAGCACAAGTTCTCTCTGTTTTTTGTGATATTAAATCTTTAGTATATTTTCTAGTTTGCTAAATGTTTGCTTTGTTTATTTATTAGTAAAGTTTTAAAGTTGATCATCATAATTCTGTTCATTTATTTTCTTTATTATATTCTAATCAGTGGGCAACTTTTGCTCGTATTTTACTTCTTTGAGTATGTGTACAACAATTTAAGTTTTCAAAAGAATGTTTTCTCTCATTAAAGTTGGGAAAGTATAGGTCTAGTTTTTGACTTTTAAGTTCCTTTTCATTAAACGGTCATGCTTGAAAAAATCGCTGTATTCATTGTCCATTACTATGTCATTCTATTTGGAATTGAAAGTATTTCAGAGTGAAATTATCTTTTGACCTCTGATAATTAACTCTCAGCAAGATTATTCCTGCATTATTCTTGCAGAAACTGAAGAAAACAAATTTTAAAGTAATTAAGAAAATCAATTTTTTTAGAATAGTTGAGGACTGTTGCAATTCTCTCTGAAATTTGTGTGCTAATGTTTTTCGTTGGATCTGTTAGCCTTGTTTTATTCTCTTTATTTTACTTGAAAGTACTTGTATAATTAGTAAACAAATTTATGTAAAGCTACAAAAAATTGATGACAATATTTTCATGGAAAAACAAGTTTAGGGGCTCCCTGATACTGATAAAGTTATTACTATTTTTTTAAATTTCTTGTATCTACTATGTAGTAATACTACAGGAAAAAGTGTCGCTTTTTCAACTGTAAAGTTTTCTGGGTCCCTTGGTATCCCCCTTCCCTTTCAAATTTTTCTTGCTTCTGAACATTGTAAATTACTTCCTCTTATATTACAGTGGAAATACTTGCAGGCCTCTCAGCAACTCACTTGATGTGCTATTTTCATGTCACTTTTCCCACTCTTTTCAGTCAGTACTCACTACACTCACTTTTTTCTTTTCAAAAATTGAATTATTAATAATTTCATTTTTTATATATCATCTTGGAAGTGTAATAATTTTTTGGAAACCGAGCTAGGGACGAAAACTCTAGTGGATGAAATGGATGAAAACTCTAGTCGAGAAACTGTTTATACAATTTGGAAAGAAAGACCAAACAAGTGAACAGGCTTACATAGTCAAGGTAAGGGGGGGAGTAAAGAAGGACATGAACAGTGAATTTATGAGAAGAGCATATGTGTGGGAGGGGAACTAACAGAAGGAATAATATGTGCTTGGTGGCCTGTAGATGCAACGTTATTATAGTCACTAGAAGAAATTGATTGCCCACGGTGCCATGTTAGTATTTGACAATTTATTGCTAGTTTCAACAATAATTGGATGATTACTTTTACATTTCCTTTTTAGTTATCCTGCCAAATATGTTAGGTTTGCTTAATTTGCATTTGAAATTTGAAGATAGACGAGTTTAAAGTAACTCCTTGGCCATTTTGAGTTTGATCTAACTGAATATGAACGTTGCTAACGTTGAAGATGTTCTTTGAATATAGAAATGAAGAAAATTAAACATTTTGAATTTTGAAATCAGCATTGATTTTAGCACCAATTTTATTTGTTCAAAATAGTACTATCACTTTGTGAAATTTCATGGGATAAATAATGTTTATATAGGTAAATTATTGTTTTGCATGTGTGTAATAACAGTGCAACTTCATACCAAGAGGTAGGTAACAATTTTGTTTCTATAATTAGTATTTTTGAAAATTGTCAGTTTTGAAATAAACAATTTTTGAAGATTGCTGGTTTAATTTACTTCAATTTTATCACAAAAATTTTTTTTCATGAAGTTCTAAGAAACCTGGTATAATATAAGGGTAGGTTTCAATGCCAAAGTTGCCCTAGTAGCAATAATTAATCAATTTTAGATAAATGATGGATTGCTGGATTTGAAACTTGCCCCCCCTCAATTGTGAACCTTTTATTTTATGTGTTTTTAATAACATTTGATAGTTTTCAAACACTTTTGTTATTGTTTGAGTTTTACGTTAAGAACTGTGTGAATTAATGTAGTTATGAAAACCATATTCTTAAATTATTAGTTTTACATCTTAAAAAAATCAATAATTAATTTCTTCATATAAATGTAGTAACTTCACATTTTTTCCCATAATTACTATTTTTGTACCGCAAACCACACTATTTGAACATTTTTAACTTCATCAAACCATGAAAGGCCTGGTTTTGTAAGTCCTTGATGTTGAAAAAGTTTTTTTTTTATCAAAACTTCTTTCTGTCTGTTCATAACACTAATTCCTAAAACATACAAGGATTTTCACCAAAATGGATATTCTATGAAAGATCTGACCGCACTTGAGTCCTTGTGAATTTGAAACTGATTTTCCAATTTTTGGGGGTACTTTACACAAAGCCCCTAGAACATTTTCAAAATTGACAAAAAATAGGTCCAAAATAACTAGCTTTAATAGAACAAAGTGCACATATAAAAATGCCTCAGTTCCAATTTTTGATAATGCTTGTGAAATTTTGAAAATTCAAAAGTTAAAATTTTCTTCCCTCTCCTTTTGCAATATTTTTGCTTCAAAAAAATACTCCCAAGATCCATACCGATCCATCACGAACCATACCAAGTTTTTTCTTAATATTTTTACTTGAAATGAGGAGTGTTCGCTTAATAATATGGCATAGGTCTGATTTTCATTAAAACTTCTGTAATTTCAAATATAGTAAAAGTGAAAGTTTTGTGACCCTCTCCTAGAACTATATTATTAATGTTGTTCATTTTTTCCTTAATGCAGTCTATTTCTCAGTACTAGATTTTGAAATCATTTCATGTAGACTTTTTAACATTCTTGCTTTACTAGTAAGTACTAAGGCATACTACAGAGGCTTCTACTTACATAGTATCGCAATCATGCATCGGAAATCAGCAATTTTTTGACAGGAAAACTCTTATTGTTGGACCCCTGGAAGGAAAGGATTGATAAATCAGATTACTTCCTCTGACATATTGTGAAGTCAGAATTCATGTTTTGAGGGTCCTTGATACTGCAAAATCGAATGAGACCAAAGTCTGTTTGTCCCTATCTAGTCCATCCTTTTGTCCGCCTCTCTGTATAGTTGGTCTGTCAAGTTTTTGAGAAAACTTTTTTGATGGGGAAGTGAAGTCTGTGTTTGTTTTTTTTAGTTAATTTTTATTTAATTTCTTTATTTTTTAACGGTTTGTAACCCTTATGAGAATATTGCTTGAAAAATTGTAAATTCATGCAGTATATTGTTGTTGTTGTTGTTATTATTATTATTATTATTATTATTATTATTTATTTACTTTCCTATTCATTTCTCTTTTATAAAGCAGTTCATTGTCAATGATAATTCTAAGTTTCAGAAGAGTCTTCTTTGACAAGTAGAATCTTGTATATGAACAATGTGTGTCGTAAGTCAGGGCAGTTTTGTGTAGCATTCGTAATGAATAATGCTTATGTAACTGATCAAATTATAGAGATACTCTTGCAATCTCGCTGATGTGGCTACTTCTCTCAATGACATGTTCTCAAATATATTCTATTTTTTTCTACTTTTAATATACATTTGTCTCCCTAACCAATTAATGTAGAATTTGTGGTAGACAACACATGCTCCATACAGGTTTTCTGAAGATTCTCCTATTGCTCTGGTATCATTCCATTTCTCCATCACTGTTTGCCACTGTCATCTATTCATTACATCATAAGTCATGAGCCTGAATGAACTCAGCATTTGAAGGGACCCCTTAACGTCAATAAATTAACAAGAATTTGTCTCAACGTTTTTGACATTGTAGTTCTTAGAGTATTCATCTTCGTATAGGTAACAATATTATTGCAAAGAAGGAATAAATTATTTCTCTAATAAATGAAATGTCAGTCAGCGGTGTTAAATTTCAGATTATATTTGCATACCAAACTTCCGAATTAAATTAATAGAAGCTGTAAGAATTGGTACAAAATGTGTAAAGATTTGACAGCATTGTGCACTGAAAAATAGATTATTAACTTTGTCACCAGAAAAAGAATTAAAGGTGTAATTTAGTTATGTGGCAAACAATTTGCAGAGATCATTGCAATTTGTGGTGATAAAACTCCTTAAACATTATGATCAAACTGAATTGAATTCCAAGTTCTTCTGTATGAGATAGTTAAAATCTTTTTGGGTTTGTTGAAAGATCGAATCTTTTTGATTTTGTTGGAGGCTAAATGATTTCTAGACCTAAAAGCCAGGTGATGTGGTTAGCACTAATATCAGCAGTTTGAACCTCTGGAAGATGACATACTGTATTGTAGTTCTCAAGTGTGAGCCTTGTAGTCCTTGTCTATCTATATTCATCCTAATTGGAACACACCTCACTTGTGATTCAGTAAATATGCTATTTTGGTGGTTCTTTAACACATCAAAAACAATTCCAAAATAAAGCTTATATCAAGCCCAGAAATAGGATATAACATTTTAAATGGGTGCTGGCCTAACAATGTATCAATGACTGTTGGAAGAACTTCAAGGATGGGACTACTTTGTATTGTCAAAAAATCCCTACCTTTGTGTCTTTGATATAAAATCTTGTATTTTTGACTTTGCATAGTACCTCAATATTACTATTGTAAAATGTAACTTAGTGGCTGTGTTATTTTATTTTGATGTTTGAAAAGTAGAAAATTTTGATCAGCAATTTTCTATTTCAATTTCAAGTTTTGTTTATATCATATTTGTATCATTCTGGTGCATAAAGCACGTGTAGTGAACAAATGTTGGGTTGTGGATTCTAAGATCTTGAACAAAGACTGATTGAGAACGAGGACTTGAATTTTGTACAAAGACTGAGAGAAGAAATTAATTTTGTTTATTGGTAGAAAATATGAAAATGTGTTTAATATCACTGTACACTAACTCATATTTTCTTTGTTTTGAGTTACAAATAGAGTCAAGTCATTACTTTGTAACTTGTGCTTCAATGATGCATCAGCTGACCAGCGCTCATTCTTTCAAACTTGCGCAATTCCAAACCCCAATTTTTTGAATAAATATTTTATACTGACTATACTATAGGTTTCTTGATGTACCTCATTAAGATGATTTTCATTTTAATTTCATTCAGTTAATGTTTTTTGCTTAACGGTTTTTGCTTAGCGTTTTTTGCTTAACCACTTAAGTGGAAATTAAGTGTCCCATTCAATAAGCCACGTGGGATTAAATATGTTGATTGTGTGTCAAAACAAGGAAAAATTGTCCTGATAAAACTGGGAGAGGTGGCTCAGTGCATCAACTAATGTCACTGCAGTACCTCTGAACAGGAGGTCCTAGCTAGGTCGAATTCAGTCACTGTCTGGAGGAGAATTTTAGAAGCCAGCTGCTCTGGTCAGTAGTTTTCTGTGGTGTCTCCAATCAAAACCAGGTGAATACCAGAGCAATACCCTAACAAACAGGCCATGGACCACGCGTCATCTTTTCTCCCTCTTCGTCGTCCTATCCCCACACCATACACACTTACACAAACATGCACTACACTACCACACATGCCGGGAGACGAGTCATGAGCTGAGAGCTGGTCCTGACTGGGGCCGGTGCCTCACTGGTGGGAGATGCATGGTTTGGGAAACCCTTCCAGCTGGCAGGAAGTTGGTGCTGGATCTCGAATACCACCACCTCCCCAGAAAAAAGGAGTGCCCTTCACTTATAGCACTAATGACCTCAGTAGTGGATGCGACCGGAATCACTAACAACCAACCCATCTTGAGCTGGTTAAAGTTCATATTTACTTTGTCATATACTCCTATGTAGATTATTGTAATGCTATAATGAGAAATATTGATTTTGCAACACAAACGTGTTTTGTTGGTCTCTGGTACAACCTGGTTGGTCTCTGGTTGGTGGAAAAAAAGTGGATTTTTCTTGTTCCTACACTTAGTAATTTACTTTCTCCATTACTTTGTGTAGTCAGAATCCACATTTTGTGATCCTTGACACCTAAAAATTGGTTTTCAGCAAAACTTTTCTATCTGTTCATAACGCTAGTGCCTAAACAATACACAAGGTTTTCATTAAATTCAATATTTATTTATTTATTTATCTTTAACTTTTACTCATCTTTCAACGATTTTTAGTTAAAATGATGGGAAGGGATTCTGGAATTTCAGAAAATGTGCGCAGATGATTTTCTACCCCATATGTCACATACAGTTTTTACTGTTTTTTGACTAAATAAATCTAAATCTAGATATGCGATTGATCTGTCTGATGATGTGTCCCCTTCAATTTGAAAGTGATCTTTAAATTTTTGGAGATTCTTCTAATGAAGCCCCAACATTTTCAAATTTTGAATAAAGCAAACTACATTTATAAAAATGATGCACGACTGATATTTGTTCACAACTTTTTCTTCTGAAATATAAATGTGAATCATTTATATCAGTACTTTGACTTTGGCTTCAGAGATATTAGGTCATGTCACCTGCGGAACCAAAGTAGGTACCTATGTTTGTAGGTATTCAGCCCCTGCCAAATATTTATGTGGGTTGAAAACTCTTTTTGTAAGTTCAACTTATCTTATTATTACATAACAGCTACAAATAATATGAGAAAATATGTGCTCTTGTGGCTCCACTAGTTTTGTAGGAAGCCGTGTTATAACGTTTATCTTTATTATTAATGGAATCATTTATTATCTTATTTGTAGGCCCCACCCCCACCCCACCCCCCCCCACACACACTTAAAAATGGAGTCTGAAATTTCTGTATAATCAAAATTATTGTTTGATTCATTAAGAAAGAAAGTAAAGAATGTAGGGGGGAAAGAATGTAAGTCTTCTGTGTACTGAATTAGAATTCTTAATCAAACTTTACAAACAATGAGTGAACATGGTAAATGTAAAAAAGAAATGAAAAAAAAAGTAAGATTCAGTTTTTATGGGAAAAATAAAGAAAATAAAAACATTTGTAAAGACTGATTTCAGTAGTGGAGTATGAGAAATGTGTTACACTGTGTTCAGTATGAATCATTCTGCAAATTTACTGAATTTTTATGAACATTACCATTTGTAAAATGTCTCATCATCGTGCTTTCAAATTGAGCATAACAAAAGAAGTTCATATAGTGTTTTAACTTATTGGAAACTGATTTTGGCAGGGACAAAAAACCTTGGACTGGTTCGAGTGCTTCAGATTCTGAATAAATTGCTTGGATTTGCTTTAGTTCATCATCAGATACAAATAGTGAATCTGTAATGTGAGGTATGTGAAGAGCCTGATTAATTGTGTTTTTCGCACCACCCCAAGTTAATTTTTTACAAGGTTTTTTCCAACGCTACACATTTCTAACATCCTCTTTTCATGTTTGTTACTTCATTGCATTTCCAGTGTATTCAATCACAGTACTGAAGTATTACTGTGCTTAATCCCTTTCCTTATTACTATATTGAGAGTATGTCTGTTTGTGTTTTAACTTGAATTGTAAGGTCTGCCTTTAATACATATTTGCTGAAGTTAATTTCTTGTTTTGAGAATTTAAAAATATGCATGAGCTTGATAGAAAACAGTTGATATTAACAGTTCAGAAATGGACATTTTTATTAGAAAACGGTTAAGAATTGAATTATATTGGTTCAATTAAATTGATAATATAATTTCCTTGTTAATAAAACCAAGTTAAAAACATAACATATTTTCTATAATACAACTTTATTTAGGGTCTTGAAATGAATTGAACACTTAGTGGAAATATGTTTTTGATTTTTCTTTTTCTTTCTTTCTTTCTTTCTTTCTTTCTTTCTTTCTTTCTTTCTTTCTTTCTTTCTTTCCTTCTTTCTTTCTTTCTTTCTTTCTTTCTTTTTTTCTTTCTTTCTGTCTTTCTTTCATTCTTTCTTTCCTTCTTTCTTTCTTTTTTTCTTTCTTTCTTTCTTTCAAATATCATTTATACATCAACACAAACCACAAGTCGAAGAATTTTTCTTTGGGTGCAGCTTTCTTTCAATGAGGACATCTTCTATTATAAACAAGGTTTATTATGGAAAAAAAAAAATATTTTCATCAATTGCTTTCCTTAGGTATAAATGACTTCACGTACCAACCATTGTTGTCTCATTCCTCATAAATATGATCTTTGTTGATGAGTTAATGGAGGGAAATTGCTGTTAAAGATGTAATCTTGTACTTTGAAACTGATCCACATGATTTATTTCTAACATAATTCATTTATAGTTTTGTATTGTATATAAGAAACATTGTCAAAGTAATATTAAACTTGTTAAGTAAATAACTTTCCAAGAATTTGCTGATTTTGTAAGTGGTATTGAGATACCATAAAAAAGCGATTTTTTTATTATTTATGCTTGTTGCTCCTTGAGGCATGTTTTTTATAACCTTCAGTGTAATAAAATACTTGGCTTTTTGTGTTCCCTTTCTTGCATGTTCTTACACACAAAGGTATTCATTGGTTAGTTTCAACAGAAAATGTATGTCAAAAATAATATTTTGACCAGCTTATTTGTATTAATTTAGGGAAAGTATCAATTTTGAGGTCAATTTATTATTTAAAAAAATCCTAAAATATTTTCTCTCATTTGACCATTGTAATTTATTATCAATAATAAAGACATGATTCATTGTACAATAAAAATACATTTTGTGTGTGTGTGTGCAAAAAGAGGGCAATATTTTTGAGATATTACCAGTCTAATTTTAGCATCACTGTACATAGTACTTTTACTTTCAATACTTACCAGCATTTTTAATTTTTCCTAACATGAAATTGTTATATTAAAATTTTCAGCAATATGATCTTGTATTTTGTTATATTTTAAATGTAAATTCATTGTGTGCCTTTCAAAACAATCCACTTAGGTTATCCATAAATATTTATTTTCTCTTCGTTATCTTTCATTATTTCTTATAAATGAGTGTGTAAATGTTTTTTACTTATTATTATAACCTACCCAACTGTATTTGTGGCTTTCTTGTCCTCTGAGAAAAACAAAGTTCGTGGATTTTTTTGTAATATGTATAGGGAAAAATGATTTAATTGATCACTGATGGGTTAAGAAAATTGTACTATTCATTTTTGTGTATATATGTGCTCGGAGCATCTCAGAATAAATATTACAAACTTCTAAAGCATGTAGAGGGGTAATGAACTGATGGGAAAGGTCATATAATAAAGTTCCATGTCTTTTGCCAGTGAGGTAGGCAATTTCTCAATCATAAGTGTGCTGTAATCGTGGAGATTTCGTGTGCTAGCTGAATAGTGGTGTATTGGGAATCGTCGAGCAGTCAGGGGCAAATGACTCGTCTGTAACTTCATTATATGAAGTTTCTCACTGCATGTTCATTGGCAAAAAGTGATACCTCTACACACCCTAATAGTTTATAACATTTATTCTGAGATATCTGTACTTAATTTTGTGTATGTATGTAGGTATACATAATATTGGAAATTAAACTCAGTTGTATGTACTTTTGGTGGGAGGTATTCAGTTTTATGATATTGTATGAATAAGACGGGTAAGTTTTGCAATTTTGGTAAAACACAAAAACATTGAGAAATTGTGGATTTTTCAGTGTGTCTCAAGAACCTGAAGCTTCAGTTCAATCATACCATCCAGCCCTTTCGGTTTTACACGAGTCACCAGATGACATGCCTGCAGGTGAGAGAAAAAATGAATATGTCTTCTTTGTATTCAAATTATAGTGATTGTTTCTGCAATAACAAATTTTGTTGACAGCATCAGGAAACAGAATATGCTATGAAGATGAAATATCAGATGATGAAAATGGTGGAGATGCATTGGCTGTCCCAGTGGAAGAACATAAATCTGTTATATTACATCTTCTATCTCAACTAAAATTAGGCATGGACCTTACTCGTGTAGTGTTACCAACATTCATTTTAGAACGACGCTCTTTGTTGGAAATGTTTGCTGATTGCATGGGCCATCCTGATCTGTTTGTGAGGTTAGTACTGTAATGCAATGCAGGGACTTATTTTTAATATTGAAGATTGATAGCTGAAGGCATAGATTTAGTTATAAGTTAGACAATTTAAGTAAAGCTGTATGTAAATTATGTAGAATAACAGATGAACCTTCACCTAAGGAGCGCATGATGGCTATGGTTGAATGGTATCTAACATCCTTCCACATGGGTCGCAATGGTTCTGTAGCAAAGAAGCCCTATAACCCAATTATTGGTGAAACATTCCATTGTTCCTGGGCATTGCCCACATCTTCTAGCAATGATAAAGATGATAACAAAGATGTCCGTATATCTTACACTGCTGAGCAAGTTTCTCATCATCCACCAGGTGTGTTTTAAAAATTCTAAACTACCGTATTTACCAGAATATAAGAATAGGTATTTTCCTGAATTAAAAAATCACGGGGTTGTATTTATATTTGCAGATTAAGCCGTTTCAGTTCGAATCAATGTCTTTACACTGGCTTTCCATATTAAGAAACTCAAATTTTGATGTAACAATAAGCTGTCTTGCAAGCGAGCAAGCATGCATGCATGCATACAGACAAGTAATTTTGTATCAGCAATGTAGATGTAAAACTTGTACACATTAATGAAATCGTAAGTCATCCGATAAATACTGTCTGAATGTATTCTTTGTATCCACCTTCAATTTTACCAAGCAATTTAGATCAATATTTTTTAATGAGCTGATAAAGAGAGAATCTCAAATATGGCTTTGTAGTAAAGAACTGAATGAAAATTATTGCTGAGATTTTGTTGCAAGATCAACAAGGCCATGTGGTGTCTCAGTTCAACACCTGGCAAAAGCACACCTGCGTCTTGCCAGAGATCAAAATGAAAAAAATCACCCCATAAAAAGTGTGCGTTCTACATTGAACCAGTACACGCAGTGATTAAAAAAATTTCCTTTGTAAAAAAAAAAGTCTGTAACTGCTGTTCTCTTTCATGTTATTCATAGAAAAGGTATAGGGATATATGAATTTGCAATTCATAACTTGACCATGCCAATTTAAAATTCATGGTTGTTTAAGAAGCAAAGATCACTGACAAGTGTGGGGGCAAGAAAAAAAAAATCTTCTCAGAGAAGGTAATGGTTTCAGGTGGTATCAATGAAAGATTAAAAATGCAAATTCTACTTTTGAGGAGTCAATAATTCAGAAAGTGACGTAGTGTGAGAGGAAATCCAGATAGAAAGAAAGAAAGAAAGAAAGAAAGATAGAAAGAGAGAAAAACAAACAATAACAATGCATGTGAAGATGAAAATGGTAGTAATCAAATAATGGTGATTTTAATTGTCAAGAAGATGAGGGCTTAGGCAATAAACATTTCTCATCAACAAGATAATTTGCTAGTAAATTAGGCAATTTGCTATTTTATTTTGACTCTGTAATAAGAATTAGTTAATTGTGAAAAAATTCTCAGATGGTTTCAATTAAGGGGTTGTCATATTCAGAGAATCTTATATTCGGATAAATACGGTATGTGTTTTCTTATTAAATTTTGATGTGTAAGTTATTAATTGTACTTATGTTGCAGTTACTGCCTTTTACGTGGAGTGCCCAGAGAAGAAAATGTGTGTTAATGCATCTATTTGGACAAAATCTAACTTTTCAGGAGTTTCTGTAGGTGTCAGTATGATAGGTGATATAAGCCTTTATTTAGGAAATCATGGAGAAAGATATGATTTCACGCTGCCTTCTGCGTATGCACGATCTATTATTTCGGTTCCTTGGGTTGAATTAGGGGGTAAAGTAACCATTAATTGTGCAAAAACTGGGTATTCTGCAAATATCATCTTTCATACTAAGGTATGGTTATGTTAAAGTAGATTTTGCATGGATATTCACGCGTGGAGATCACTGCATAATATAAATAATTCAATTTTTCAGCCTTTTTATGGAGGTAAAGTTCATCAAGTTACTGCAGAAGTAAAGAATGATGGTAGTTCTAATATCTGCAAAATACAAGGAGAGTGGAATAGTCATTTTGAGTTTACATATCCACATGTAAGTTAACATTTACAATTTTAATTTTTATGATGAAAAATAATTCTTGAAATGATGAAAATGAATTGCATAAAATGAACAGAATGATTAAAAACCTATGATCGTTACTGCCCTAAATATATTTTGATATGATTTCTGATTAGCTTCTTTTTGTCATAGTATTTTTTACAAAAGTTATTGAAGGCATTATTGGATGGAATCTGAAATTAGGTTTTGAATTGTAGTACAAGTAAAGATTTGTAAATTCATAAATCATATTATCAATTAATAAATCTTTACTCGTACTACAATTCAAAACCTACATTGCAGAAAGCTTTTAAGTATTTATGCTGGTAGACTACAAGAGCAAATGTTAATTTTCAATATTCCTGTTTGAGGTATTGCACTGTTTCACTAATTGCTGTGTTATTTCCTGTGCTTGCAACAAATTTATTTTTGCAACTATTCTGTGCTACTGCTTGCATGAAAATACGTTTTGGTGGTGATTGCTGGCATGTAAAGATTACCATAAACATGTTCTCATGCAGTAAATCGTGAAGACATAGCAGATGAGTACTTAAGAAATTATTTTTTTAAAACCTGTTTCCTATCTGATAGATTTGCTGTACATGTAATGAATTCAAAATAACTAGTACCTATTTCAAATATAGAGATATCCACGGATTTAAATGGGAGTCTGTCCATGTCAAATCAGACTGGCATGAAACATGACATTTACTACTTAAGTTGCTGAATATTTTTCAACAAATGCTACTTGTTAAAAGTAAATATTTGTTGGTTTGTATAAATTAGTATTATAATTTTAGAATTTTAATTTAAACAAATTTGTGAGAAAACTCAAGTAATTGTAAATTAATTGAATTAATAAGCAAGTTAAAGTATTAACTACACTTTTCTGTTTCTCACATTTTATATCTAAAAAGTATGTAATTCACGCATTTCATAGATTTGAATGCTTCTCTCTTTTATTTACTACTAATGGATCCGTCAATGCTTCGCTATTACAGTGTATTATTCAACTGGTCATGTGATTTTTAATCACAATTTTATGCTATGCTATGTAAAAATTCTTATAGATGAATGTCTTTCTTGCAAGTACAGGGATGTTGTACATCCTGATTTAAATATTGTTGTCGAGGATTGACCAAATTGAATTGTATGTCAGGAAGAGGCCGTGCGAACAACCTAAATTGTTTTTGTTATGCATGAGGAAATTATGTGATCAGCAGAAAAGGAGTATTTCCTCAATGGTCAAAAGATTGTACCTTGCCTATTTTAAAGTAAAATTGGGAGATGAGGACAAAACATTTGCTCCACTTATGATTTGTAAAACTTGTTTGGAAAATTTAAGGCAGTGATATGATGGACGTTGTTTATCTATGCCGTTTGGGGTCCAAATTGAAAGAAAACACTTTTTTAGAAACAAGAACTACTTTCTAGCGATAGTCATTGTTGGTGTAGTCAGGTGTAGACATTGGGAACAAGAACTTGCAGAATATTTTGCAAAAGAAGGGAAACTTGTGTTCTGTTCAGATATTCCTGGCTTGAGTGGTCACCTAGGAAAAACATAAATCAGAGAGTATGCGTTTTTTACTGACTGTTAAAAGAAGTGTAAAATACATAATGGGGAATGAGCTGTCTCCAGTTCCAATAGCTCATTTTACATCTATCAAGGAAACTTATCAAAATTTGTATAATATTATAGAAAATTGAAATATAATGGACAGGCAACTGGGCAACTGGGATAGTACACCAAATTTCCGATTTCTTATGTGAATGGGGGTGCCAGAGAAAGATACTGGGTTAAGAAGAATGTTAGTTCCAGGAACAAAAATTTTATTAATTGACCCCTCATTGACAAAGAGAACAGCTTAAAAAATGAGTCTCACATTCAACAAAGCAGCTGAAGGGTGTTGTGTGGTTTAACAAAATTAAATTTGAAGATTTAGATACAATCTGTGATAATTTGATTCAGACATTGAAAGAAACGTATCAAGCTCATATACCTTCAGAATTATGCAAAGAAATATTTGATGCTCAAATTTTGTCATTTATTCACAGTGCATCGAATAAAAATGAAGGTAACTCAGTTGAAGAATATACAATTTTTCACAAAATTCTGTTGTTTTCTAGCAAAGTGCCTTCTGAGAGAATGTATTGGAGCCAAGACACTGATGTAGGATGTCCAGTTGTAAAGATTGCAATGAGTTGCTACAGGTACTTGAAAATAAAATCTATGATTCATTTTCAAAACAATGAGCTTGCAAGTTAGGCCTGTTATGATATTATTCGAGCTAACTTTCAAAAATTTGTTATTTTTGAACCAAATCTTGATGTAGATGAAATGATGATAAACTTCTTTGGACAAAATTATCTAAAACAGTTTATTTGTGGAAAGCCAATCTACTTTGGCTATAATTGGCATTTTGTGGATCATTAGGATACTGCTGCAATTTCAATCTTTATGGTGGTTGTGATATTGTAGATGGAGATTTGAATGAACTAACTTTATTTCGAAAGCGGTGCTATGTTAGAGTGAGTCTCATCACCACAAAAGCACGTGATTGCTGACCATGGTTTCAGGGCAGCGGAAATGCTTTGTGAAAATCACATGAAGAAATGTCCCATTGAGAATGCGAAAGTTCTAAAGGGAAAACCAAGAGGACTGTTAGATTATAATTTCAATCAGTGGTGAGATCTGTTTTGTCAGGTGGAATGACACCAGGTGTGTCCCTGTTGCTAGTAAATTTGATAGTTTCTCCAACAAAATCTGTGCTTCGGTATGTGAAACAAGAAAAGAAAACTCTCTTCTTCAACCAAACTTGATACACGAATACTATGCAGGAATGGGTGGTGTAGGTCTACACAACTGGTTGGTTGGAAAGGTAAAACGTGGTATTGGCCCATCTTCCTATGACTTTTAGACATAACTAATAAATTACTGGTTGCTGTACAGGCAAATGCAAGGCTCAAAAACTCCTTGACTGATGTATTGTTGGCTATCCGGGATGAGCCGCCTCTCAGTTGATTGGACTGACGTTTCGGCCATCTTACTGTGGCCTTCTTCAGAGCTATACTGCTGCCAATAAGTTGGCGTGTCTCATCTAGGAATGGCGCGTGGGCCGACTGGGTGCAGCGGCGGCCAGTAGGAGGTGGGCGGGTGTCCCGTGATTGGCGGAGAAGGAAAAGGGGGCGATGGCGGGTGACCAGCTGAGATTGGGGAGGGGGAGTGGGGCGGAAGGATAGAAAATAGAAAACTGAACAGGATAGACACCTGGAAGATGCATTTGTGTGGAAGGGAACGGCGGAAATATCGAAAAAAGGATGGTCCAACGGGCGGCCACGTCATTGGCCGTCCGCTGGGGTGGGGGGGTGTCTCCGCGGGGCGGGACCGGATTGGCGGGGTCAACGGCCCGTCTCCAGGGGTTGCTGAGACGGAGCCCATCATCTCTATTGAGGTTTGCGGGCCTCCTGGAGATTTCCAAAGCCTCTTTGATCAATCGACGCCACCACCGGTCTTCTGTTGTTATGGTGCGGCTTTCGTGGTAATTGACAAGGTGACCCGTTTTGGCGGCGTGTTGTGCCAAGGCCGATTTGTGGATATGTTGAAGCCGGTCATGTCGCATGTGCTCCCGCATACGCTCTTCTACGGTGCGCCCGGTTTCTCCGATGTAAACTAGACCACAGCTGCACGGGATCCTTGACTGATGGAATGCAGAAGACATATCACGATTGCACTACTGACAGTTAGTCCATAATGAGCTCATGCTGCAAATGCCTCACATGCAATTCCTGATTGCAGATATGAAGGCACCAGCCATAACAATTAGGGAAAAACAGCACAGGTGCCAAGCAGAGAACTGCGAAAGGACTCCCCTCACTTATTGCATGAAATGCAAAGTCACATTGTGGGTAGAATATTTTTGTTGCTACCATACTCGTTAGCATAAGTCTAAAATGAATTAACATAGTATTTAATAATGACATTTATCGGTTGTTCCTAACCTCAATGTGTCAAGAAAACTTCACAGGTGTCTGGGGAGGATATGTCGAAACTTCACCGATAAACTCTTAAGACAAAGCATATTTTCTCTAATAAACTATTTGGATATTCTGAATGGTTGAGCCGCAATGAGTACTCAAAAGATGGTTTGAAAAAAAGCTTTCTAGGCAAACATTTGCATTGTAGTAGCATAGAAATAGCACAGAAACGTGTAAATTGTTTATCATTAGAAAAGGAGTCTGTTTAGAAAGAAAAATTTTGGCAGAAATAAAAGCACCCTATTTACACAAAATATGATTTTTTTATTTGTGGATTAATTTTTCTTTCTAAAGAAATATATTCATTTCTTTTATAAATAATTACCAGTTTACATTTTCTAGTGTGTTTCTATGCTTCTGGAATATAAATTTTTGCTTTGAAAGCATTTTTCAAAACAGCTTTTGAGTGCTTAGAGTGGCTTATTCCTTCGGAATATCCAAGTAGTTTAATACACAAAATATGCTTTAAATTGTCTTAAGAGTTTATCTGCGAAGTTTCGACATTTTCTCCCCGGACACTCTGTATATATTTTTGGCGCAATGATGTTTTAAATTTTGTATCATACTGTGAAATCCTTGAAATGTTATTAAGGGTATACTTCTTCCAATGTTGTCGTATGATGAGCTTCTCCGAGCCAATAAAAGATCTCAGAGCTATAATTACATTGGATTATCATTTCTTCATAATTGAAGACTAAACTCTTAAATTGGATGTTAAAAAGAGAGAGAGAGCGAGTGAAGCAGAGAGCGAGTGTGTGTGCTGTGAATGTTTTGCTGTTACTTTCTTCGCTTGTTGCCTGTGTAGACAGTACTCCCAGTGAGTCAGAGTATTTCCAAAACGTATAACAATCTCAAAATTTATAAATATTTTCTTAGATGCTGCTTTACCACTGCGCTTGGTATGATTACAAGAAGAATGAACATATTTCAACCACAGTTCCTGAAAAACAATGAATTTGAAAAACTCTTCATAGCATGTATAATTATTTATACATTTTGCCACCTTATTGGTCTCCTAGTGGCAGTCATAATTCTGTTCTCAAAAAAGGTTTGTTGATTTGTGTATACCCATTCCCGCACGATGTCTTCCACCTCTTCAGTAGTGGAAACTTTCTCGCCACCCAAATCCTCTTTCACTGCTCTGAAGAGGCCACGTGTAAGCTACAGGAGGTTACGCCAACATTGTCCAGGGTAATTCAATATTGATTGGGTAACAGCTGCTGTTCAGGGGCCTTGCATTGTCACGAAGGAGAACACTGCATATATTGAATTCCTGCGTCTTTTCGACCTGTAGACATCTTTTAACTTCATCAAGAGCTCACAATAGAAAGCAAGTGCTCTTGCAGAAAATCATCGTGCACCACTCATTTTGCATCCTAGGACTTTCGAGCAAACGAGTCTTTGCTTTGACTGGCGCTAATTCATGTTTTGAGCGACATTCCATACTGAACCTCTTCATTTTATGAGGGTAAGGGTGCACCCGCGTTTCATCACATGTGAGAATATGTGTAATTTGTCTCCTTCTGCACCATAACGATCCAAAGGTCTTTGTGAAGCTTCCGTTCTTGCAATCTTCTGATTTGCATTCAAAATTTTCGGGCTGTGATGCGACATCGGTGCTGGCGTCTGTGGGTCGACCATATCCGTAGACCCACTTCGGCACGTCCTCGGAACACTAACCGCACCGAGGAACGTCAAGGTCGACGCATTGCGAGGGCGGCGTTGGCAGAGTTGGAGTTTTTTAAACGTCTCGTGTTCAATGTTTAGTGCACTTTATAAACTGTATCTTTTGAACAATAAATAATGGTTGCCCAAAGTGTTAAAACATTGTGTTGCTATATTCCGATTGTTTCAATGTCGGCGTAGATGAGCACCTTACACATTTCTTCTGCGTGTTCTGGACACATATAGAAGGTATACATTTTTGGAGCTCTGTTGATTGCTCTTGTTTCATTGATTGTGTTGTTTGAATCTAAGTTTCGTCAGGTTTCGGGATGTCAATTCGACATGGCCCACCAGCAAGATTAAGTATTCCGAGCATTTGTGCGCCTGTGCAAGGCGTCTCGAAGCCCGTTCTGGGGCATTGAGCGCTGGGAGTAATCGAAAAAACCTCCTTTCATCTATTCAGTCGGAATACTGCCTTTCCCTTCGCCCAGGGGCTCGACGCTGTTAAATTCCAGGGTCCCCAGACGGTCCCCGACTGGCAACCTGCTAAGTCTGGAATTGCTTAACTTCCGTGACTTCACAGTATGCAGTTCAGGAATTCGGCTAGCGACACCGGCCTATTCACTTCTACTTCGTTTAACACTATCATATTTCCGCTGATAACCAGTTTTGATCTTCTCTATGTACATATTGCTAGATAGTAAAATTCCCAAACTTTTCTCGTCCAGAAGCAATGGAAACCATGATGATCTTTTCGAAATTGTTACTCTAAGTTAAGCAAGACGGATGAAAAACAATGTTCTTTGCACGATTACACGTTTTCACCAGTGGTGCTAATGTATTCCGGTTACTGTCTCATTTGTCTACAAAGTAAATGTTATCACACATTGCGTCGGCTTCTGTACTCGCCTACTGTTCGCATTCACTGTCGAGCACAGATTCTAGAAATTCGTATCAATATTTATCATTGCCGTTTGAAACATCAATACAACCTTCTTTCAATCACTTACATACTAGTTTTTCACTCAGTACAATCACTCCCGAACTCCATAACCCCCCCCCCCTCCCCACCTAACCGCCTTCGCATATAAACCCTTACAACGCACGAAACCCACAGAGCGACTTCAGTCAAACACAGTAGCGCGAGTGGTCTCGTAGACTACTATTATAGACCAATCTATATCGTACTATAACGTACAGGGGCGCTAATATAAGCATTTTTTTATTTCTCGCTACCGCGGTACAGAGAAAGTTATGTAACGCTGAGTGAAAAAAACGGCGAATTGTCGGCAGAAAATTATTACAGGGCCCTGGCAACGAAAAATTTGATAAATCCGTATGCTAAAAATATCTTCTAACACGTGGTGTAGCCAAAATCCATGTTTTGTGTATCCTTGACACCGAAAATCGATTGACGACAAAATGTCTGACCGTGAGTGAACAAAACCAGCGGCTAACCGTTCAACAAATTTCCTCCCAAATTGATATTCCCCGAACGATCTGGCTGATGTCGTAACCCCTTGGATATAAAACCGATATTTTAATTTTGGGGGTACTTTACATGAAGTCTCTGGGACAATTTCAAAATTGAAAAAACGGCTCCGTTTCGTATTAAACTTTGTTATTGGATTGTGTGAAGTACGTTTAAGAGAATGGCGCAGGTCTCATGGTCAATAAACACCCTGATTTTTCGAAAATTGAAAAAAAATCAAAATTTGTTCGGCGTCTTCCTAAAACTACAATTGTGAAAATATTTTTCTTAATGAAATGTGTTCATTGAAGCAGATCTAAAAATAAAGTCATGTCTGATTTTTCGAAAACTTGAGAATTTTGTGCGGAATGTCAGACATATGCAATTTTTATTGTTTTTATACATTTTTTCTTAAAAACGGCTCACAATGTTTTGATTAAATTTTGATGATTTGAATAATCTGGTGTCATAGTCGCCCTCTCCGAATTTACTGCGCTTCTTGGGCATAAAATGAACTGTGATGCCAGAGTTGGATACTACGTAAGTTAGAATTTGTATACTATTTCATATTTCTTTGCTGGTTTCATACATTCAATTTTTTGTTATACGTTTTAAAATGATTTTTTTATAAATTATTTAAAACCTATTTTAAATTGTGTCCTTTAATTAAGTAAAATGTGATTCGTGTAAATTGCATGTAATGTAAAGTAAAGTAATGCATGTACAAACCGAGTAATTTTGATGAATATAAAATATATCTAAATATATTAATTATTACATTATTCCTATCCATTTTAAATTTCTTGCTAGGGGTATCAACAATGCTAACTGGCAAAATATGTATCCCATACCAATAAGCGCGGATAAGAGAGGACGATAATGACGGCTGCCTTTCGTTCGCGTTAATATAAACTGATAATTTTATTTACAGAGTGGAGTGTAAGACAGAAATGGTAATTTTATAATATTATGTAGCATTTAACAGTGGGGGATTCGTCTGTCCTTATTTATATAAGTTAATTAAATTGTTAAATAAATTTATATAATATATATAATATATTATATATATATATATATATATATATATATATATATATATATATTATATATATATTATATTAAAAATAAGATTAGCACAGCCACATATTCTTTATCGAAAAATGCTTTAAACAAACTTGAAATAATAAGATTTATCATTAATAAATACTTTATGGTTTAAAATTAAACTGGTAGTGCTTCAGAATGATACAGACTTTCTCGAACTAGTACATTTCCTAAATTCTTTGGCCGGTATTAGCTTTCGGATTGTGCCCCATCCTCTTTTCAGCTGCCATCTCTCCCCCCAAACATTTGTTTTCACATTCGCTCAAGTTTTCGGTTTCCTAATGGCTGAAACGAAAAATTACTTTTAGGATGATATAGAAATTTTGGTTGAAATTTTGAGTTTTGTATAGCTTGAGTTGTTCATCTGAAGTGGTTTTGTTCAAATTTTTACATCATTTTTCTTTTTTAGGTTTTTTTTAAAGCATATTAAGAGCATTTTATTGGTCATTTTTGGCATAGTTGTAGGTCATCAAAATCCGCCCCTAAATGTGACATTGTTCTTGTTCCAGGCAATTTAAATTTCATCGCGGAAACAAAATCCCTGCAAATGAATTATCGCCGGGACCTTCTCTTTGACGTTTTATAAAAGAGGGGAAACGTTCGAATCGATATCGTTCGCGCTCCAAAATAGTGGAGGTCAAAAGACAAAAATAGTAATTCGCAAATACCTCGGTTCCTAGGAATTTTGTGTTGGAAAACCCTATTATAAGACTTCTAGGCTCTCCGGGTGACCCTGAAGACCTCATTACCCTGAAGAAGCCTGCGATATGACACGCAAAACAGCGGCCTTTGTGCCAACAATGCGGCGTCACCCGGACAGCCTAGAAGTCATGAACTCGAGCCGCGGAAGCCTACGTGAAAACCCTATTATAAGTTTTAAAGAGAAGAAAATATCCCAGATTGGTTGCAAATATTTTTTTCTTTGTTTTTTTCTAGTTTTCGAAATTTTAATGTTACGAGCATACAATTCATTTTTTGTAAATATATCAATTTCGATAACGTAGTACGTTGATTTAGTTCTCCAGGCACGTCAACTGGTGTGGTCATTGGACCCGTTACTGTAATGAATGTGTATCCCTGGAGTTGGCGGATTCTTCCTGTCGGTTTGCGGAGGTACCCCCTCTTCATAACCCACCAGCGGGGTTCCGCTCCGGCCGGAACAAGCTCAAAGCTTCCGACTGTTGTGGAAGTTAGGGATGCGACATTGCCAGCGAAATAGCGATGTTTCTAAACATCGGGCAACAAAACATTTTAAACTTATGCAATTTTCAAAAAATAAGGGTTTTCAACGAACATGAGATCTGTACCATTCTCTTGAACGACTTTCATACAATCCAACAAAACATTTAAACCAAAAACGATGGAGTCATATTTTTGAAAATTTGGAAAATGTCCCAGGGGCTTCATGTGAAGTACCCCGAAAATTAAAATATCGGTTTAAAATTCAAGAGGCTGCGACATCAGCCAGATCGATTGAGGAATATCAATTTTGGAGAAAATCGTCTGATCGGTTTAGCTACCAGCATTGTTCACAGATCTGCAGACCGACAGACGGGCGAAACATGGATTTTGGCTACACCATGTGCTAGAGGATCCCCCCCCCCTCCTAAATTTAGTTACTGGATTTCTGAATTTTTTCGTTGCCAGGACCCTGTATTAAGAATTTTTCTGTCAAAAATTCGCCGTTTTTCGCACATCATTACACAACTTTCTCTCTCCTCTGTAGCGAGAAAGTTAAAAAAGGGAGAAATATGAAATGCAGTTGGGGACCAATTACGACAGCTCTGAATCAAGCCTCCATCTTAGGCCGTCATAATCTTAGCCCGCCAGCCGGCTGTCAGAATTCCAGTGCCGATTCTACAACAGCGCTACGAGTCTGAGAAATCGCGTAAATGTTCGGTGATGTGCACGAAAAAAAAAAGAGGTCAAAACGGTAAATACTTAGTATTTATAGTTAATATTATGAGAAACATGCTGGTGTTTTATTTATTTCCTGAAATTATTCACTCTGTACTATTCAGCGATAAACATTATTTACCCGCGTCTTTTGTCTTACTGACACAAGACTGTCTTGGGGGGGGGGGGGAACGCACCCCACTTCTTCCCTAAGGGCCAGTGTTTCAAATCACAGCTCGACTAAATATTTTTCCTTGTTATTTTTTTTAACTTATATTAAAACTAGAACATAATACACTGAATTAAATGGCAGAGAACCATTTTTATTTAAACTCTGGAATTTTCGAAAATATACAGGAGCGTCAGCATTCTTTTTATATATTTTTTTAAACTTGTACTCCGTTTGTTTAGCTTTTCAACTGATGACTAAAGTATTTGTGGATTAGAAGTTGCAATATTATGTCTCATAACCTTTACTGGTGACAAGAGAAAGCGCGTGCGTTTGTAGCACTACTAGTATACGATTTTTGAAAATTAGAATTAAAGGGCGAATATATACGCTAATCTGATGTAATTTATCTTTGGGTGTCAGTGATCTGTTTTTTTTCTCTCTTTTCCCGTATTTAAGGTCCTTTTTCAACTACTAAGTTCATATAGCGAACATTGGGGAAACTGTAACGGCATACAGACACACGCACAAACATCCGTGCTTCGCCAAACGCTTCGCCCTGATAATCTTCCTCGCCGGACGTATTTGCCATTGGTTTCTCGAGTAACAGATGAACACTCCCGAAATCGGAATCTAACGTTTTCTGGCGAGGTTACAGTCACAATCAGCACTTCTGGGCGAAAGCAACCCTGCGTGCCACACCTGTAACTTCTATTTTCTGTTAACATTTGGGATGGTATTGTTTTAGTTGGACCTTCCTTACTGCCACGCCCAAATTGCGACACATACCTGTAGTTTTTGCAACAAACTTTACCAATGCTCTTAAAATATATGCCCATCAAAGCCAGTATGAGGCCTCATAAGGATGGATGAGCAGCTCATTGTGAGCATGCTGTGCGTAATTTTTTCGGTGAGCTATTTTCTTACACTTGGAAGGCCACAAGAGTTTCCGTGATTCCCACACTCAATACAGGCTTAGAATTTTCTTTCATGCAGCCATAAGGGAGCGCTTATTTGTGCACTCTTCCGGAGCGGCACAGTAGACAGCGCACTGCACCCAGGCCATTGCCCCCCTCCACCACTGAACTTACATTTTCATGTTTACTGTTAAAAAAAAATACATGTTCAAATTCAATTTCATTCACTTTTCTTGTTTTAAATGATTTAACACCCCCTTTCTTTCTTCCAGTTCTTAATATGTTAAATATATTTTCTAAAAATTGTAAATTTAGTAATCTTTTTTATTATAATTTTGTTGTCAAATCAAAAAAATATTCACGTTTTAATGTTGTTTTTTCTTGTACTAGAAAACTGATGATGGCTAAACCATCAAATGCTGCTATTTTAATAAACAATATTGTTGGCAATGACTCATATAATTATTTCACCGAATTGTGGCTGCAGCACAAGCGATTCTTGGCATGATTGGAATCTTTGGCAGTGAGGTATCGATGACCAGTCATGTACAAGTCACTGCGACCAATTGCTATAATAAACTTAAAAGTTTTTTTTTTTTAATTTATTGTATCTAAAAAAAAAAAAAACATGTATGTTTCTGTAGACAGCAGTTCCTTAGGGGTGCACGTTTTGAAAACCCATCGCTCTGCTTTCTTGCTTAAATTGCGCTGTAAGAAAGCGTCTTCGACACCTATTTCGTACGGCAAAAAATGTTTGCATTGGCTCCCTTTATTCACTGTAAGTTTGTGCACTCAGTCCTGATACAACTGTATTGATAATGGTTACGTAAAGATATTCCCCTCATATCTCCTGAACTGTTGTACATATTGAGATGCGGTTTTCACCAAACGAATATACGCGAGGGGCACATGCAGAGATGTGTACTATTTTTCTACATCCCTTTTTTTTTTCGGAGATATCGGCTCAACCTCGATTTTTTAAATGGAATCCTATATTTTTCCTTTAGTGTATGATAACAAGCGTGAAGAAACGTGTACTTTGAGACTCGAATAACCCGCCACCACCGCGAGGAAACAGGTGGCATGCGGCGAAGCCATTCTGTCACCACGGGAGCAGGGAGGAGGGGGTAATACTATTGGATATTGTAGATAAAAGGCTGATAAACAAAGTAAATGAATGGTGTTTACGTGTACGCACTAGCTCGAACAGTTCATGGGGCTCTGAAACCTCGCACTGTTGCAACTTGTGATATCATTTCACCAAAACTGCTCCGCCCGAAGTTTACTTTTGAAGCCTTTTCAAATTTTAATTGCCGTTGATGACACACATATTGATCATATGCTTTAAATAAAGCTTACTTCTAGCATTGTTTAGGCATATTTTGTTTCTGTGGTTTAGAATTTTTTTGTGGTTTTATTTACCCGACTTTCTCATGCAGTAATGGGTTCCAGTCCTAAAGCAAATGCTTAGTTTCTCTCTATACATGGTTGTTTCTACGGTTGCCAGATGTTCTTAATATATCCGGACAGTTGAATATTTTTTCTTTAAGTGTATTTTCATAACACAAAAACCGGGTATGATATGAAATAAAAAGGATTAAATGCCCTCAATCAAACACTAAACATAACAAAGTTAAAAAGTTATAAATTTATAACCATTTTTAATAATAATAATAATAATAATAATAATGATAATAATAATAATAATAATAATAATAATAATAATAATAATAATAATAATAATAATAATTAATATATCATTGACTCCTGTTTTTAGTTGGCTTATATACAAAACACAATGACATTTTTACGAAGAATTAAATAAACGAAAGTGTGAAAATTTCATTGTGTTTTGTATATGGGTCATTCGACGTCAAATTGCACAAATTTAAGGAAATTTTGACTTTGTCCCAGGTTTTAAATATTTTTTCTGTTAAGGAGAGTATGAGCAAAACTATGAAACACGTGTTATTTATTTTTTCCCAAATATTGTTTTTCGAGATTAAATTAATTTTCGAAATATTCGATTAAATGCTCGCATCGCTAAAGTTAATCAGTTTTAATTTCTGTTGTAATTGTAACAGAAATTTAATATTTTGCGACTTTAAAGAAAAAAAGGTGCTCTTTCATTGTATGTATTGAATTCATTAAATATTTTAATAATAATTTTTAACCTTTTTAATTTTTTCCAAAAACCAAAAGTTTAAATTTTTGAAAAATATACCATTGTTATCTCTAAAACGTTCTACACAAGTGTGGTAAGTTACAAAGTTGGGCTCCGAGATGAATCTGAGAAATTAAATACAATAGAAATGTCTACTTGCTATGCTGCGTCTGCTAGAACGCCACCGAGTGTAGTGTTCGCATTACATCCCTGAAGAAGACCGCGATATGTCGGTCGAAACAGCCTGCGACGCGGCGCCACTCGGACAGCACAGATCATGACTCTGGCTGCGGAAGCCTACGACAAGTATTTTTTTAATTCTTTGCTTTCTCTGAAGCATAGCACGAAAGGATGCAGAGTAGCCAAGACATTGATTCACAGCAGTCACTGAATTACTTTTTCAATTAAGAAAGAATAATTTTCTAAAAAAAAAAAAAAAAAAATACACTGGACAATGAAAACTCCCAGTCAAATTTTATTTTTGCTTCAAGAAGAGAGGAGAAGACTAAACGATGAGTGAAAACAGCAGAAGAAACACAAGACAAACTTACTTGATCAGTTTCTTTATTACTCCTATCAGGTGACACGTTAGGGTGACAAAGACTACAATCATTCTCACTGCTCAACATATTTGCGGCATTAATACTCGTAATTATGACGATTCTCACTTTCTTGAAGAAACTTAACTTGGCTCGTCACGAGAAGCAATTTTGAAAGCTAGTTTTTCCAATAATATAACTTTTTTGCAGCAAACAATCAATTTGTAACTTCCTAAGAATGCTGGTCATCATCCCCGTACACTTAGCAATCTTGTTTTTGCTATATTTAAAATTGCACATATTGAACACAGTATTGCGCAAAAACTACTATTTTTTTAAAAAAAAAGATGCACATAATTTAATGAACAATTTATGGACAATGAATTTCATTTGAAGGAAAAATCTCTTATCTTTAATATTGTAGTTGTAGGAAGACGCCGAAAAAATTCCAACATTTGAAATTTTCAAAAATTCAGAGTTAACAGTGAAGATCAGAACTATGCAACCTTTATAAGTGTATTTTACTCTATTCTTACAAGAAAGGTAAATAAAAAATTTGGAGATGTTTTTGAGAAAATTTTCAAAATGCTCAATGGGCTTCACTTGTAAAGTACTCCTGTTTGGGATGGGGGGAGAGAAAGAAAACACTTTTCGGTATCGGGGGACCCCAAAACGTGTGTTTATGTTGAAGTCTCAAAACCTATTTTCCGCAATATTACATAACTTTCTCTATATTACTACGTATATACGTACGTATTCGAGAAAATAACTAGTGCTAACAGAATGGCACAGACGTAGTAATTTTTATTTAACTTCTGTGGTATGGACTGGCTATACGGTCTTGCCTCATTCTCTTGCCAACTGCCATCTATCGCCGCCTGAAGTACTTTTTTAAAATACATTTTCTCATTTTTTCGATTTCGTTATGGTGTAACCAAAATATTACTTTAAGAATATAAAAAAAGAGTAAAATCTCGACCCTAATGGACATTTTCATTGAAATATTTGGAGCCGTTCTTAAGAAAATGCCGTTTAAGTCTTACTGTAAACACGAAATTTGAAGCTTTTTTCACAGAAAATGTTTGAGTTTCCGAAAAACTTCATTTAAAGTAATTTGAGGCACATTAACTCACAAATGCAATAGTGTTTACAGATCGCTGAAAATGTCCATATTAACGGCGTGAGAAATATTACCCCCCTCCAAAAAAAACAAAAAAACAAACCAAAGAATACATCAAAACTTTTTGTGGAAATGGGGTTTGTGCGTTTCTGAGGATGCGGAATTTTGAGCTCATTGTAACAGAAAACTACTCTTTTCGAGAAACTTTATATGACATTATTTAAAGCACATGTACTCGTAAATGCAATAATGTGAACAAATTGACACTAATGTCAATTCATGAGACAAGTGAAGTTCAATCAACATCATGAGACAACTGAAGAAAATATTTATTTTTTTTTGTAATTTTTGAAAAAACAAAAGAATAGAGCAATATGGCCTTTGTCATCATATAGAGTATATTTAGCACTATCCTTACCAAGAGTTTGAAGTAAAAATTTGTAGCTGTTTTGAGAAAGTCTTGTTTTTGTAAATTTTTAAAATTGAAAATATTGCGTGCAATATTGTGCAAAAACTACTAAAAGTTTCAAAAAAATGTACATTACCTTAACAAAAGAACTAATAATGGACAAAGAATTTCAGAAGGGAAAATCTCTGTTTTCAATTTTGAAGTAGTAGGAAAATGCCAAAAAAATTCGAACTTTTGCAGTTTTCGAAAATTTAGAGTTCGCCGAGAAAATGAGACCTATGCCACCATTATAAGTGTACTTTATTCCATTTTTTCAAGGAAGTTTAAAAAAAATTTAGCCGTTTTTCAGAATATGTTGAAAATGTCCTGGGGGCTTGATGTCAACTACCCCCAAATTTGACAGTTTTTCAAAATCACAGTGCCTTTTTTCGAGCCAGATTGACTAGAGAACATCTATTTATGTGTGGTTTATGTTTGGTTATTATCCATTATGTATGGTTTATGTTTGGTTATTATCCATTATGTATGGTTTAGGCACTAGTGATGTTAACTGATGGACAGATTGATGTTTTGAAAAAAAACACAATTTTTCAGTATCAGAGGACTCCCAAAACGTGCACTTGCTTTGAAATTTTGAAATTGATTTTTCTCAGCATTACATAACTTTCTCAAAACTATATATGTACTCTGTATATACATACGTATGCAAGAAAGTAAAAATGAACTAACTTATTTGCCATCCCAATACAATACAACCCACGAGTGATGTAGTAAAATTGGTATAAAATTCAAGACTGAATTGAACAAGATCATTATCCTTGTTGATATTGATGAATAGGCTTTTAATAAATGAATATTAATTTCAATTTATTAAATTTATGATTTTGTTGGAAACCACTTAATATTTTGTTTATTTTGAAATGTCTACCTTGTGGTGTACTGGGGTCATTGGCATCCTTAAAGATATTTCATATGAGCAATTAGAGATGCATAAAGACCTCCGTTGACCATATATCACTAAGGAATACCACATCCTAGGAATAGTAGAACACAGAAAGAATAATCTTGCTGAATTCGGGCTTTTTGTTGTTTTTGTTGTTGTCGTCTTACTTGTACTCTGGCATCTGCATAGAATTTTTTTACATTGTAACCAGAGTAGAGAATTCCTTTTTATCCTGTAGTTGTGTGTAAAGCAGCTATTCAACTAATAACAGAAGTGTTCTGTGGTGAGCACATCTATTCTACAGAATTAAATTGTAGAATTCACAACAACCTGTATTAAAGCAGACAGTTTTGTGTTCTTAGAATATAAAAATCATAAAATCACATTTCCAGTAGAGGTAGAAGATGAGAAATAGGAAGATTAACAGAAAATAACAATACATTTTGACTTAGTGGTATAATTGTAATTAAATTCTGTTCATTTTGGTGTCAAATCACTTTCATCATATTTTGTGCACTTAATAACCACCAAGCAACTTCTTAATTTACATGATGCTGAATGTCATTTATGTTTTTACAGGGTGAATCAAGACGTGTAGATGTAAATAATTTGCGCATTTTCCAAAAGAGGGTTCGCAGACTTTCAGAACAAGGCGAATTTGAGTCCAGGAAACTGTGGTATAATGTAACTCAGGCATTACAGTCAGGAAATATAACTGCAGCCACAGAATATAAAAGAGAGGTAAGTATTGCTTTAATTGTTGCTGAATCATTTTCTGCTTGAAAGGAATTTATACTTCCTGTAAAAAGTTCAATGAAATTTTGTGTCGTTTCAAAACTGCCTGTAAACGAAGTGTTGAGTGTCGAAGGATTAATTCAAAGGTGCTATTCATTTTGCAGAGGGTAATACACAAGAATTTATATAATGTGAAGTATTCCATTGAAATTTTGTTTTAACTGCTTAAAAAAGTAAATTGTTTGGTTCTATCCAGAGCCTATTGATGCAAGATACTCCTAGAAAGTTGTGTACTGTTTGGCTCAAGCTTGAGCTTGTAGTACCTAAATATTGATATTAAACTGGTCTTTTAAAGGGAGCATATCGTTTTCAGTAATACAGTAATAAAAAAGTGGAAAAACAAATTCAGTATTATAAATAACATTATCGAAAGATCGAAAGAGATTTCTTTCAAGTATTTCTTAAAAATGTTGGACCAAACCTTGTAGTTGGAGTGGCAAGTGCTCCTCAAGAATGGCCACCAATTTTTGTCATGCATGTGACTAATGTGCACTGACCTATTACATGGTAAATGTTAACATGTGTGTCATGTTGAATGGATGGTGGTGACACTATGAACCTAATTTTCCCAAAAGTGACAAAAAATGGTGCATGATCACTTTTATATCCTGTATGCCTTCCCCAAGTGGTGAACCAAGAGCCACTATTTTTGGCAGATCTCAAGTACACTCTTGAATTTTTTTGCTTTCCAACTTTAACTGAAAATAAAAAGCAGTCAAATCCCAATTTAAAACATGATGAATTAATATTGTTTATCTGCATTTAAAAAAATGCTTCAGCTGAACAGTAAGCAACTTTGTTTCAGCATTTGACTTGAATTTGCAGTGATAAAAAGATCTAAAAGTGCAGTGATAAAAGATTTAAAGTACCAAAAATTTATTTGGCAGTTAAAATTTTGCATATGAACTAATGTGCCATTAACTATCACTGTAAAAATTCCTAGGTGGGTTTTGATATGACATGACAAAAGAATCCCCAGGTCAGCTTCACAATGTGAAATGTAGCATTTGCATAATGAGTTTGAAGTCAATAATGAAAATACATTTTATGACAACTTAGAGATTTGAATTAATGTTTAAAGTTCAAATCTCTAATAACCCAAGTACATACAAATTTTAACCCTTTTTAACCCAAGTATGTACATAATAACTTTAAAATTTTATTCAAGATTGTGTACTTTGAATGTATTAATTAATGATTAATATACTTGAAGTATCATAAACTTATAAATATTGTTTTATGATTTCATTACAGCTAGAAGAACGCCAAAGACTGGAAGAAAGAATTCGTCATGAGGAAGGTACATCATTTCCAACTGTCTTTTTCCACAAAGATGATGATAATTGGGTTTATAATAATATGTTAGTCCAGCTTTAGCAAAACCTGAGCTTTAGATTTAAGAAATACTTAAAGATTTAAAGTGCATAAATAAAACAAATCCTCTGGTGCGTTTTATTTATAACTTGTTTGAAGTAATGTTGATTATAAATAAAAGCTTCCAGGTAATGGCATATCCTATAAAATTACTGTGAATAACATCTTTGTCCACTATCTCAGGGATGATAGTCCTAGATTATATTGCGCTGTACAGCCTTTGAGTATATTGCACATAAGCACAAAAATGAAGTTTTGTACATGAGATTTTTTTAAATGCTGAAATGCTAAATTGTGTAACAGGTTCTTAAGTATAAGGACACTATTTTTAAGGCACAAATTGTCCCGTCTTGTGTGAAGTTTGTGATTTTATGCCTCCTACACCCCAGTCTACTAAAAACATTAGTGTGAAATAATTAAATTGGTTTATTTGGGAGTTTTGTACTGGGCATTGTTAATGTGTGAAAATATGTAAAATATCAGACTTACACTGTGGTAACTGTTATATCTTCATATATAGATATGAAGTAATGATAGTTTCATTTGCATAAAATACATAATGCATTTAATTTTTTTTAATTTAGTAGATTAGCAAATGGAAATCAAAGAAGTGATATTAAATGGAAAGAACAGTGATTTATCTAACCATTCCTTTCTAACGTGAAGTACACTATTTTTAACATTTGCAAAGTTCAAGTAGGCATCTCACATTAATATTGCTAAAAGTTGTACTCAATAGTCAGTTCTAAAGAAAAAGAATAGTTTCATTAGAAAATGTAGGAAGGATGTTGAAACACTTGTGTAAACAATGTGGCTAACTTCACAAAAGAGCATGCCTATAGGGTTAGATTTTTCCACTGCAAATGTTTGCCTTTGCAAACACATGGCTGATATGTCAGGTACAGGTACGTGTGTGTGTGTGTGTGTTATAAGGGGATGGGTGTGGATATGTATTGGTGTGTGTTACAGAGAAATATTATTATGTGTGATATATACGAGTTAATTCCACTATGAGATTTTGTTTTGTTTTCTTTTCACAATGAATGTTGGCTATATTTTACTAATTTGTTAATTTAGTGAATTAATTCTTAGTACTTCTACTTATTATTGAAGTATACATTAAATAGTTTCATTCCTATGTCTTCAATGACATTTTTCCCCCTTCATATTAATGAACATTATTTTTCTACCATTTACTGACAACCATTCCTCGGAAGCTTTAACAAGAGATTGTAATTTTTATTCTCCCATTCTTGTCAGATTTAAGAGAGGGTGTGTGTGAGAGAGAGAGAGAGAGAGTTTTCGCATGTGTGAGTACTCAACTTGTATGAAAATAATATGTAAAAACTTATATGCTGCATTGGATTGTATGCCATAATTTTTTTTAAAGTCGGGAAGGATGATCCAGGAGTAATTAATATCCTTTTTGCCACAAAAATAGTATATTTCTTGTTGAAATCTTTTTAATTAGTCATAAATTCAAATATTTTGTCATTTGCTACCTTTCCTTTGTTTTCATACGAATGATTGGATAATACCAAAGATGAGTGTTTCGTTTGAATTGCTGGTAATGGCAATAATTAATAACTATTCAAAGTAAACAATTGGTTCTAAAATTTGTAAAATAATTGTTCATATTTTAAGGAAGATATTATGGTTGAATAGTTTTGTGTATAATACACAATGATTTAAATTTATATTATGTATTATATTGGAATGTACATAAGAACTATTTTCCTAAACATGAAATATTGTTGGACTTTCTTATATTTAAGAAGAGCTATAATTTCCACCATGTGGATTGGGAATGTTATCTATAGCAAGGCTGATTAAGTAGTTGAGCTTATTGCAATAACATGGCAAGCAAATTTGAAGACATTGGTAATTGAAACCATGGTGCAGAATTGTTCAATTACCATGATGATAAATTTTATTAGTTGTTCATTGCTCCCTTTTTCTGTTTCTCTATTATTTATAATATGGTGTCATTTCCACTACTGCAGACCTCAAGTTTCATCAAGGAACTTTCTTTAAAACTTTGGTAAAAGCAACATCGATTGTCTTGGAGACCACCATGTAATAATGAATATAACAGGCAAAACAGAAGGTTTTGTTCTTTCAAAAATATAGATAACTGTGCAAGAGTGAAGTAATGAACATTTCATATTCTTGGTTTCTTGCTCTCCTTTGGAGTGAAAAGAAAGAAAATGTGCAAATATGAGTAGCAATGTTTGAACATATACGATTTTTAATATTATAATTGAGAAAAATATGACTTGTTTAATTCATGCTTGCGAGTAGTTAAAAAGAATTTGATGAATTATATAATTTGTACTGTTTATAAGTTTTTGATAGTCTCTTAATACCGTTAATAAACACAATGCCTGATTAAATGATTGTTCTTTCTTTATTTTCTGTTTGTATCATTGAAATTAAGTATTGCGCCTAGTGATAGAGATTTGGATTTGTTGTCAATTCAACTTGAGTCATTATTTTAAATACTTGCCTTGTAACAAAGAATAAATGTTTTTATGCCAATGAGACTTCTTAGATGTGTATGTTGGTAAACTGATAATGCAATATTGAGCAATATTTAAAAGTTGATATAAGACTGTAATCTAATATTGATTTTCATAATAATGTGATATCTTTTTTTGTAAATATTGAGCAAAACATCTTAAGAGTTCGAGGAATACTTAAGATACTTTCTTGCCATGATATTCTAATAAGTTCATTGTATTTAAACTTCACATCTTATAGTAATTATAAATGAACCCTAATATAAGTTAGTGGTACTATCATTTTTGCTGTGTGTGTTCTACCATAGTTGCAAATCTTCTGTTTAGAAATACGTTCTTCACTTGCCAAGCTTTAATATATTGAGCTTTACCTGACAAGCAAAAACTTCTCTTTGTTAAAGTATCGTTACTTTTAGCTTTTTATGTACTTTGGGTGTAAATATTGATACCTGAAACCTTTTTTACTCCTGTATTAAAATTGTTAAAACTTACAAAGTCATTGACTCTTCCCTTTTTTGGATCCACTGATTTTTCTCATTGACATTATTTTTATGTGATAGTAATTATATCATTTTGATAAATATTAGTAACCTTTTCATGTATCTCTGTAGATTATTGGTTTTTCATTAAATTTTATTAGTAAGACTCTGTCTAGATCCAGAAACTTGAGAACTGGGAATAACTTGTGAAACCAGTGAGTTGTACAAATTGAACTCGCTGGCAGACTTCAACATTAAAAATTCAGAGTGACAATGTTAATGAAAGGAAAAGCAATTCTAGATAATCTTATACAAGTTACCTCAGAAGTTCTGAGAAACAGGAAAACCCTGAAAGGGTGGGGTAACATAGACAATAAGATGTAGAGTTGTCCAGTAATGTTCAAATTTGAGAAACACAATAAAATAGTTCAAAACACAGTACAGAGGAGATAAATCCATATTTACCAAGATCTATGGAATGAAAAGTAATAATGCTTGAACAAACTGGAAGAAAGGAAAATTTCCCAATAAAATTGAACTCCCACACCACCCAAGAGTCATAAAAATTAGAAAGCTGGATATTTTCCATACATATTCAAAGGAATATTTAAATGTATTCTGTAGTTATTGACATAGTTTGGAAAAGTGCAAGGAAAGAAGGAAAGGTATGAAAGTGGAACTCGTTATCACACTCTTCAAAAAGGTAAAAAGTGTGAAATAATTATAATGACTCTTTACAAAGCACATAAATTTATGAACATTAGCCTTAGATCAGAGGCTGAAATAGTTATCTGTGACATTCCCACTTATAGACTTAAAAAAAGCATTAACATGAATGTTTACCTCTTACCTAATGCATCTCTAAACCAGTCTAATCTTGTGAGATAATGACCACATGATCTGCTCATACTCAAAAAAATCAGGTGGGAGGATTAAGTAGTTGATATAAGACCCAATAATTTGGGCAGCATATTACACAAATGTTCTTTAGTACTGCCTCATTTAATTTTCATATGAAGTGAATAGAATGAACTGGAATAAAAACTTACTCTTGGGAGAACCCTGACCTCTGGTGGTGAATAAATAATAAATGAATGTAGGTACTCCACCATCCTATTTCCAAATGACAGTATATTGCAACAAAATTCAATCTTATAATATGAACCCTCAAAAACCAAAGTGATATCATATTTGGAGATTATGAACTCTTGTTTTTTTTATCCACTGCACATCCCATTAAGGGCAAGGGCCCCCGGCTTGAACAGGGAATTATTAATACTTCTTTAACGAAGTGATGATGAGGGGTGAAAGGATGATCACAAATGCATCCATGCCCAAGGTGGGATTCAAACCCGTGATCCTTCAATCTGAGATCACTAGGGCCGTAGCGATTTCGGCTACCCAGATTGGTGGTCCCTTTATTTTGCTTTACCATCTTGTAAATGAACAATAGAAAGAATGAAAGATTATATGTTAAAGCTTTAGACTATTAATAGTTGTTAATTGACACTGATCTAGAAAATGAATCCCAGAAACAAAAAAAATTAACTTTCTTACAACTATGTCTTTAAAAATATTTTCTTAGCTTGCAGGCCATCCGTACCTATGCTTTTCTGTGAAATGAAATAAAAATGACAATGATCTTGAGAATACAAGTATTAACAAAAAATTGGCAAATCGAAACGTCAAGGCAACACTATTTGTAAGAATAAGATATAACTGCAGAAAAAATGACATGGTGAATAATTGCTTGAACATTTGATGTTCAAAGAAAATTAACATAATCTTCTTGACACGAGTGTTGCATGAAGAGTCCACAAAACACGAATGAACTAAGATGCAACGCTGGAACAAGTCAAATAACTCAAGTTATTAGTGATTGTAATTATGATCCTTATGAATCATGGATAGTGAATCAGAATATGAAAGATTGGAAATCACAAGCAAAAGTACTTTCTCATCTCAGTTGCATGATGACAAGTTAACCAGCCTAAGACAGTGCAGATAATGAACAAATGTAATATAGCAAATTATAAATAGAAAAATGAAAAGTAGGCAGGAATGAAATACATGAAAACAGCGACATTAACTTTGAAATTTAGTAACAAAAGGAAGTAAAATAAAAGCTAATAATAGCAATGTCTGGAGACCTCAAAAATTTTTTAAACTTTAAACTACATGAGGAATTTTAAAAATTTTAACTGGATAGAGACATGACAAGGTGTGTTTGTGTGCTTTTCGCTATGTTGGGTTTTCAGGATGAATATGAATTGCTTGGGTCATAAAATCCAATCAAATTAAGAGCATCATGAGTAGGCTAATAATATTTTTAATGTAAATCATTAAATGATAAATAATGTTTTGAGGAAGCCCATACCATTGTGAAAATCGATTACAATGGACAGACACAGTTATAAATTATAATATACTATACACCATTATGTACTAATAGTGAAATGGTATTTTTGTATTCAAAAATGAAGAAAAGTTTCTGAAAAGTATTGGGGTTTCGAAATGTAATAAATATCGCTCATCACATCTAGTGAAAGGATAATTCTGTAACTCCTAGAACCAATTTTTTATTGCCACTTCGTTTACAATCCATTTTCTTAGCAATTACTTCAGCTGCGCCGACCGAAATACGCGGGAGACAAATGAGTCGAACCAATCAATGGCTTGAAAGCTTGTACCGCTGTGAAAATTTGTTTCTTAACAGCACAGCAAGACGATTCGCTGAAAGTTTAATACTTTGAAGATTATAATTTTGAATCTAGACCTTTGGATACACATGGTTGGCTATTAACAGTCGTAATTGTATAATCCTTATGGAAAATTCATCGATTCTCTTTTGCATCCGACGTTTTCCGCGCTCACCACAGGTGTGAGAGTATGCCGCCAACTACGTGTACTGCATTAATACGAATGTGGTTTATAAAATATCGGGGTACAGTATCGCCCGAAGGTCATCATGAACGTGAAATATTTAGGGTTTGATATCTTCTAGTTATTAAGAGTTTCGAAGATGCATACTGAAATATCTTCCACATGTGATACGGGAGGAAATTCTATCATGTTGGCAGTGGTGTCTGCATAGATTAATTTTGGGAGAGTCTGCAGAAGCTGAACGTGGTGTTTTGTTTTCGTGACAGCTGCGCGGAGCGTGTTAATGTTTGGGTTGGGTTGTGTTATGCTTTTGAAGTACTGCAATAGTACAACAAAAAAGTAAGTTTTCGTACTCAAGCACTGTATTCAAAGTTATATGCCAACTGTTGTGCATGGAAACGTGCATCTATAACGTGAATTGTGTGTGTCGTTCCGGATGTTCTTTGGCCACTGATCGCGGAGAAATATTGAAACAAATAATTGCATGCAACGACAGCCGACATGAAATAGTGTTTGGTGTAACCTTGTTATTATTATAGAATTTCTAATAAAGGGTTTTTCATACATTTCCCATTTTTAGACTGTCAAAAATTCAAGGTTTAGTTTGTTGAGAAAATGAGGTTAGAGGAGATTTGAGGAGGAAAGTTAGAAGGGTGATTAGGGAGAAAGGTTAGAAGGGGCCTATTTGATTTCTAGACATCTCATTGTGACTAGTGTTAAAATTCTGTATTGTATTGATTACTTTGTAGTAAATAATGTTTTAATGTTGACAGGTTTTTTGATGATGAAACTATCTCAGTCTGAATTGAACAATAATAATAAAAGAACTGCAATGAGCTGGTGTACACTTTTGTATCTTCATAATCTGTAGATAAGGTGAGTATTCATTCCATTTTTGAAAGAAGTTTCATGTATGATGGCAGATATGTATGCTAGGAGAGAGAAATTTTTGTTGTATATTAACTGTGTTAAAAATGCTATACATTGGGGTGATCAAAGTTAGAAAATTATACACTGGACTCTAGGCAAAGTGGCATCCACCCAGGTATAGACATTATGTCATTCTTCATGCCAGTGAGAAAAGAGTTCCCAGCTTTGTATTAACCTGAATTTTATTTTATTTATTCGTATTCTGTTTGTAATTTTTTTATTAAGTTTTAATACCTAACAAATTAGTATTATGGACATTGTTTAAGTGTCATATTTTTTGATGATCGACTTGAGTAAGGGTTGGTAATTTTTATGAAACTGGTGGATTCCCGTACAGAAATATCTTCATAATAACGCTGCTTAATTAATATCATTTGTACAGTTTTAACAGAGGACTGGTTTCTCTCATCTTACCAACTCATTTTTATTAAAGAGAACCTCTTCTGTTGAAGCATATTGTCAGACTTGATAAAATAAAAATTGCAGTCTTCATTATATTTCTAAAATTAATGACTACATTTTTCATTATTTGAAATGTTTGAGGTCATGTATTAAGTACAGTAGCGCCTTCTTTGATAATAACAGAACAAAATGGGATGCCCCCCCCCCCCCATCACATTTTCATTATGTGTCACACATCAGATGCCCGTTTTTTATTTTTAAAGTGGGGAGACAATCCAGTTTAAGACACTGGATGTCTGGTTGGAGTTAATTTTCCTCTTAACCTGTGAAATAAATTTTAACAATATTAATGTTTATTTAAATTTAAGGGCTTCTCTTTATACATGTTAGAAAATTGAGAGATAAACTTAGGTGTAATTTTGCTGACTAATACATTTTTATATATCTTGAGTGAAATCTACTCTTTTATCCTAGAGCATTGTGATTTGGAGAGGTCATTAAGTATCCCTGCAAGTTGAGAGGGAAATATTTTGTTGCTGTATGTATAAGGGAACTGTGAATAGACATCCCTTGGTAAGGATAGTTATTTCTTGTTTTTATAGCAATGATAAGGACAAAAGTGATGAATAAATGTTGCTTTGATAACATCTTAGTGAAATAATTACTTTTTTGACTGATTAAAAATTGCTTTCTGGTGGTTACTACATTGTTCTTGGACTTAATTGTAAATGATCTACGTACTTCATAATTGAAATACCAATATGTTGAAATGATTTAATCATAAGATGCAAAACAAAGAAGTGGAAGAACGAGCAAAACACGGAAGTAGAAGAAATGCGCAACATTCTGATAATTTTTTTGTTTCACCATTGTTTTGAATGAAGTATTTTGAACGAGTATTTGAATGAAAATGCAGTTAGCTAAAGGACAAAGCTTTATTAGTTTCAAATGAAAATACTTTGCTTTATTATTTCTTAGAATAATTTAAAATCGTCTGGTTCAGTCATGTTATGTGCATGACAGACAAAAGATCGCCAAAACTAGTCCTGCATTGGATGCCAGCAAAAAGGCAGAAGAGAGGATCCAGACTTGCATGGCAACAGGGAGTGCAAAAGGCTATGACAGCAAGAGAAATGCAAGATTATCTATGGACGAATAGATGGATGGAGACTGAGAGCAGAGAAACTGTGACAGTTGTAGAGTAACTCCGTATTATGTATATTGTACAGTTTATAGTTATCAGCTGAATGACCTCTTCTAGTTGTTTGTGAGTAGTCAAGCTCATTACTTGTAAGAGCTTGTAAATGTGGGCATCTGTGGCACACAGGAGGTTGTGAATTTAAATTAACAAAACATGGTGAAGTGAAGGTAAGTTATGGCTAGGATTCGGATGTACATGTTCTTAAATATGCCCTGTAAGGTACTAAATTACCCATTATAGCATTGTTTCTCGTATTTTTTACACACTACATTTATCCAGCTTTTAACTCTTACTGTACTGCTCAGGGAGATTTTGAAGAGTAGTATTTACAAATTTCAAAGTGTAGTTGCCACAATGCTAAAATTTGCTGCTAAATTACATTGACTAATTAGCATTAGAACCAAATGGTAGAATCGGCTTATGTCGCTCAGGTCATCAACTGTTATCACTAGGGAAAGGATTTTGAGATGCAAATTATAGTCATAAAAGGTGGAGGGAAAGGTGAAAATACATACAAAGAGGTGCAAAACAGGTGCTGCTGAAATAACTGTATTAAGGTTTAAGCAAACTCAGTTTCTCAAATATATGTATCATTTTTCACTACTCTTTTCTTCTTTATAGAGTCCATAAGAGATGATTCATAGTAGTTTATCCAACACTGTAGTAGATAGAAAACTGTTAAACAATTGCCAGTACTGACTGAATTTTTTTCCTCATGGATCGCATTGCAGAAAGTACTTTGCAGGCTCGTCAAACTGCGCCCACCCGTGCACTTGCCTATGTGGGAACCTTGGTGCTCTTGGGGACACGGGCAACTTCCCCTGTCTTCCTCTCCTTTCCTTTCCGAATTCATAAGCGTTACCAGTGCTCTTTGATGACGACACAATGGCAAGGGTAAACATTTTCCTTGGGTCATAGACAATTGTATATCTGCACACCCATTTCAATGACCTGATTTGCCTGTCTGGGCAGCATTTAAATCAGCAGGAAAGGGTTAAACTTGCAGCAAAACTGTGGGTATTGAAATTTGTCTTTACAGCTGCAATCGACCATTGTTTCTGGGATATAGATTGCTGGTGGGTTACGTAAAAGATGTTTTAGTATTTAATATTGTTGGCATCTGATTAAATGAGGTTTTAAAACGCTGTTAAAGAAGAGAAAAAACACATTTTTCTGCCTAATCATTTAAAAGGCAGAAAAGAGTGGAGAAAATGGTGTTGAAGCATACAAAAAGAAGGCAAAGATGGCAAAATGTAGTAATTTCATTAGAAAGGTGCAGCAAATTGTGATCATTTTGCTCGATTTCATCACCCCAAATACGTATTTCTGTCTGATGTATATTTTTGAAAAGGTGCCACTCCTTGAAATCCCTTCCTTAGTGATCTCTGTAATGCCTTTGAACAGAACATCCTTGGGGTTGAATTCTGACGACAGCAGGCTTTTCAACACTAGCGAGACAGGTCGAATTCAGCTGCTGTCTTGAAAGAATTCTAGTGGCTGGCTGCTATGATTAGTAGTTTTCTGTGGTCTCTCTGATCAACACCAGGTGAATGCTGGAACAGTACCCTAACAAATGGGCCAGGGACTGCACTCTACCTTTTCTTCCCCTTCCTTGCCCTATCCTCACCCCTTTCTTAATCACACACACATTACACTACCACATATGCTGGGAGACCAGACTGGAACTTAGATCTTGGCCCAGCTCGCATTAGCAGGGGCCGAAATCTGTCTAAACTGGTACATGTACAATCCGGTAATTTGCCTTAAGCAGAAAATTTCTTTGGCTTGTTAAGTTAAATGGCATTTTAAAATGGAATTTCTGTGAATTTAATGCAATTGTCAGTGTGATGCAATAATCTCTTCACGGAATAAATGCATCTGCGAGTCTGTTTTAATTTCTCTGTCCCTGTGATATGCATTTCAGTCGTGGCATTAGGTCAGTGAAGGTGTCAGCCTAGACATCGACCTTGGGATAGTTTGTCTCTCAACGTGTATGTGATAGGGGAATTCCCTTCCTCCCATCTCTCTGAGTTTGGGAACTTGTACTTGCACAACTCTGTTCACACATCTCTCGGCCCCATGATGAGAATCAGAACCCCTCTGCCAGAGCTGCATTGGTCAAGACCAGGGGGGGGGGGGACGGAGCATATGTAGTTTGAACATTTGCTTTGTAGGCAGAGGTCACAGAAGAAGTTCAAGAATCTCCAGAGGAGAATAAACAGATATCTATGAAAATTGAAAACTAAAATCTAGATTGTCCCTTAATAGAACTAGCAACAAATTAATGCACACCATCTTCAGAGAGGAGGTGTAATAATATTTTCTGGCGAGCGCCTTTTCCATCTTGTTAATAATCTGACACCCCACATTTCTGGGTATAACACTGATCTGTACCTTAAATGTATGCTGGAAACATTTTTCTGAAGCTTTGCAACCTCATATGGGGAGCTGAAACTCTGAAGTACTCAGTTCCTCAGCCTTGTGTACAGTGCTGCAGAATATGGAACTGCAGTATGGTTGAACAGCCACCATGTACATTAAATAGTACTGTGTTTATTATCACTGGATGCATTATTTCAACTTTCTGCCAAGTCACATTTCTCCAAGTCACACTTGAGAGAGTACCCTATGCAGAAGAAAGCAGAAAGTTTTCCTTCAATGCCTGTCTACCTTTCCATAATTACAGTAGCAAACACATATTCAGTCAGCCACAAATACTCAAGGACTGAATGAAAATAAGTTTGTTTTATTCTGTGATATTTGGACTATTGTAGGAAAGAAATACAAGCAAAAACTTCGAAACACCCTGTTTTTTTTTTAATACAAAACAATGTAACAAAAAATAACTCAATAATGTCAGGAAACCAAAAGAAGTATTTTTCATTAGCCACATATTTTATATTTTGAAATGGAATGTAAATTAATACTTTGAAGTATAATTATGGCTGTCAATGACTTTCTGTTGGCTGTGAATCCTGTTTATTAACAAGGTTACTACTAGTATACAATTCCTGACCCATTCTGACGATTTCTTATTAGTATTATAAGGCTTCGACTTATTAGTAATCTCAATCACCATTCCAGTTAATATCATAAATTCTTAATGAGTTCAGATAAGAAGACTGAAGAGTTCATTTACTCTATCCATCAGGAGACTATTAGTTCATTCTCTGTATCTTTCTAATTATGACATAAAGTCAGATTTAAAAGTAAAAAAATCAAGTACATAACACAGGTCTACAAAATTCAACTTTTTGTCTGTTAAAGGGATAGAATGGCAGTTTCTTATAGAAAATGGCGCTCTAATGTCAAATTTGCAGAGCATTTACTTTTAACGGGCAAGGTTTCTTTGTAATACTTGTTTATTAAGTCGATACTGTTGTATAATGATTGGTTTTATTAACTTTGCTTGCTTAATCTCGATCAAAATGTAGTTTTAAGTGATTGTTCACTGCATTGCGCTTGATCATCTCTTTTCAGTGCCCAGCAATAGTCTGCTAGTATATTTTGATTACATTTTCTTTGATAATGTTTTTCCTGTGTTATAATTTCTTAGTGGATTTGCTCACCATGTTCGTCACTCACAGCGCTGAGATTTTCATAAAAGAAGCCTTAACTGTAAATTCAAAAAATGTGTTTTAAGAGACGTTGTACATCCCAGAAATTTATAATTGTGAAAGAGATATGATACTAGTTCTTCAAAGTAGTAAGCTTTTCTGTTACCTAGGAGTTCGGTAATGACCTTTTGATTTTCAAGCAATGTCTATGTAGCTTTCCCCAAATGATTCAAACTTGCCTCAAAGTCATGATCCTTTGTGAGTTCCTTTATTTCTGGTCCTACAAGTATATTCTTCTACATTTTCATTGCACTTATCCTCAGGAATCATTTCTTAGAGTACAAGAAACCCAGCCCACTCTTTTTCCATCTCATTCAGAAAACTTTCCATCAATCTGAATATGATGTGCAAAGGAGGAAGCTATAAGTGTACAGAATTTACAAGTGGTGCGATTTTACATTTTTTGTCCAGATATCAGACGTGGGGCCAGTGCTTCTTCGCATAATAATTTTTGCAATCTCTGCTATCTTTCTTGCGTAGAAAACAATAAAATTTAGTGTATCATTGTTGGGGAGTTAACAAAAATGCGATTACTTTCAAATAACAATAATAATAATAATAATAATTATTATTATTCTAATAATAATGATAGTAATAATAATAGAAATAGCAAAACTCAAATAGATACTTATAGAGAAAAACTAAATTGGACTATTCAGTTTATAGGCAGCGTACCAAAACTGATGAAAATTGTTGGGAATCTCTGTATTACCATTATCAAAATATTCAGAGTATTTGCCATAAACTGTCTTTTTTTGCGATGATTTATCAACATTGGATTTTATATGTATTACAGAAACTTGGCTTAAACCAAATGTATTGTCTTCAGAATTTATTGTTATCAATGAATATGATATTTTTCATGAAGATCACTCAAGTCAAACAGGTGGAGGGGTACTTATAGCAAATTTGCAAGCGCTTTGATGTTTCTCCTATTGTCTTATATAGTATTCATGAACTATTTCGGAATGTTGATATCGTTGGGGTTAAACTATTCTTTAATAAGTTAATAATTATTTTAGTTGTTAACGTACCTCCAAATATAGACTTAAGAAATTTTTCTCTTTTGTAATAAACTTATTTTACTTAAATATCTTTGGTTTGATAAAATTAACACAACTGGTAACTTTAATTGTCCCAAATGCTATTATTGTAATTACCTTTGTTTTATTATTATTATTGTTGTTGTTGTTGTTGTCTTCTAGTGTTCTGCCACAGGGTGTATACACCTACCAGCAGAAATAATAAATATGTAAATAAGTATAATTATACTTACCCGGTCTCTGTCTATTCTGCTTGTGCAATTGTCAAAATTTGGTCAGTTTGGTCCATACTTACTGTCCATACTTAATTCTGCATTGTCCACGGTCTGTAAGTATCATCATGCAGTTTTGACATTCTTCAATGCCTCTTGCTTTGCTGGAACTCCGTTCCTCTCTCCATACGCCCTTTTACTCTCCTAATAACATACGAGATTCTTTCGTTCGCGGCATGGCGCAAGCTGCTGAAGAAAACAGATTGCTTTTCCACGCGGCGCGGTGGGTGTCGCCAGGCCTGTGGGGCTGTGGCAGTCTCGCGCTTCCTGTCGCGTACGTAGAACAAGATGCGCTTTGTACCGCGGAATTTCAAGCAACATCTAGCTTGAAACTGAATCAAGCATTCGCGTGACGCCGCCGCAAGTCTGTAGCCCACGCAGGATTCTCCGAAGTGAAACAGAGTGGCACAAGATCAGTAAAGACCGGATGCAGTAAAACTCCCTACAACGTGCAGAAAAAAACTCCAAAACCTGCAAAAGCATCCAATAAGAAATCAAGACTTGGCAAAATAGTGTTATGTAGTGTAAAAACTACAGTTAGTTCTCGTATCAACTTATTTTTATATTTCGAACGTGATATTTAAGGCGAATGAAATAATTTTAGAATTTTTATTAAGTTTGAACATATTGTTTAAACAAATATTTGACATTTTATTTATTCACACACAAAATTAAATTATCATATAACACAAAAAAGTAAATACAAAATAGAAAAATACAAATATACCGCTTCTTTATACCTTCAAAAATGTCATCTCTATTATACTATCGTTAAGCTGATTTTACATTATCTTAATTATGTTTCGAATGTTGCAAGAGGACCCCTAAGCGGGAAAAATGCTCCCTGTCCTAATATATATATTTGAGCCACTAGACATTTCAGCTGTTAGATAATGCCTTATTTTACGTAGTGAGACTTGGACCATCAAGCCCCCTCTTCCGCCTGACCACGCAAATTTCGCTACGCTCCTTTCACCATATAGCGGAGAAAGGAGATATCTCGGGCAACGGAGCAGGCTTTTTTCGAATTTCGATAAGAGACTTCTTTTAGGCTTGAGGTTATTTTACATGCAGTAAATCTACTACAAGGCACAGCCGACTTTACTTCCCTTCCGATGGAAGTCGTACGAAGGGTTTTTTCGCTCTTAGAAATCCACGGATCGGGTTTGAACCTCAAACGTGGGCACATCAGCCCGAGACGCCGACAGTTATACCAATTCGAGCTGAGTCGCTCAACAGAGTAAAATTTGGAATGTAGACTACTTAAAATAATTAAGTGCTGCTCGCGAAAAAAAAAAAATAAAAAATATCCATTAGAATGAGAAAGACGATGGTCCAACAGTACAGATGGAACAGATCACAAGTGCATCATTACCAGCAAAACCCCATCTGGTTTTCACATATCTCACATCTATAGAAGATCACAAGTGTGTCAGCCAGCAGTCGACATGGAGGATGCTACGCCCATTTCCATGTCGCCACTAAAGGTATCTATCGCATGTGTAGACGGAACTAATGAAAGATCTAACCATTTCCTTGGGACCACGGCCGTCAGCCCGGAAATCAATATTCCTATCGAAGCCGGTCATGAAAACCTAGATTACATTACAACAAATATTCCAATTGATAACCACGATATGGGCGCCATATCAACGTGTGCTGAACACGATCCAAGACTTACGGGAATCAACAAAACTCCTGGAATGGTCAAATCATTTTTTAGGTTATCTTCGATGCGATTCAAATTGCGCCATAAATGTCACACACGAGAAAATTCTATTTTCAATATCATGACACTAAAACGTGTTTTATGTTCGATCATTGAAGCCCAAAGAATTGGTTTATTAATGAAATGTATTCTTGGAAATTAGATCATTTATTTTTTTACGTTTACGAATGATTAAATTATTATGTACAAAATTTACAAAATTGTGAGATCGTGAGTTTCTCGAAATCTCTTCTCCAAACTAGTGATACTAAAACAACGCAAACTTTCTTCCGCTTATTGTTATGTAATATTTACACCAAAATTTCTCTCTGAATTAACGCCTCTCTCATTTTTTGTAAAACTCATTTCACAATTATAACTGCTTTTCATACTGCTAAATCATGTCCCAACAATGAGACATTCGCAGAAATTCAGCTACCATCTCGCGGCGCAGAATGTCTTTATTGCATTCCAATCTAATATTCCCCGAAGACTAGCATTTTTTCTTTCATATTACATTTAAATCGTATTTTTGAAATAACCTAATTGGGCTAATTTTAATTATTTTGCGAATTGCTTGAAAGAAAATACATTACTACATAGAAAATACAATTACATTCCTCGCAACACGGGCAAATAATATGGATTATGAAATAGATTTTAAATAATTTCCAAATAATTAATTTGTAAGCGTATGACAAAAGCTCGAATTTAAGATACGAACATTAGAATATGGAATAATACACAAATTCTAACTTACGTAGCATCCAACTGCCTGGAATCACATTCGAAGCCTGGATTCATTACATTCGACACCAAATTACACAAAAAATCCTCATATTTTCGAAAAATTCATCATGATCTTATTTGAAGATCTGTTATTTCATGAACACATTTCAGTTTTTTAAAATGTATTTCCATGTTTTTAGATGTAGGAAGACAGCGTCTTTCTCTCTCTCTCCTCTCTTCTCTCCTCTCTCCTCTCTCCTCTCTCGAAAAATCAGGTATTTCAACGCACGAGATATCTGCACTATTCTCTTAAGCGTCCTTTACGCTAAGGTTCAAATTTAATTTTAAGAAACCGTACCGTTTACGAGAAAGAGTAGTTTAACGAAAATAAAAGTTCGACACAAAATTTCGCAAGAAATACTCATATTTTTGAAAAATTGAACATGATGTTTTTGATGATCATATTTGATTAAGGAAAAAATGTTTATCTTAATAATAATAGTTGTAGGAAGGTGCAAAAAAAAATATTGCAATTATTAAAAATTCAACGAAGATGAGAGTTGCACCATTCTCTTAAGCATCGTATACGATATGCAATGTTAAAATTTAACCAAAATTGTTGGTTATTTTCATTGATGGTCAGTAATTACACAACAAATTTGAACTGTGTGTCTTGCCGCGATATGAAAGTATGTGTTCTTTACTAGATCACATGTGCTGATTGCGAAAATGAAATCAGAAATGATCCATCTCGTACCAACTTTTCTGGAAAAGATACCCCACGTATACCACTTTCAAGACGGCTCAATAACAGTACAGGAGGAATCTGTGGTGTATTAATCTAGAGCCCAGATAATAAATAATTGTATTACAAAAAATGGTTTATATCAAATTATTTGTATAATTGTATTGCGAAACAAAATGAATTAGTACGAGAAAGATGAATAAATCTTGAAATGTACGTACAAGTTAGGAACTTTGCCTGGAAACATTTCGTTTGTGGGTTGATGGTGATACTTCTTATTGGAGTGTACTCTAAAAGGTTTGATCTTCCCGTGGCTGCGTTAACGTGGAGAAATCGCTCACCATGTTCGTCACATCTCCAAGACTAGATGGAAAGAAATCAAAATTGGAAAGAAGCCTTGTAACAGTCCAGCATGTGTTCCGTCAGTTCCCTGTAATTCTCAGACGATACGTTTCCCATGACATTGTCGCATTCATCTTTCAAATGCAAAGCCTAGCTGCCTTCTCAGTATCTGTCAGCAACTGTTCAAAGGTAATATCCTTGAAGTCCCGTATCTGAGGAAAAAATTTCTTAATTTTTTTCCAGTGCTGATCACAGGAAATTTACATAGTAAAATTTGTAAGAAAAAGAAATTATCCTTGACGAAATAGAGAAAAAATCTCGTTTGGTGCGGTCATGTTATGCGAATGACGGACGAAAGATGGCCAAAACGAGTCCTGAAATGGATGCCGACAGAAAGACCCTAACTTGCATGGCAGCAGGGAGTGCAAGAGGCTATGACGGTAAGAGAAATGCAAGATGATCTATGGTCCAATAGAGAGGCATGAAGACTGTGTGCGTGTGTGTGTGTAAACCCTGGCCATCTTTGTCCGTTGGTTTCACAAAATAATACGGCCAATTTCAGATGGAGTGGTGGTAAAAGCACACTGCCATTGTCAACAAGGAATTTATGTAACTTTTTTTCACCAGGATTGATAATTTCTCTTAAAGACCACTCTATGACTTCATGTTCTTTTCTACTTACCCAGTGATACAAGATACAGTAATGTTTTGTGTAACCAGTCTGCAGTCCTAGAAGTAGTCCCAGCACTTCGAGATCACTACAGATCTTCCATTGGCGAATCGAGTAGCCAGTATACTTCAGCAGTAGTCCCATGTTCGCGAAGGTTTCCTTCAACTGATCGGAAGGGGCGATTGCTATCGAAAGTTTCTCGTTTCAAGGTCATTCAATTCTGCCTGTGACAATGACGGAGGTTGTAGGCTGCTGCAGATGGCGTGAAATCAAGATTTTGTTCATCGTGATCTGTTGGTTTTGGAACTGGGGAAGAATCAGAATGCGGAACTGGGCAGATAACAATTGTGGATAAGAAACTGTTTCGATTGACTTGACATTCCTGTTACTTTCGTTAAACAAAAGTAGCTATCTGTAATGTAGTCTCCATGCAACCAGTCTTTTAAATAGCGGAAGCAACATTTCTGCGGTGACCAACACCCTCATTTACTTTTATTCAAAATACAAACAATATTCTTTATGTTAACGGATTTACACTCTTCAAGAATAGATATTGTGTGATCTCACTATCGACTCACTGATGCAAGTGCAACGTCCATTACCTCCTCCAAGTGGATATCTCCTTTCTCTACTCCCAAAAACACGTTTTCTACTCCTAAAAAACCAGAATGCGATAACTGCCGCAACAACATAGAGCAGCCGAGCACAGATAAAATTGGTTTGCAGAAGAAAGTTGAATGGTCGTCACAATTTTTATCAGGGCACTGAACTACATAACTCGGATACTTTTGTTCCGCGACAAACTTTCATTGTCCAATTGTGTTATTAGGAGCAGAGTGAATCCCCAAACATGCAAACGTCCGCGGGGCGGGACTTTCGAATTGTTTTGTGCGATATCACCAGCAGATATTGAAAACGCAGTAACTAACTAGTTTATTGTAGCGCGAATATTTTTGTATTACAAACTTGTGTAGGCAAATTTATAATAAAAATACACTTCAAACATGATATATCTTGTTTCGTCCATCCTCGGGCACAGTACGTTACGTGATAAAAGTATCGATGGTTTTTTAACATTGTTATTATTCATTACAAAATTAGATTTAATAATCATCATTGTGACGAAATTACACAGAGGTTGGCTTCTTTCAGTCCCATGAAACCTCCAATCTCTTCCCCCACAAATTTCTCTCAATCTTAGAATATTGTGCAATCACTCGGATCAAAATAGTGCCAATCTTGACGAGAGGAATCAAGTAGTTTTTTTATCACCTTTTTTGGATGCTTTCCCCTTCCAAAAAAACCCTTTTAGGTACTTAACACTCGTAAAATTTGTGCTTTTTAGCACCTGTTCACGGTATTCCACAGTGTTTTAGTTTTGTTACTAGCGTTGAAAATACCATATTTCATTATTTCATTAAATTTTTCATTATTAAAGAGTTTGTTTTTACTCGATATTCTAATTTCTTGTGCAAATCGAGTATTTTCCGTGCAAGTTTTAATTTTCTCCCTTTAAGAGGAAAGCACGCATTGTAGTGAAATGGAAGCTTTGAAAAAGAGAAATTATTTTTTCGTTTGTGTCAGTAGCGTTATAAACTGCATTTCATGATTACTACTAGAGTGTAAATAATTTTATTTTAGCTTTAGTAAATAAATATACATGCGTGTATTATTTAATGTGCCAGTTGTCACGTTACTGATAATTATAGGAAATTGTGCATCGTGGTCACTGTAACCTAGATCTTTCTTTATTATTTCTTAACTTGTAGTTTTGTTAATTATGATTTTATCTATTGCGTTTTTTGATTTAAACGTATTTCGTATTCATTGTAATATATAATACATTCACTGTACTATTTAAATGAAAAGAATGACGTAAATTGAGAAGCCATAGCCTCCCGGTTGTCATTTACATGCACTTAAGGGGCCGAGAAGTGTCTCCAGTGGTCACTACTGCATAGAAGGAAGAAGAAAGAGCCTACAGTCCAACCCTGCGGAAACCGCCTTGGGAATGAATTGGAAATAAATCTCTCGTGGCTCAGTAGCGAAGTCGCTTTCCTTTCACCACTCAGGTTCCGGATTCGATTATCATAGAGTCCACCTAGAACCTCATGTGTGATTTGTTACGATAAAACTAGTTTGCGTGCTTCACAAGGGCTAGTCCAACCCCTGTGAGGCGTCCTATATCTTATCCCTATCCTTATTCCTTCCCAATTCTGGCCGTTGACGCAGAGCTCCTGCGAGACGCGAGCGCGAAAACGCTACCTGTCGGCGATCCCCTGACTTGACTATGACTGACGTGACTTGACAATACAGTGGCCCTTAGAGGGCACTTATTAACGGAGCATTACACCAGTGCGTTCAACGCTCCTAACGGAGTTCGGAGACCGATTCAGAAAAAAATCCCTTCAATCCAGTATTTATTTACTTAAAAATCGTTAAAAACTGTAACGTGCTATGAGTAAAAGTTAATTTGAAGTTAAATGTATGCCCAGAAGCAAAACAAGGTGCCAAGGATCAGGGAAAGTGGATGAAAACCTGATGAGAGATAGGGGTCATTGACCCAGAAGCTAAAGTACAATACTTGTTACAGGTTCTTTACAATTATACGATCCAAATGATATATAATACATTTAAGGTCATTTTAAAAAATAATATTACTTTCCTTTTGCATACTCAGTATAGTTCCTAATTGTATAAAACCAGTTGTGCAGCAGAAAAGATTTTACTTGGGACTTAAGTTTTGGTATCGAATTTAATCGTTTAATGTCATCTGGCAAGGTCTTGTAAAAACATGTACATGTATTATATGTAGTGAGCTGTTGATACTGTTACCTGATGAATGTGATAACTACGAGTGTTGTAGTTATAGACAACGGCGTTTGCTGAAAACACATTCCCGCCCTTAAGTATGTCATTTTTGACGAAAACCACTGATTCATATATAAAGAGACAAGGTCATGGTAAAATACCTAGGTTAATAAAGAGATGCTTACAAGAATCACGTGGGTGGGATTTGTTTATTATTCGTACAATTCTTCTTTATAATCTAAAAGTCTGTGAGCTATAAGATGTATTTCCCCAGAATATTATCCATATCTCAGGCGGGAATGAACATTCGCGAAATATAACAACGAACAGTGTGGAGGCTGACTGAATTTGAAAGAATTCAGAACGCGTAGCATAAAGAACTTAATTTAGTATTCAATTCATTTAAATGGACGTTCCATTTAAGGTTTGAATTGAACGACCTAAACATTTTGTTACCTTAACATCAGTCAATGGTACACCATTCATTCTCAGTGAAATGCAGAGCTGTTCTCAGTGAAGTGCAGAGGTTGGAATGGAAAACTGCATTGAAACAGTTTTCTCTTCATTAACTATTAATTTGTTTATACGGAATAAATTTGAAATATCTGCTATTGTACTATTTACGGTATCTTTATTGCAAAGAATAGTCGGATCATCCGCAAAGAGAACTGTTCTTCCGTTTCTAATCGTCGAGGGCATATTGTTTACGTATAATAGGAAGAGAAGGCCTAAAATCAATCCCTGCGGGACTCCACATGCAATTGGCAAATAATCAGAAAGGTGTGTGCATAATGTTCCATTAATTCCAGTAAGATATTTCTACTATTTGAGATCGTTGTTTAAGGTACGAAAATAACCAATCTAGAGCAACACCACGAATTCCACACAAGGTAATTTTGAAAGTAAAATGTTATGATCAACGACGTCAAAAGCTTTTGAAATATCTAAAAATATTCCAATAGGTGCTTCGTTTTGATCCATGGAGTTATCCGTTATGAGTTCGTTATTTCTATTGAGACAGTTGTTAATGATACAAGGCCATGATGTAGGGCGAGGTTATAAATTCCATACGAAGGTAATTTTGAAAGTAAAATGATACGTTTGACGGCAAATGCTCTCGAAAGATATAAAAAATGCCAATAAGCACTTTTAGCAGTTTCTGTCGCAGCCATATTGCTTGCGTTATTGTCGATCTGTCGACTTACATTCACATTTCTTGTTCTAGATTCAACCTATTTTTATCGTCAATTCACATGGATATGATAATTAATATTTCTCCTCTATGACTTTTTTTTTTTTTTTACAATTCTGCATCCTGTGAATGTTTTCATTCTTTTTCTTGAAAACGTAATGGTATACCAATTTATGAATTAGTTTGATCTGTTCATTTTAACTGGTTTAATATCGACACAGATTTTAGTAGGCCCCAAATTTACATAAAACATTTTTTGTTTATAAAATGTTCAGAATATGAATATGTTGCCACCTTCTTTTAATAGTTTAATCCAAATATGCTCACAATGTCTTGCCTAAACTATTGACATTCGAAGCGTTTGACTCTAGATAGGCCTAAGCCACAGATATTCGGAGAAATGAAAGTTACAATCCACCCCACCATTTATCGTCACAGTAAAGAAAAAATATTTTCGTAGTACCGCTTCATTTGTTTCACCAGCATCATAATATATAAAATTATTAATTTATGGGGCGAATGTTCTCTTAATTTCGAAGGAAATGTGGCATAGGACTATCTAGAGAAGAGCGCTAATATTGTGTAACGAGTATGCATTTATTTGTAGGTGCAGTGTTTCAAGTTGAAAAAATTACTAAAAACGAAATCCTGCTACCCCAAATCCAAATCAGGTGGCAGCCCCACTTCTGGGGTTACCCTGCGCAGCGCTCGTGTCGCAGCCAGGGAAAACTCAGTTTTCTGGTAAGTTTTAATGAACTGCTTTACGCTTGAAAGGGGTACGAATCCAAGATGCATGCGTTTTAAATTTAATTCACTTCTGAGTTATTCCACTTAACACGGGGCGAAATTCTCCGATTGTTTACCTCTACCTTTTTAATTTTGCTAAAAAATTGGATGAAAAACGTGTCCTGTATTTCCTCAGTTTGATATACAGGTTTCATAACCACAAATCACTGAGATGCGCTTTGCTTCTGCACAGCATTTTCTCTTCTAAATATCCAGAAAATTGTGCTATTGAATCAAAGCTCTGCGGGTTGTCCAAATATTTCCGAATAAAAAATCTACTTTTTTCTGATACAAAACTGAATTGGTAAATTAACCGAATTGGTGTGCGTCAAAATCTTACCACGCCAGCCGGATATTAGAATTGTGTAATCGCCATTTACAAATAACGCTCAAGACCTCTGGGGTCTATAAGAAAGCTTCGAGTAAAGAAATGTCTAAACATTTTTAAAATGTCCCATATTTTTACGAAATTACGTGAAAACTTCTCTTATTCTCGAAAATGTATACGTGACCTTATCTCAAGACCTGTCTTTAAAGAACAGATTTCATTAAGGGGAAAATCTCCATTTTGAATATTGTATTTATAGGAAGACCCTGAAAAGAACTTATACAGTTTTCAAAAATATCAGGGATTTCATCGAAATGCACCATTCTCTTAAGTATCTATTACACTATCCGAGGAAAACGTTGAATCAAAACATTTGAGGCATTTTTGAGTTAATTTTGAACATGTTTTAGGACTTCATGTTCAGTATCAAGTTTATTTAAATCGATCGTAAAATATTTTGGGGGCAAGCCGGCAGATCGGTGTAGGCGCTAGCATTGACCAGAGACTGGAGGTCAGAGAGATAAAAACGTGGAGGGGGAGGCCTGGCACCTTCGAAAGTCTTAATTTTATGTTACAATCACAGTTTGACTACTCAGATGACATGTAATTTTAGAGATCGTTTTCGTCAAATTTCAGGGATACCCTTTCCCCTTACATTTTTTTCCTCTCAAAAATATCTGAAATAAAATACAACTGAACTTCTAGCCTGTAAACTTTTAAAAAGTGTAATTCATGTGTCATTACTAAACCCCGGAAGTTTGGAAAGATTTGCCTTTGTGCAAAAATGGCCTTTTTATTATTACTTCAATTTTATGACATGTAGCAGTTTGTTGTTCAAATATTCAATATTTGGGGTTCGTCGCGACTTATATGATTAACCGCACACGCTATTGCTCCGTGCCTACAATATTCTGAATATTTCCCTTTTACTCATAACTGATAACCTAATTTCATAGCCATATCTTTATTATACATCCTCTTGAATCTAGGAAAAATTAACACCGTGTCTGTGAACAATCTTTCCAAGCACAGGAGTTTTTAACTGAATCTTTCTGAAGATGTTTATGAAATTTTGATCCTGGAAGATTGCAGCAATGATGACGATGAAATAAGGACTGATATTTTGAAATTGTCGATTTTGTTTCTGAACAATATCGTGTATCTTATACACGGCGTCCCATTTAACTTGACAACTTGAAATAACTCAAAAAATACGCGAAATGCGAAAAATTGTGCCGAGACCAAATCTTAAGTTTTGAAAAGGGAATCATTCTATGCTAAAATCAGCACACACACACACACACACACGCCCCCAGCAGGTGGAGCGGTGCGCAGCATTGAAATCTTAAATAGGAACTCCCATTTTTATTTCAGATTCGGATTCTACGGACAAAAATACATAAGTTTTGTCTGAAACATTTTTTCTGATTGGTGATAGGTGGCGCTGTAATCGCAAAAATTTTATTTCCGAAGATTTCCGACTGTCATTTGAGTGGTTTTGAGCGTTGTCGATTATTTCTGAGTGGTTAATAAAAATAAGTATTTTCTACGGAAGTCAATAAACTACTTTTAGCGGAACCCAGGAACAATGACGTGGACGTAGTAGTTTTCTATTCCCTGTGGGATGCTTGTTTTCAGCGAGTCCCCTTGCCTCTCACTATTGGGGTGCTTGTTTTCAGTGAGTCCCCTTGCCTCTCACTATTGGGGTGCTTGTTTTCAGTGAATCCCCTTGCCTCTCACTATTGGGGTGATTGTTTTTAGTGAGTCTCCTTGCCTCTCACTATCGGAGTGCTGATTTTAGGTGATTATACAAATACCGCAGCATTTATTTAAAGTGAGTTCTCAAAATGATGGCCCTGAACCTCAATGCATTTATTGATTCGTCCTACAAATGAATGAACACATAATCGCGGCACAAGTGTTTCTTTATAAACATCTTTTAGGTAACCCCACACAAAGAAATCTGGTGATCCGGCTGGCCAGTACACTGGTACTTCTCTACCGATTCAACGATTATTGTAATCTCGATCCAATACCTCGCGTGCTACTAATAAGTAATGTGCTAGGCAATCATCATGTTGAAACTACACGTTTTGTCGCACTTCCAGCATTCTCGGTAGTTCTTTATCAAGGTTTCTGTACTTGTCACCATTTAGATTACCGTCAATAAAGTAAGGTCCGATAAGTTTATCGCCAATTATTCCACACCAAACTTTAACCGACCAAGGTCGCTGATGATTTACTTGACAAATTCAGTGTGGGCTTTCTACACTCCAAAAATGCATGTTATGACTGTTAACTTCACTGTGTTTTGTAAATGTCGATTCATCAGAGAATAGTTCTTGAGTAAAAAGGTTCAGTTTGCATTCTCTGAACTGCCCATTGACAAAACTGTAGTCGGTTTTGAAAGTCATTGTCAGTTAATTCCTGATGTCAGTATCCTCCAAACACTCATACGAGGAATCCCTGATTGTTGAGATATTTCTCGAACACTCGCATGTAGATTATGTGTTACTGCAGCCAGAACTGATGTTTAATTTTTTTCTCCAGTAGCAGAAACTCTACGTGTTCTTTTCTTCGGTTGTACGCTTCCGTTAGTAGAGAATTGTTGAACAATTCTAACGAAAGCACGGGATCGTACTGTCAAGAAAATATTGAGCATACAAATTAACTGCAGCGTCGAAATTTCTCTCAGTTTCGCCGTAAATGAAAATCTTTTCATTTTTCTTGCACATTTACATAAACCATGATGCAACAAGGAGGAATGTTAGTTCAGAAAGGTAAATGTTTAATAAATATCGGATCGCCTCTGAAGTACTGTAGGCGCGGACCATGGACGCTACCAACAAATTGACGGATGTGCCCTGAGGCCACACTCAAAACCACTCCAATCACAGTCGGGAATCTTCGGAAATTAAATTTTTGCTATTACCGCTCTACCTGTCACAAATCAGAAAAAAGTTTCAGAAAAAACATGTATTTTTGTCCGTAAAATCCGAATCTGAAATTAAAAATGGTAGTTCCTATTTAAGATTTCATTGTTGCCCACTCGCTGGGGGCAGGGGGTTCTGATTTAAACGTAGAATGATTCCCCCTTCAAAACTGTTAAGATTTTATCTCTGCTCAATTTTTCGTACATCGCGTATTTCTTTAGTTATTTCAAGTAGTCAAGTTAAAGGGGACACCTGTATATGTTTAATATTTAGGGAAGTTAAAGAAATCAATTAAAAACATTTCGTGTAAAGCGGACTGCTTTTAAATGCCAAATTTTGTTCCATTTTATTTCTTGTTCTACTGAAGATTTTCGATGGAAAAAAAATTATTGCACCATTGGTAGCTGAGCTAGTCTGGCGCCAGCAACATGTTGCGATGCTTTCTTGTTTTTCTTGTGGTTACATTTTAGTATCCATGTGTTGACAACTGGCCAGGGTTTTCCCGTAGCCACTACAAAACTTTTAAGTGAAATTCTCGTTACATTTTTTCATATAAATTTTATATTAAAAAAGTATAAAATAGAAACCTAATATACTTTTGTTCTGAATGTTCATATGTGTGTTATAAATGTATTTAATATTATTCAGAATAAGTAACTCTGTCTTCTATGTAATTAAGTATTATTATTGTTATTGTTATTATTATTAGTATTATTAGTATTATAATGTGCAGTGCAGTTTCGTGAAGTGCAATGACGTTGTAAAACTGAGGGAAACGAGTGTGTAAGAAAGACATTACAGCTCGATGAAGCAAAGTGTGGTGACGTTTGTAGGTTTTGTAAAGTTGTTAAGTTCTGTAATGTTAAGGTAGGGTATTCTGCCACTAAGTTCTCAAACTTAATTGCAGAATTATTAAAAATATATACATACACACATACACAGAAGTACTTAGCGTATGCCTCCACCTGGATGTACGGCATTCTTCGCACCTTGCATTCTTGGGGCCTTGGGGGACGGCTCCCTTCGTTTCTAGTAGATTTTCTTTCGTCAAGATCTTTCCGCGTCCGCCTTGGCGACACGTTACCCTGTTATCACGTCACCAATTAGAAAACTGTCCCCAAGGATCAATTCTGAGTGTAACTCTGCGGTTGCTATCAATAGCATCGCATTAGTAATTCGGGAGCCTTTGAAAACATTGCTCTTCGTTGATAGCTTTTCCATATTCTGCTCCTCGAAGAGAATGCAAGTTATTGAGAGGTAGCTACCGCTTGTCCTCAACAAATTGCAAGAATGGAGCGATAAAACTAGATTGAAGTTCTCCACCTCAAAATCCAGTTGCATGTTCCAAATTTCAGTTGTAGAATATATTACCTCCATAATCATCCTGATCTTTTTTTTGGGGGGGGTCATCAACAATTCCCTTTGCGAATCTGCCACATGGCAGAAACTTGAAGAGATGCCTGGTGTCTTGTTAGGATCTTCTCCGTTCCTATTCTTAGATTATGGTGTATTGTTTATGGGTCAACGTCTCCATCGAACCTACCGGTCATTGATTCCATGCACAATGCCGGTATACGGTATCAGCAGCCAGTGCCTACCACCACGAGTCGTGTATATATATATATATATATATATATATATATATATATATATATATATATATATATATATATATATATCCTCATTACATTAATATTCGGACAGTCACAAATACTGAAGGCGTTTCTTGTTTGTTAATTTTTCGCACATGCGCGGAAGTGAGAAAATGTTTAAGGAAGTTGAGAAAATGTTTCTGATGCATAGGAAACGTTTCAAAAACTCGCATTTATGTGTGAATATCCAAGAATACGAAATCACATTAATATTCGGATCCGTAGTGGAAAATGTCATATTTCCCCCTCGCCACTCTCCAAGATAGCGCTATAGACGCACCATCCCCTACCCAGGACAAACTAAATACGCAGTCGCTGTAAATATTTCCGCCGGTAAACACCTTTTGCAATGGGTCTCAAGGGAAAGAACTCGAGCAGAGGTAGCTTATTGTTTTCCACCACGCAAAGGGACGGTTCTGCAGGGAGATCGCAAATATACCCATGAGCAAGAGCACGGTGCACGATATCATTGAGATTTGAGAAAGGGGACAGAATTGAATCTAAACCGTAACAAGGACAACGTAAGAAGATCCACGAATGAGAGCAGCGTGGAATTTTGAGGAAAGAACGAGAAAATCCGAAGGTGAGTGCCGTCCACTTGGCAGCGGAACTGCGCGAAGTGACAGGGACATCTGTACACCCCGAAACAGTGCGCCGAGGATTAGGAATGCCGGATATCGGAGCGGACAGGAAGAAACCCTTTATCGGTGCTGGGAATAGAGCTCAACGACTTCAGTTTGCGAAGAATATATGACGAAATCACATGAGGAGTGGCAGTGACGGTAGGAAAATGATATGGCGCAAACCAAATACAGAATTGCATCCTAAAAACCTAGGGTCAACTGTGAAACACTGAGGTAGACACACACAGGTGTGGGGTTGCATATCAGCTGCTGGTGTGGAGGAGCTGCTGTTTATTAAAGACACAATGGACAAACAGTATCTCAACGTATTGAAAGAGAATTTACACATCTGCTGACACACTGGGTATCAGAAATTCGTTTAAATTTTATCAAGATAACGACCCGAAACACACATAATATTTAGTGAGGGAATGACTGTTGTACAATTGTCCAATAGTGCTAGAAACGCCCTTCCTCAGTCTCCTGACCTCAATTCAATCGAGAATTTATGGAAGGAATTGGAATGCACAATCAGGAGAATCCCATTACGTTAAAGTCCCGTCTGCAAGCGAGAATCAGTGAAAAATGGACACAAATTGAACAAGAGGATTATTGGTTCAATGCCAAAGCGATTGCAGCAAGTCATTGACAACAATGATTATACTACAAAGTATTAATTTTCTTTTCGTTTATTTATTTATTTATTCATTTATATAATTTTTCATTTCACGTGTCCGAATATTACTGTGGCTAATGAATCCAGAAATTTTTGTTTTATCTTTTTTATCGAATGCGTCGACATTCTCCAATTTAATTTTTATGTTAATCATTATATATGTGGCGATCGATGCCAGTGCCAGGAGAAAAACATGAGCAAAATTATGACGGGGAAAAGGCAAAATGGCAAAAATAGGCAAAATAAAAATTGACCAAAACAACTCCAGAAGTACAATTAAGTGATTCCTATTGTTAAGTCCTAAAACTGTAACAATAACAAAAAGACATCATTCATCAATCTTCATTCGAGAACAAGAAAAACAACGAATCTTCGGAAGAAAAAAACATACATTGTTTCGAGGACCAGTCTTCGAAAATTGTTACAATTTTATTTTTATATTCTTATTAGTAGTTTCCTTTTATTATTATTAATTATAGCTTATTTTTCTATTATGTGTTAATTTTTTGGTTGTGCTTCTACTGCCTCTTAAAAAAAATTATGTCTAATGTTCGTCATGCTTTGTCCACCTTTGAACGAGGGTATGCCTTTTGACTCGATTTCTTTTTCTATATGGATGTTTCGCCTAACATTGTTGAACGTTTACTAAGATGTGTTAATTTTCCACTTTTGGCTGGCGAAGCTTCTGCTCAGTCGGAGATGGATCACATCTTTAATTTAAATTTTCCATTCCGAATTACTGTCTTCTGAATTTCTACCCTGATAACTTGTACTAGGTTTACAGTAAAACGTTTCAACGGCCCCTTTAGAAATTTTACATTCATTTCTAAACAATTATGAAATTTTTCACTTGCATCTGTTACAAATTTTCAAATTCGACGTAATTTGTATGTATTGCGTGCCCATCTTTTGAAGGATATTTTGTTACGTCTTAAATTATTACATTCTGATCTGCCATGATGTACTAGATTGAAAGGGTTGAAACATTATTCAAGGCGTAACTTATTGGTATCTTCAATTCATTTTTGTCACTCCTACCCAAGAAAAATCCGCATGGTCACTCACACACAAGTATCAAACGAGGAGTTACTTGCACTGCTACAGTGGAACTGAACCGATCGCTTCGCTCTAGCTCGTTCGACCACTAAAACACTCTTGGATGTAAAGCTGATCCTAGTATTTGTATTGCTTCGTTGACTTGGTGCAATTGCCTTGGGTGGAAAACAACGTGCCGACATCGATGAACGGGCCCTGGGTAGTGGCGCAAGGTCGAAACCCCAGTGGAGGAACACATTGAGCAGTGACAGCGATATGGCACTGGTGCGCCGCGGTTGTCGGGAGAATACTCTGTGGACCGTTGAATGTTTTTACTTTCTCGCTACCGCGGTAGAGAGAAAGTTATGTAATGCTGCGCTAAAAAAAACGACGAATTAGCGAACATATTACAGGGCCCTGTCAACGAAAAAGTTGTTAAATCCAGATGTTTTGGGATCCTTGGTACGGGAAAATCCAAGTGACGGACAAACGTCTGACCCTCCTTCTGTGAACAACTCTAACGGTTAAACAGTTCAGCCGATTTTCCCCAAAATTGATATTTCTCAATCGATCTGGCTGATGTTGCGGTTTCTTGAATTTGAATATTTTAATTTTGATATTTTAATTTTGAGGGTACTTCATATGAAGTCCCGGAGACATTTACAAAATTTTCCGAAAAATCACTCCATCGTTTCTTATTAAATCTTGTTGTTGGATAGTGTCAAGGACGTTTAAGAGAATGGTACAGGTCTCATTTCCGATGAAAACAGATTTTTCGAAAATTGCAAAAATTCAAAATATTTTTGGCGTCTTTCTACAACTAAAATTATGAAGAAAAGATATATTCCCTTAGTAAAATCTGTTCGTCAAAGATAGATTTTAAAATAAGATCGTGTACAATTTTTTTTTTTAATTTGAATATTTTTTGCTAAATTTTGCATGAAATATACGCAATTCTTAACTTTGTTTAAACTTTTTTTCTTAAAAATGGGTCCGGTTTTTAATGATATTTTGATATTGGATAGTCTGAAAGACGCTTAAAAGAATATTTGCTAAAATCTCACATTTGTAAAAACCTTCTGTTTCGAAAATTGAAAAACTTCAAAAAATTTTTGGCATCTTTCTACAATTACAATTATGAAGATACATTTTTTTAATGGGATGTGTTCCTCAAAACCAGAACTTCACATTGCATTTGTTTTTTTAACATTAGTATTTTTTGTGTAATTTGGCGACAGTCGTCCACTCCAAATTTACTGCGCTTCGTGGACGTAATTTCTGGCAGTTGGATGCTGCATAAGATAAAGTTTGTTTATTATTCCATATTTCTTTGTTTGCTTCTTACATTCGAGCTTTTGTTATTTTACCTCATTTTAAATCGAGTCCTTTATTTGAGTTAAATGTGAAAACGAATAGATGATTTCGCTCTGCTTAATAAAATGTGGGAATGAAGATCAATGCATGTAAAAACAGAGTAATTGTGATTAATATAAAAATATATTTAATTATTATATTTCTCTGTATTCATTTTCTTGCTAGCGGTATAAATGCATGCAATGTTCATTGTGTATCCCATACGAATTAGCGGTCATTGTTGCTTGTTGCTACTCATTGTTGTAACGCCGCGCTGATAACAGAAGACATAATGACTGCATATCGTTCGCGTTATTTAAAACTAATAATTTTATTTACGACTAAAATATGCATCTTTCTTCCTTGGTACATTTATGTAGAACGTGAATACACTGATCTATGGCAGAAAACTGTTTTCGTTTAAGCATTTGAATTTTAAAAAAATATATGTATTTTTTAGCTTCGTTTGTTTAAGATATTTTCAAATGATAGTAGAAGTGTAAGACAGGAATTGTCATGTTATAATATTATATAACCATTAACAATTTCGCGAGAAAGTAGCACCACTACTTACGTGAGTTGTAAAACAGAAGCCATTTTGAAAGTTTGAAGCGATGAATATAAAAGTCAAAGGATTTATAGCCGTAGAGTTTAAAACAAAAAAAAGTCATTGAGATTGTTAAAAAACTTGTTTTGAAAACTAAACCATTTAAAAATGCAATAAAAATGCACCTATTATTTATAAACATTCGTTTAGAGTACTTTAACTTTAATTTGAAATCAAGTGTAAGATTTTACTAGCAATACATTTAGAGCTGAAAATTATGGAATAACGCGATATTAGAAAAATTAATATTTTTCGGCAAAACAAAAAAATCGGGTCTTTTGTTTTGCAAAATTGTGTTAAAACAATATTAGAGAATTTGGAACAATTGGGAATTTTGTCTGGTTTTACGTGAAATGACTGAAATTTTTCTCCCGCAAATATCTTCGGCGCGCCAACTCACAATGAGCAACAACCTTCGGGACTGTATATAAGAAGAGAAATCTGCATTAAACAGTTACGTACTAACAAAGCTCTTCTCCGTAGCTCGGCAGAGAGACACAAGAAGCATTTGTTCATCTAATCAGAGGAAATCAGGTCGTGTTTTTATCGCATGTAATGGCATGCTCTGTATATATCTTCAATAAATTTATTATATTTATGGCGCCTTTTTAATTTGCTCTCGTATTCCGTGATTACGTGAACTTCAGTATGTTAAAATATTCAGTAACTTCAATTCCACTTCAGGTTCCAGTTATCGAGGTGTTCCTCTGTATGTATGTGAATATGATGCTGATCTTACAATATTCTTCAATGTAATTAGTACGATAATGAATAATTTTCTTATTTAACAAGTTCCTTTTGAACCATGAACGATGAATTATTGTAACATTATTGCATCTATCTATTCCAGTGTTGATGGCTGCCCCAAAACGAAACGGTGCTTAGTTACCAGACTGAAAAGGAAGGACGATTGCGTCTAATCGTAAACTCCGAATGAATTGTCTGCACTTCTGGATTGCACTGTATAACTTCTGAACAAATCAACGGATGTTGATGATCGAAGATACAAACTATTTTCAGCGTGGGAGTGCTATAAGCTGTGTGGATTTGCTCAGAAATCACCATGACGGATACTAACACGGTAAGGCTATGGGGAATGACCTATGTTGAATAACTATTCTGTATTATTACTAGATCGCGGATTTTTAGGTTTTAAAATACGCGTTTTATGTGCCTAAAAATAGTTCTTTCAGCATTTCAATTAGGCTTTTTAAATCATAGAATAGGCACACGCAACTTACAAAAAAACGCGCACTTTTACACACACAATTTGCCTAGCGAAGTGGCTTAGTGCGTAGCGTGCTATAACCGCAACCGGGAGGTCCTGGTTTGATTTTCGGGCCGCCCCTCCTCATTGGGATTTTCGTGATTTCCCTCTGTCACAAGGCGAATGCTGGGATGGTTCAAAAGTGCCACGATCACCTCCCACCATCATCTAGTCCTTTCACCCATCACCCTGTCACTTCATTTCTTACAAATGGCAGGAGGCCATTGCACTTAATGGGATCGAAGTTGGCTAATAACAATATTTATGAACAAATTTAATTGTTTGTCCTCTAGTTAAAATTATTCGAACCGTATTTTGCCTCACAAAAAATTAAAAATATTTTCTCCTAGTTGTCAAGAGAAAATGCATGTCTCTTATCGATCAAGATCACTTTCGCAGAAATTCAATCGTCTTATCTTGGAAGCAGAGGTAGGCTTTTCCACGAAGTACTGGACATTTATCGCAAGATCCTTCTCTTGTTTATTCAATTCTCGCTATCTTACAGATTAACGCAACTTAAAATTAATATAATCCTTGTGCCAACAGGGAAGGAAATAGTTAAAAGAAGCCATAGATAAAATAAATTAGGCAAATTAGTTTCATTTTGTTTTTAAAAGTAAAATTGGCACTAATAGGTATTAATGTCTAAATACGCTCTTTTAGGCCCTATAAAATTGACGGGTTTTAGTTCGAGTAACCGTAAAATGTTTATACAAAACTTCATTTAGGACAAGATACCCAGAAAAAAAAGAGTATTTTCCTAAAGACCCGCGTTCTAATTATTACAAGTGCATTGCTGATATATTTCCCGGTAAAATGCATGCAATCATTATTTCTAACAAGGAGAAATTGAACCCAAAGGATGAGATATTAACGAAGCTTTCTGTTGAAATGTGTTAAGAGTACATTATAAATCGCAGGAATGCGTTAGAAAGAATCTATCAAGAGGCTAATTAAACACAATAAAAGCTATGTGACGTTTTCAATTTTTTCTGGACGCTCATTTGCTTATCCTTAATTGAATTGTGAACGTCGAACTAGATTAGTTCGCCACGAAGACGACTGATTCTGCAATGACGACTAATTCTGTACCAAATAATAACATAGTTTCTTGGGCAATGGAAGCATTTTTAATTAGTTTGGACGTGAGAATCTTGAATACGTTCATCATGATGTTACCAGTTAGATATTTCTTTACTGTCACGGTCTCGCAGGCAATGATATCCGTAATTTCCGAATTCCTAGCCTATATCTCCTAGGCAGCATACATCTCATTGCCTCGATGCTGAATCTCGGACGATTTATTGCACTGTTACAGTACTGTCGGTTTTCGCTACAAATTCCATTAATTCACGTATTCCTGTACGGCCCATCCTATTGATTCACAAATTCCCGACAGTGTCGGGGATACGGAAAGCAGCGAAAAGCTGACACCACAAGTTAAACTCCCCCCGTACGAGTAGTAATTACTGACTTCTCTCCGCCGAAAGGTGTACACGCTGATGCGGGGAATGCGAGCGCAGTGCGTACTACAAGAAAAGTAAGGGAAGAAGGGATCTTCATACAAAATGTTTGCGTAATGTTTTCTATACAAAGATATAAAAAATAAAAAACCAGATTTTAATTTTGTTTATATACGTTACTAATTACAATGTTTCATGTTCATATTCTTTTTAAAATATGCCTTGAATGAACACTTTTGCCAATGTGCAGAAATGCTAAATCTTTCAGTTTTCGTTTAAAGATATTAAATTAAATTATTCAGTTATTTGTTAAATTTACCAATAATGCGAACTAGCGGTCCGCAACATCACATTTTCTCGCTTTATTTCAAATTTTTGTAATTTTCGAAAATTCAAAGTTCGACGAAAATGTGACCTGCGCCAACTTCTAAGCGTCCTTGCTCTACCCGTGGAAAAATGTTGAAGAAAACATTTGGAGCGGTTTCTGAGAAAATGATTTTCTTTATAATTTGCATTAAGTATAAAGAAACAGATCAAATATGTCCATCTCTACTCCGTACCCAACTCTGCACTTCACTTCAATAACCAGTAATTTATTCATTAACAATGAATTGCTGTAATACATCGCACTTAAGTTGGCCTTCCCTGCATTTCACTGGACGTCACTTTCCTCTACACTTGCGCTCTCGAGAAATCTCGAAGGCATAACTTGCATTCTTCTGGAAAGGGTCGCCGCCATTTCTGCAGTTAAATTGTTGCAGTCAACAAAGGACCTTTGTACAATGCTGAATTTTCCTAAATCTGTTCCTAGCTTTCTGCATTTTATTTCGTGTGAATGGTCGTCCCTTCAGTGGCTCACTTTAATATTCGGACACCCAGATATACTCCAGAAATCATAAATTCTGCGATATTTTGACGGTTGTAGGAAAAAAATATAATCAAGAAAGTGAAACAGAATTATTCCTTTATTAACGGATAACAGTATGAAGAAAACAAAATTGGAGAATATAGTGGACGCATTCGATAAAAAAGATAACAAAATAAAATTGTCTGGATACATTAGCGACAGCAATATTAGGACATATGAAATGAAATATAATACGAAAAATTAATACTTTGTAACAGCCAATGTAGTCATGGACTTGCTGTAATCACTTTGGCATTGAACCAATAATCCTCTTCTGGCACTGTTGTCCAATTTGTGCCCATTCTTCCTGGATTCTCACTTTCAGATGGGACTTTGACGTCATTGGGATTCGCCAGACTGTACATTCCAATTTCTGCCATTAATTCTTGTTTGGATTGAGGTCAGGAGGGTGGGACGTTGCCAGAACTATTAGACGATTGTAAAACAACCATTCGCACACCAATTATTATTTGTGTTTCGGGTCATTGTCTTGATAAAATTTAAATGAGTTCCTGATGCCTAGTGTGACAGAAGATTTTTGTGAACTCTCTTTCAGTATGTTGAGATACTGATGTTTGTCCATTGTGTCTTTAATAAACACCATCTCCCTCACGCCAGCAGCTGATATGTAGCCCCACACCAATGTGTTCACCTCCGTATTTCACAGTTGACACTACGTTTTTAGGATGTAATTCTGTCTTTGGTTTTCGTCACATCATTTTCCTATCGTCACTTCCAAAAATATTAAACTTGTACTCATCTCATATAAAAATTACCTCTCGCCACTACTCCTGATTTCGTCACGTATTCCTTTGGAAACTCGAGTCGTTTCTCTATTCCCAGCGCTGATAAAGGGTTTCTTCCTGGCCGCTCTGTCGTGATGTCCGGCATTCCTAATTACTTTGCGCGCTGTTTCGGGGTGCTCAGATGTCGCTGACGCTTCGCATAGTTCCGCTGCCAGCTGGACGGCACTCACCTTCGGATTTTCTCGTACGTCCCTCAAAATTTAACGCTGCTCTCTTTCGCAGATCTTTTTACATTGTCCTCGTTGCGGTTTAGGTTCAATTCTGTCTCCTTTCTCAAATCTCACAATGATATTGTGCACTGTGGTCTTGCTCATGAGGAGATTTGTGATTTCCCTGCAGGAGCTTCCCTTTGCGTGGTGGAAAAACACAAGTTGCTTCTGTTCGAACGTAGAGTTCTTTTCTTTGCGCCTCATTGCAAAAGGTGTTTCCAGGCGGAAATATTTACAGTGACTGACTGGATAGTCTCGTTTGTCCTGGGTAGAGGATGGTGCGCTTATCGCGCTATCTAGGAAAGTGCCGAGGGGATAACAGGACATATTTCATTATGTGTCCGAAAATTAATGTGACTTCGTATTTTTGCATATTCACACGTAAATCCTTGTTTATGAAATGTATGTTGTGCAGCAGAATAATTGTTTTTGTATTATTCTGTTTCCTAATAATAAAGTCACAGTTCGGTTGCATTTCCTCACATGTAACGTCTGCGCACGTGCGAAAAATTAGTCAAACAAGAAACGTCTTCAGTGTTTGTGGCGAATATTTATGTGAGCCACTGTAGTTAAGTAGCTTGGCATCACAAGGCTTTCATTGATAGTTTCCAATGCCTGTTGCTTTGGGTACGCCGTGAAGAGAGCAAATAAGCAAAGCACTGTGTTTCTATTTGCGAATTTAGCCGCTTTTTTGTGTGTTCGGGTTTAAAGCTATAATTGACGTTCCCTCCTATGTACATATCCTGTATTCTAAAATGGGACGAACCAAAGATATGAAGGCCTGCATTTTCGTGTTAGAGTTAGCATTCCGTAATGTACGCAAAATAAAAAGAAGAGCTTTCCAAGCCTCCTGTATTGTTTATCTACGTTATTCACTCGGCTGAGGTCGCTTCGAAATATTATGTCCAGACTATGTGCCTCGCGGATTTTATTTCTACCAATTGTATAGTGGCGGGTTTCCAGTGTTTGATTTTTCGTAAAACGTCGTTTTTATCTGTATTAATTTTCATCTTGTTTACCTGGGACCATTTCATTAATTCCTAAAGATATTTTTGCAACTGATCAATGTCGGATTTGCCTCTAATTTTCTCGATGCAGCCGCGAAATGTCTGATTGTTTATCGAATTTCGGTTCCGTTACCATTAACATAATAACTAGTGGTACTACAGAATTGTAGAGCGTTTAATTTCTTTTGTCTGGGCTATCTTTTTGGTCTTACCCCGTTTTCTTGCCAGCTGCCGTCTATCGCTGCCCAAAGTGATTTTTTATTTCAATTTTCTCAATTTTTCGGTTCCCTAACTGTAAAACAGAAATATTACTTAAAGAGTATTATAAAAGAGTAAAACCTCGTCCTACATGGAAACTTTCGTTGAGTAATTTGGAACAGTTTTTAAGAAAAGGGCGTATAATGTTTCTGTAAAAGCGATAATTGGAGCTCTTTCACAGAAATCTTTTTAGTTTTCGAAAACCTCTATTAGAAGCAATTTGAAACACTTCCTCTCACATATGCAATAATGTCTACAAATCGCCGTAAACAGTCATATTGTCAGCGTGAGAGATATTTAAAAAAATTACGTTTGTATAATTTTTGAAGAAACAAAAAAAAGTATTATCTTACACAGCAATTAGCACTATCCGTACGAAACGTTTAATGAAAAATGAGTGGTTTTTGAGGAAATAGCGTTTCTGAAAATGCGGAAATTCGAGCTCATTTTTACAGAAAACTTTTGAGTTTTTGAAAAACTTTATACGATATCATTTGAAGCATACTCATAAATGCAAAAATGTGAACCGTATATCGCCACTAATGTAAATATTAACAACGTGGGAGACAAGTCAGAAAATTACATTTTTTTTAATTTTTGAAGGAAAAGAATATGGTATGTCCTAAAATTTCCCAGGGAATTCTATCAGGGCCCACGGGTTTATTTTTAACCAGCACCGTGATTCGCTTCCGTAATAACTTCTGGTGTAAACAGGTTATCCGTATCTTCACAACGCGAGCAAATGTTAACCGCATTGCCCCTCTTCGGAGGCGAAAATACGGACGTTGTACAAATCAAGTGCGTCTGTTTTCTCCAAATCATTGTAAATTGATGTCCTGTCCCCTGTTTTTTCCCCAGCTCTTGTCCTTATTATGTAGAATCGAATTTAGAATTTTTTCTTGTGCAATGTTCTTCGTGTCTAGCTCTTTTTCACAATGAATGCTTTCCTCACTTTTCTTTTCAGCAGTCGACTACGTTCGTTATAATATTCAGGATCCGGATTATTTTTTAGTGTTTTGTGCGGAACAAGACTAACGCAATACTCGAGCACAGGCCCATCGCTCCGTAGCCAAGGACAATTGCTCCCGGCTTTCAGCGGATGACAGGGACCCAGCAGCGGGAGCGCTGTGAGAAATTGAAGGGTCAAACACCGGGATATGAGAAATTCAACGGTGCAACTTGTCGCTCCACACTGGCGTGATTTCGTCCACAGACACCCGCGTTCCGTCTACAAGCGCAAATACCAAAACAGGTATTATCATTGCGAATATTTATTGCTACTTCCACCAACATTAGAGAACAATAATTAAACTAATAATTCGGTCAAGCAAAACTTTTAGCAAATTCTCGTGAGAATGTTTTCGACAGCAACAATACCAGAATATTGAATTGTAAGAAATCGTGTAAATGTTTTCATCTGAAAGTTGTAATGCAACCAAACTACCAGAAAATACACAGTATTACTCTAAAGGGATCTTGCATATTAATTCTTTCTAATTTTTTAAAATATGTTTTCTCGCACAATGTTTAATATTTGGCCCAAATGATTCAGCGCAACTTAACCTCAAGACTTTAGTGAAGTTGCGATGTCAGAAAACTTCTTTGTCTTGGTTTACAAATTTTCATACGAGAAACAAATTGCTCACAAACATACGTACATTCAAACATACTACTTAAAATTTTGGTAGCCTGCTTGTGGAGGTTAGGAAGTGTCTATGGGTTTTTTGTGTTTTACAAATTTAAGTTGATCTTCCTTGTGCAGGAATTTGTCTTTCAAATCTGTATTATTTTGAAGATCTAATATTTCCAACTCTAAATCGTGATTTACGCTGTAAACATTGAATATGGTAAAGCAAAAACTTTGATATCTGATTCTATATCAGACATTTCATGAAATCTATTTTCCATTTTCAACAAAGTACCACTGAGATCGCTTATGCCTGAAACATTTTCGCAAGAAATGAAGTGTTCTTCAGGGCGAACAAGAAACATATCCAGTATTGCATGCTCCCTCGTTGGGTCCTCGACTACCTGCCTAGATTCGCAATCCCAAACAGACCTATTCACGAGCACTTATGCTGCGTTACTCCTTTCAAAGTCACCACACCCACTTTACCTGCAGCAGGTTGAGATCGCCGCCACTTATGCTTCGTGTCGTAGAAATGTTTAAGAAACAGGACCGATCAGTTAGCGTTTCCATTGGCGGGAATGTATTCGTTTGGAGCCCGGTTTGTTTTGTAAAGCAAAGGCTTTGCATGTCCGTAGATTGAAGGATTTTTTTAGGGAGGAATCATTTGATATTTTTTTTAGAAAAGATAAAACTAGTATTGTATGATCATCATAAATTAATAGAAATGACAATAAAAACATTGTAATGCTTATTTTTCAGATTGCAGAATGAACTGCAAAGGATATGAAGATGCCCATGAAAAGCAGATATATTTGATTTTTAGATTTAAGTTTAATTCCTTGCTGTTGTAATGATGCCTGGCAGGATGAAGGTGAGTGGAAAGAAAGTGGGAAGGCCCAAAGATTCTCAAAAAAATTCCCAAGAGAGGAACAATCATGACATAGGAAAACATTCTCTTAAGGGAAAACATAATGATATCACAAAAATCAAAACGTCGCAAGTTCCGGGAGGGTCATCTTCTAAAACTGAAAATGTCTTGACATTTCCATTGTTAAAAACTATTGACAGAGATAAAATGCTACCTCGCTACTCTGCAGTACTTAGTCGGTCTGATGAGGAAGGTGTTCTTATGGACGATTTAGATGCTTTACAGATGGAGCTTGAGGCATTGTTATCTGCTGTTGTTGTACGCAGTAGAGTGCTGCAAAAGGAAATAAACACAGTCACTAATAATGAAGAGAAACACAAGAGGAGAGGTAATTTTGCTAATAGACATCGCCATACTACAAAAATAAATGTTCACAATAAACGTGGTAGAAAATTGAAAGAATCTAAATTGCAAGACTTGGGGAAGGCCCCTGTGGGTATCAAATTTACAAAGGTCAAAAGTGTTCCAGCCAGTATCAGTTCTTCTGCCAATATTTGTCTACCAGATCATGAGCCACAAAAATCTGTAAAACATGATTCTCCAAGATTATTACATTCACGATATGATTTGCCCAATAAATTCTGGGCATCAGTAGACTCATATTGTGGAGAAATTACTCGTGATGATATCAGATTTCTAGAGGAACTTGCCAAAGAATGCGAAAGTGGAGATGAATATCAAAAGATTCCCCCCCTAGGCCGTCACTACAGCCGGCGTTGGGCGGATGAAGATATGAAAAGTGAACAAGAAGAAGGTAGAAGTGATGCAAGAGGCCAAAATAAAGGGAATCAACTTGAAGCACAAACACTACTGAAGAAAGGAGAAAAAGCAAGTGAAGTTTCTTCAGGTCCCTTAACTCAGCGTTTAGTTTCTACATTGATTGAAGAAAATGTGAAATTGAACTGTACTGAAAAATTGGATTCAAAATCGTCAGGTGGGGAAAATGTTACGCCTCGGTCAGGGTTATTTCGAACATTCATTACCAACAATACAGTTAATTTTGATAGAAAAGTGAGAAAAGAATTGGAAGATCAAGGTATTCTGGAAAACAATGATCAGCCTAAAGAAAGTTGTGTTGATGATGAAATTCTTCAAGAAATTAAGAGGTGCCAAACAGAATTACAAACTCTCAATGATTATAACCACATGCATTTAAAAAGGCTCATCAGTTTAGCTGAAGTTCAGATAACTCGGCAAGAGTTAAAAAGAAAACTTCATCGTGTTGATTGCGATATAATGGAAAGTTATAGAAATGTCGTTGCAGCAAAACAGCAAAAGAAAGTTCTCTCCAAGACTGAACAAGACATGTGTTGGAAAGCTCTCAGAGAACGTGAAGCTCTATTAAAACAGCTTGACTGTTTATAAATATTACTTCATGAGATAATGTTTTAATGGCCAGATAGTACTGCAATATTTAAGTTAATCTGTTGCCAACAGTCCTAAAGTCAAATTATGTCATTTCTTTCGTAATTAGTGTTTTGTAAATTAAAAGAATTTATGAAAGATATTTGAAATATATAAAAAGTCACTAAGAATATGTTAATTACTATTAGGGCCTGGATGTAAATGACTTAAAAAATTAGAATAAAAAAATTAGAAAAAAGAACTTGCTTGACTTAAAACAGAGATAAGACCTAACAAATTTTTAATTTCTTCTTTCACATAGTTGCTAATAGTATGAAGAAGAAAACAATAATGTAAGGGATGAGTAGGTCATAAAGACACAATTTTGAGTTTTTCAAGTGACACTTCCTGTTTAGTACAATAGATTTCTATTTTCTTAGTATGATGGCACCATAATGCCTGACTGAATTTGTTGGCTGTATGTTGATTTACATGTGTGCTTCATTAAATATCCTGCATCTCTGAGCTGATGGGCATATGATTATCTCTCACTGCTCCTGTCATATTTAAGTAACTTTTAACAAAGTTAAAATTAATATTTTTAATTGTTAGCTTTTAAAATTCAAATATGGAAATGCACTGAAACTAGCAAAATGCTTTGAATGGACATTGTACCTAATGGAAATCTCAAAAAAAGATGAAATTACCAAGGATCTCCTCTAAATAAACACCCATCTTAAAGCAATCACCTCTCTCAATGGCAGAAATGTTTTGAAACCCAAAATAACCAGACAAACAAAATGTCCAATATATTGTTCAGGTACCACCCTTCACTGTGACTAATAATTTAAGTTTTGATTTTGTAAAAGTAATCAGTTGGACTATGAAACTTTTGAAAACCTCAGACATGTTCTGCTGCAGACATGTATCCTCCTAATGTACGTTTCTAAGATGTAAGTCAGAATCCTGTATTGGTGTTGTAAAATATAAATGACCTGATTTCTATTCTTTTAGATAGGTATAGAATTTAAGCTAGAGAATAGATTTTCAGTTCTGTTCTTTCCTCATTATTTATATCTCTGTATGTTTATTTTCAATCAAGGGGCTCAAATGGTGTTGCAGATTCCTTGATATTTACTATATGCTATGTAACAGTAGAGACCAAAGTGATGGGATAGTCAGGAAAACAATGATGTTTCCAGTGTTGAAGTTTCAAATCTCCTGCACCTGAAGGAATCTTGTGTTATTGTCATCTATTTAGGAGGAGGAAGTGTTCAATAGAACCTTCTTCATTCAATACCTTGCAAATGGCAGAGCTAACAATGTTAAATTTAAACAAGTCAGTTTTGGATAACAAAGTGTCACTTATTGTTCTTGCCCACAGAACCTGTTTCTCTTTTGCAGCATCTCTGATTACTATATGTAATTTTGCTGTTTTTTAATATATTTAAATTTTTTTCGTTGCTTTTTCCTTTTAAAGCTTCCTGAGATGGGATGCTTTTTTCTTTTAAAGCATCCCATCTCAGGGAAGTCTTCAATCTTTTTGAAGATTTTTGTTGTTAATTTTTTTTTCTGGAACTGGATGTTTCTTTACTACAATTGCCAGCAACACATAACTAATAAAATATTTTAATCAAAATATGAACAAGAACTTACTTTAAGTTCGCTGCACAAATATTTTAAAAAACAAGAAATATAACAAGTCATGAGCATCTAGATCCTAATTGTTATTATGATACTATTACTGAATTAGTTATCAGTCTGGTAAACTTAGACATAATGTCCACAATTTTATAGATTTTTAAATATTTATATATACTTTCAATGCATTGGTAGTAATTTTGAGTTTACATAGTAAACTAATAATGTGCCATGTGTCAGAATTGAAAGTTTGCTCCATGAAGCATCAGAATGTCGAAGTGACAATATGACAAAGCCTAGTGACTGAAATATTATTTATCTGAAAACATGCAAGATAATGGAAAATTTGAAACAGATTCAATCACAGCTGTGATATTGACATGTTCATAGGAGACTGAATGTTATATATGCATTTGCATCTTAATTAATTATATATATATACTATATATATTATTATATATATAATATATATATTATAATATATTAAATAAATCTGTTTGTTTCCACTATATCCACCATTGATGTATGCTTCAGAGGATTAGTGGATAGAGTGCAAATGAGCAAGAACAACTTAATAAATTGTGGAAAAATTAAAATAGAGTAATTTTTTTATTACATAAGAATATGTATTTTCAAATAGTACTGTGTATTGGCTACAAATGCATGATCATATTCAGCTCTTGCTATGCTCTTACTTTATTGTGCTATACCAGTTGTACTAAAAAATTGTAATTGCTGTAAAGTTATAACTACTCACATTCACAAAGTGTTGAGACTGCAGTGTTGCCAATCATGTAAACTGCACCACACCAGGCCTGTTAAAATTACTCACAGCAGCACCAAGTCAAAACAATTCATAACAATATTGACCATTGATCATTATTTTTTAGTTACATCAGGTATGGTTTGACTTACAGAATATCATGTGAAACCTTCATAGGTAGGTGTACAGACGACAAATGAGAGATTGTAGCAGAGTCATGACAAACTGGAATTTGAAGAAAGTAGTTCTATATTGTGCATAAGACTTTCAAGTTACAAGCATTTGGGGTGTTGGCTCAAGCATGAGAATTGTACATTGATTGAACAAAATTGGCTAAATTTCTGAAACGGCTAATTCTGTTAAATCTGTATACCAAGTCTGGTTGACATGAAGGTTATGGAAAGCAGTGGTGTAACTGAGATCTCTTGGGCCCTGCTGCAAAAGTTTCTAATAGATCCCACATCTTTATTTAAATTGTCAGTTGGATGTTAACAATTAAAGTGTTTAGAAATAATATTTACTGTAACATTTGTTTGACAAGACATTAGAATGTTCGTGATATTCGTGAAGTTGCTGAACTCTTTATCAAATGGTACATCATGCATTACACCAAATATTACGTGTACCATAAAACAGTAATGAATTTTTAAGCTTGTTTCCTCAGTTTGAAAGTATAGAGACTTAAAAATAATTTAATTTAATTTTGAGGATCCTTTAAACATCTGTCCCCCTGACCGACCTTCTTCATTGATCAGTTATGTAGGCAGGCCCTGCAGGTCCTTTAGTTACAACTGTTTGGAATAAATGACCATAATTATACCCTGTAGTTAAATTAGTATTCAAACAAAGTTCTGCTTCATTGCACTCCTAGTATGCAAAGAAACCATTGTCTATAATATCAGTGTTATAAATATACAATGTGTCAATGTATCAATTTTGATGTAAAATATTCTCATCCATGTAATTTAATTTAAATGTGACTTCTTGTTGGGATTGAAGAAATAACAATACCATGCCAAAGATTACCATGCCTTCCATTGGGCAATGGTCTTTGAAAAAGGAAGTGTTCTAAAGCAACTTACAATTTCACTTAACCACTATCTTAATATTTTCAGCTTGCAGAGGAATGGATGTATTAGTAATACAATAAAAATGCTGTTAGAAATTGTGAAATTTCTCAATTTACCATTTGAAAAAGGCAATTCTTTTGGGATAACATATGATTATGAATATATTGGTTATATGTTTACAACAGGGGTGAGATGTATTAACTGCAACCTATCTAGTAACCTTCAATTAATATATGTTTAACTGGCAACCTAAATGCTTAAGTGGCATTGATGTGTACCTTACCTGGTTATTAGGCCTGTTGTACTTACCAGTGCTCTATTTCTGGTCTTAAAAATTTGAAATTCTTTAGAATAGACAAGTAATTGATAAGTGGTAGAGAAAATGTTTTTCTTGCACTCTTAACACGCATCTTGACATTCTGTATGTATAACAAACTTCATAGTTTTGGCACGTAGCACTAAAAAAGTTAAATGTCTTTGGCTTTCGTAGAGAGTTATTGGTCAGTAAAAGTCATTGTTTTATTTGTCAATAAACATTTTCTCAAACACTTGTGATTATAAAAAATGTTAAATGAATACCTATGTTATGCTACAATAATTGTTCTCAGATTCATGTTGTTTCTGAAATTGCAGATGAATTTAGGAAGCCATTTTTGCTTCATTTTGTTGTGAATAGTATTTATGAATAAATATGATTCATGTGCTTCATCATTTCCTTCATTTCTCCATACACATTATTGTGCTGTTCGGTGTATTCATGCTTTTAAATTGTGATTGCTGTGAGAAATTTTGTGTAAAGCAATTCATAATTTAATATCATATCATCTTCGTAGTAACAAAACCGAACACCTTGAAACATTATGTATTTGACAAATTATGAAATATGCTTGTTGATGTGCAGCCCAGAGTTCCATATCTTATTTTGCAATTTTTATTTTTTACCTGCAAAGAAGTTTCTTAGGATGGCCAAAGGACTGAAAAATTCAGAGAATAATGGAAAAGTTGGGAACTTACAAGAACTTTGTTTCCCCTTCATCACATTTTCTACAGAAACTTGCCTCAGACCAATTTAATTTCCAATACCTCATAAATAACATGAGAGTGAAACTTTGTTCACACATTCACTTAATACGCCTTTCTCTTGCTCGTTAAATGGCAGATGTGACAGTACATTTGAATAATAACAATAAGCCCTGCAGTTTAGCAAAATGCCTTTTTATTGTTACAGTTTTATAACTTTAAACAATAGGAATCACTTAATTGTTCATCTGGAGTTGTATTAGTCATGATCTTCTTGCCTATTTTAACTTGTGATGCCTATATTTGGCATTTTGTCTAATTGTCCTTTTGTCTGCCTTTTTCATTAGTATTTCCCGTTTTTCCCTCCTGGCACCACTCTCTATCAAGCTAGAAATATACTGCAACCCTGGACAAATGGAGGCATGGTAGTGTCATTCTGTGGATGCGGAGGCTTCAGTGTCATATTGTGTTAAAAATCTAAAGGGGAAAGGAATATTATATCAGTGATGATTTTTGATACTTTGGATTGATACTTACAGACTTGGTTCGTTCATGAGAAATCTCATTTTGTGTTTGTATATGTCCTCGGATTCTTTTTGAGGACAGAACTATCAGTACATGATATACCCTTCTCAGTTCAATCCTTGTTCTCTCTTCCTTTGTGGCAATCACACAAGTGTGAAGAATGAAATTTATAATTCAATTTTCATGGATATCATTTCAAGATTAAAAAGGGAGTCTAGTCCACAGTAGCATTTCGTAGACAACGTGGCGAGTGAAATAGATTCGCAGTCGTCATACCACATAGTCATGTGCAATCAAGATTGCAAAGAAAACGTAGTTTACTTCCACACCAGTGCTAATGTAAATTTTAGAGTTAGAATATAAATGTTAATCATTGTCGTGAATCATTGAGTCATCATCATCGTCACAGATTGTCATGAAATACTAACGTTGGCCCCAAAATGAAAAGTACCCAACCACATGATTGTAAGAGAATTCATAAAAAAAGAAACAGAGAGGAAAAAACTTGTGCTTACATTTGGTTGACAGGACTATTTCTTGCGTGCATTAAGAGGCCATTAAGGTGCATGCAATGTATCAGATGGTAACATGTTTGAACGTGAAAGCAGGCGCGGATTCACGGGAAGGAAAATGAGGGAAATCCCCTGGTGAAAATCATCCTTCGTAGTGGCGCTAAGTTTTAATTTACGTTAGTGCGTTAAGTTTTTCTTTTTGGACGAGATTAATCGTTGTTCAAACCTTTTTAGTGCCCCCTCCCATCTTTCAGTTTTGGACGGTGAGTAAGTAAATAACGGGAGGTTTTGATGTTAACAGATAAATCTTGCCGCGTAGTGGTGAATGATTCTATCTGAGAAACATAACCTCGAGTAATAGTTTTATGATAACTTTATTTCAGGAGCAAAGTAAATTCTTATTCGCCTTTGTCACGTACAAATACTAAGAAGACGTTTTGTATCTGGTGGAGTCTACAGAAGTTGGTGCAAACGTAATGCAAATGCTTCTACTGTTCAGAGAGAATAAAACTGATTTTCAAGCAATTGGCTGTGGAGGTGATTGGCCTACACGATAAGAATTCTTTAAAGTTATTGGTCAAAACAACACGAGTGAATTAGTCGCTTCAGTTTGTCCCACAAATATTTTTTTACCGAATTGGTGTAGTGCGTTTGAATAATGTCTTCATCCGAGAGCGAGATAAGGGAGGACGACCATTAACACAAACGGTATGGGCAGTTGAGAGTACACAAACATATAGGAGAGCAAAATCAGGTAAGGTGTTGAACATAGATGAAAGACTTCGGAAATGGAAAGATGTCGTGACTCACAGGACGTCGTTGACGTGATATTGTTAAGTGCGTGCGATGCGAACTTTATGGACTATTTTTTAAACATTTGTAAAACAACTCAATTGTGTTCAGAGAATTTAAAATCAGTCCCATCTACGCCCGAATTGAAACTAGACTTGATGTGTTCCATGAACTTTACACCCTCATATCTAGTGCAGAGTAGTGCCAGCTGAAACACGGTTTTCACACCTGTGGGCTAACTCTACCATCCCAAAAGTCCTGTGTTTGATGGACATACAAACTCGTTGACTGACAAGTCTTGCTCCTGTGACGAGCGGATCTCTCCCATGACCCTGACTGTTCAAAACGTCTGAATTTTCTTTGAAATGCACGAAGCAGCTGCTGCTGTAATCTACATATGTGTATAGGACATTAAACACATGTACATTTTGTTACTTCGTACAAGTTGATTTCAACGAATTCGTTTGACGTCAGGTCCCCTCTCCCTCACATTATGCGCCTTGGTTTCCTAACTCACTGCGCTCATTTATTTCGAAACACTGCGTAGACACCCGGATCGTAATGGAATGGTAAGATGTCGCTTTGTCATTACTAGGGGGCGGATTTTAATGAAATGTCATTTTTTTCACAATGCCGCTTAGTATAGGAATTATTTTTATGTTATAACGGAATGACCCGTTTTTAATGTCAATTTTGCATTTTTCGTCGATTTCGACTAATAAGTAATTTTTAGCCTTTTTCTGTCATTTTAATGCATTTTTCGCTGATTTTATCGATTTTAATATTTTAGTGGTATTTGCTTCAGATAATGTTTACGAGATTCAATAAAAGTTCTCCACAGAATTCCTGAGTGGCCTATTCTATTTCTTGACTCTGTCAGCTGTTGTTTGTAATCTAACACTTAAGGTTTCTGTGTCGCCTGTCACTGCCATTGCCGGTTCGTCCAATTTCAGTCACAAACCGATTTTGGTTTAAAGCGAAAACACGTAATAATTTTTAAAAAAAATCTTTTTTTAATCAAATATATCTTATTGGTATTTAAAAAAATCTTTTTTTTAGCCCTATCAGTAATGTATCCAGCGTGAGTTGTTCGTCCGAACTGGTTTTGACCACATTTTTAAAGTAATCTTTCTTTGCTTTTAGGGCATTTTTAAAACATTTGAAGAGTGTTTTATAGATAATTTTAGGCGTTGATTTAGGTCATCAAAATCTGTCCCTACTCATTCTCTTCTCTTGTACTGTTAATAAGGTATAAAAATTTAAAATATATAAAACCAAATAAAGAACCTGATCCTACGAGTGCGCTTACTTTCTCGTATTATTTTAACGGTTACGTAATATACTTACAAGGGAATGCCGCTGTGTTATCGAAACATGCCCTATTTTTTTTTCTACATTGAATGTACATGCCCTTTTCATCGCATGATGTAAGTTTTGGCTGCCGTTACATACTAACAATAACTTTAAAAATGTCCAAATTTGCCAACATTCTCGTACCTTTTTTTGTTTCTACAGAGAACATGATGAGCCCTCGCAAGCCGAGCGCGCGGGCGCCGAGGCTACAATTGCAGAGGGGGTTTTTCCTTCTCATGGTCAAATTGTATTCGGCGGGAGCAAGTCATTCCCAGGGCCCTCCATGCTTGTCTTATTATTAAAGTCCATATCATTTGAGATATTGTATATCCTTAACCATTTCTCAATGAAAGTTTGTTACTTTTTTATTGCCATGAATATCGTCAATATGCATAATTACTAATTATTGAAAAGTATATCAAATTACTACTGTATCACTTCATATTCAAATTACGTAAAAAGATTTAAAAAGTTGTTTTGTGAAAGAAATTCACATGACTTTATTTTGTTTCGTTTGAGAATATTACCATTCTTTAATTTTTCTTTTAGAATGTTTTAAGTGGTATATATCTCACGGGAATGGAATTTCTTATGTTATATCTTATCTTCGAAAACGATACAAAATATAACAAGTTATTTTGCATGTACTACAAATAATGAATTGTATGTAATAAAAGAACTTACTACAGTACAATACATATACTGTTGGTAGAGGAATTATTCAAATTTCTACGTAAATTTTACGTAGATTAAATTAATTCTTAATTTGAATTGAAACTCAATCAATTTTGTGCTTTAAAGTATTCTTTATGCCTAAATAAATTGTGATCCTATGTATTGAATTTAATACTGTATTACGCATAATTTACTATAGCAAGAGTACTTTGTCAAAAGTAACTTAAATGTTGCACTTGTGTACAATTCAAAAAACTTAATTTCACAAGAAACATAAACAACAGTTTTTAAATTTTCTTTGCAATGACATGCAATTAGTTCATGAAAAAAATATGCACACTGGTTTTATTCAGGGTAATTATCACATTGATAATTTATGTAGTGTTGAAAGCACAACTTTTTGTACACCATGCTCATGTAACAAACGAATATTTCTGGCATAATTATATTTCACAATCACGATTTGTAATATCTAAACAGAACTGCGCGAGAGTTGGAAATGATCATGGTCTCTGCTCTGTATATTGTGCGGCGTACCATGCATATTGTAAAGTTTTTTGTTATTTGTCCTTTATTGTAAGGTTTCTTAGTGTTGAATTATAACACACGGAATATTTTATCAAAGACGTTTATTTTGTTTCCTAATGATACACTAAAAACACTTGTTGTCTACATTGTTTATATTTGTTGCGGGCATGCACAGGTGCTCATCCCGACTCGGATTCGTTGACTGGCGTGTAGTGCTAGGAAAGAGGGGTGGGGGGGAGGAGCCTCTCACTACCCCAGACGTGCTCTTGTTCGGTGAGGAAGGATGGGGGAGGGAGGGTGAGAAGAACAAGGGAAGAAAATATGTGTTAAAAGTGGTGGTGGTAAGCGTGAGGGTGTTTCAGTTTTAATGTTTTTGCGGGAGATGCTTATATGTAGGGATAAGATGTCGAGAGTGAAAATGATGGGGAGGTGGTCAGAGGCGAGTTCTGCGGGTGAGGCGTGCTGATAGTGATGTTGGATGAGTAAATGATGAAGTCTAGAATGTCGTGTGGTAATTCTCGTACAAGGTGAGTTGGTTCCGTCGGTGCCGTCAGAATAAGTGTCGGTCTGTTGTTCAAGTAGGTATCCTGTTTGTGTCCGTTAACTTTAGTGTGTCTGCATCTCCAGGAGATCGATTTGGTGTTTAAGTCGCCTGCTATGATGCAGATGCCGGAGGTGAGCATGTCAATGTCTTGGTCTAAAAGTGGGCTATTTGGTGGTTTGTAGATAGAAGAGATGGTGATAGGTCCCATGGGTGTAGATATTTCAATTCTAGTATTCTCTATGTAGTGGTGTTGTGGTGAGGAGTGGGAGTTGGTTGTCTGGTATGTTTTTTTAATAATATGGCGCTGCCACCTCCTGCTGTGGGTCTGTATGTTCTGTAAGTGGCGTAGTCAGGGATTGAGAATTTATGGTGGGGTTTTAAGTGTGTCTCCTGTAGTAATAATATCCTGGAGTAGTCTTTTACGTATTGTCGAATATCTGGTAGTTTCCAGGCTAGTCCGCCATTCGCGTTCCATGAAGTGATGTTTTGTCAGCGTATGTTTGGTTGCGTTTTATGCTACGTCGCACAATTTTGTCAGTATGGTGATGAATTTAGTCATGGTATCGTCGGTTCCTTTGATGATGGTGACGATTTCTTGGTGCTGAGCTTTGGTGGTGGATGGTGGTGACGATTTCTTTCAGTGGTGATGAGCTTTGTAAGGTTGAAAGTTTTTAGAAGGGAGAATAAGCCTTTGATGTCGTTGATGGTTGATGTTGAGTCTGATGGGAGTGGGGTTGAAGTAGGGGAAGTTTGGGTTATGCTGGCGTAGGATTGGTTGGGAAATGATTGTCCTGTGCGGTTTGGGGTATGCGAGGGGAATTGAGTTTGGTCGAGTGTGTTTGGTTCTGACTTGTCTGTTGTTTTTCCGAGATGTCAGGGTAATCTGTGTGTCGAGTTTGGCTTTTTGAAGGGCAGGGTAGTTGGGTAAGTAGGCGGGATGGTCGAGTTTGCAGTTGGCACATTTAAAAAAGTTGTTAGTACAGTCAGTAAAGTGATGGCTGTCGCCGCGTTTTGCACAAATGGTAGGTCGATGGCAATAGTGTTTTGTGTGAGAGAGCATTTGGCATTTGACCCATCTTGGTATCCTGTCAGTTTGTTTGTAGTCCTGCAGAGTCACTATGTGGTGCAGTATACGTTTCACGTAGTTTTTGATGGTAGTCGAGTCCTGTCTGTTGATCTCCAGAATGTACATCCCTAGTCCTGTCAGATTGTTGTCTGGGTTACGTCTTTTCATCTCTGAGATGTGATGTAGTTGAAAAGAATGATCTTGTACGTCAGTGGTAATGCCTGTTAGAGGGGTGTTTAGAGACAGTCCTTTGATGACGAGTCTGTTACGTGTTTCTTCAGTGGTCTTGTGATGATAAAAAAGGTTGTGGGATTGTGTCTTGGGTTGTAAAATGTGTTCTTTCCGCATGCTTCGCGCGTGAAAGCTATTGGGGGTCATGAGGTTGAGGTCTGTCAGAAGTAGCGTGGCGTTGGTCAGTCCAGTGTTGTCAATGTGAATTGATCCAGTTGTGGGTGGTGCTGCTTGTTGCGTTGAGGGTGGGTGGCTTTGGGTCTCGTCTGATTGTTTGGTCAATGTAGTCAAATTTCCAGAATCGCCAGAGGTTCTGAGAGGGAAATATCTGTTACCGGTGATGGTGGGAAGGGGGTTGTACTGCCCGGTGATTTGCAGACGTATTTTCCCGTGGCTTGTTGGAAGGAAGGGTCGGGTGTTGGGTTAGGCGGTGATGTTAGGTGAGAGGTTGCTGGGTCTGTGGGTTTGGGAAGGGCGAGGAAAGATGATTGAGGCAGTTGGGTGGAGGGGGGAGGAGCGCCTTGCACGCCAGAGTCACTCACCCGAGTCGGTTGGTGAGCTCTGGTCAGAGTGGGTCTTTTTGGAGGAGCTGAGCCGCCGCCTGCAGTTCCTCTCTTATTCTGCTTATATTGCAGACGCGCCTTTTCCATTAGTTCTTTCCAAAGGGCTTCATTGGGGTTCTCGTCATCGTTCGGTGGTAGTGGACTGTTGAGGAAGTCCATGGTTTCCATGATGGATTCCTGCAGCGGCCCCGCGGCCGCTGCGTTAGTATTGAAGCGTAGGCTTTGGGTGGCGTTCAGCTGCCGGCAACAAGTTTTGCTCAGTTAAACTACACTAACAATGCTCTTTTCTTTCCACTTCTCTGCACCAGTTGGAGAGAAGCGAGGAAATCGTATAGCTGAAAGCTCGTGAAATCCTCATACAGATCACGGCTAGTGAATCAGTAGATCAACATCAATCAATCAGTAGACCACTCTAGTCTCGTCTCGTTCCCTAAAAATACTTGATTTATTTACAGATGGGTTGCATAGTTTTTGTGTTCTTCACTTCGGTATTTCCTTACACACGGATCACTCTATTATTTATTTACACTGTTCACTTATGATTATTTACTTGCACTGTTCACTTCTTTTACACTATCGCACAGTCCGATGCACTGTCCACAATTCACTACTCAGGCTACAGTTCACGGCGTTGATCATAGTCGTCTGTATTGTTGTTCATCGCAATGCACATTTCACCGCTCAGCTTCCACTTCAGACAGACTACATACTCACACTGACTGACTGCATCACCTACTGCACCACTATTCACCCCAATGTACACTTCACAGCTCAGCTTCCACTTCAGACTGACTACATGACGGACTCACTGGCCACCAAAATCCCAAGATCATTGAGCATATCTGGGATGCTTTGCAACGTGTTGTTCAGAAGAGACCCCTACCCCCACCCACCCACACACACACTTTTTTGAGTTCATAGACAGCACTGCAGGATTCATGGTGTCAATCAGAGTCGGTGTCGATGTATTCAAATCAATGTCGAGTCGGTGCCACGTTGCGGCACTTCTGCGTGCTCGCGAGGGTCCTATACGATGTTAGGCAGATGCACCAGTTCTTTGGCTCTTCAGTGTATATAATTTGGGCAAGAGAAACTTTTTATCCGTCTTATGGAGCTTCATTGAATTTTCAGAATTAGAAATGCGTGAATAAAGAATTGCCCAATGAAGAATAAACCGAAAGAGGTGTCCTCTAGTTTCAACAATATAGTATTCAATTTTTCGGAAGCGCCATAGACGCAGTCTTGGGGTCAGCATTTCTACACGAAGGCGTTGCCAATTTTTTCTCAAGTGATTCTTATATGCACAACCTGTGGAACATTTTCCCAAGCGAGCGTGCCACACCTCCGGAGGTAACTTCTTTTTGAGTTTGTTCAATTGCTAGCGATTGAGTCGCCCATCAGAGCGTGCAGTTTTACTTTATCGTCTGACATAATTTACGTGGTAAAACGTATACCAATAACTAGGGCGTTTCCAGTTTCTTTCAAATGATTACAGAGGGCTGCGCATTTTTTTAGCTACATGGTAAATTTTTGCTGAATTATGTTTTAAAGGTCACATTCTTCCTGAACATTCCATCACGTATAGATTTTTTGCAAAATAGAAACAAATATTTAATAAAAATACTATTATTTTACAATGAACTAAATATACAGTCTTGACCTTAGCTCGCAACCCATGTGTGGAAACCTCTTGTTTTGGCAATTTGGCAACGCAGGAAATACCCTTTCACTTTTCGCGACCCACGGCCGCCTGCTCCCAGGTTTCGCAGTGAGAGAACGTGACTAATTTTAGTTGGAAGGAGTGATTATTCTGTTCTTGTTAGTCTTCAACGTACTGCAGCAACAGTGTAACTGCCACTACGTAAGCGTACTGCAGCAAGAATACACGCCTGTTTCTTGGCAAATAGTTTTTTGAGCATTTACTCTACGATCAGTTTTTTTGTCATTTTAAGAAAATTATATTTTATTATTTTTATTAATTTTTTTCAATAATTATTAATTTACTGCTGATTTATGTTTTATTGGTTTTTTAGTAATTTTAATAAGGTTTTCTTAATCGCTTAATAATAATATACAATAATAATACATTATTATTGTTATAAATAATTATGAGATGGCAGTAATGTTTAACGAGATATCTTTCTGATTTCTCTCTGAGCCGACTTTCATTAAATATTTATTGTTACGTTAATATATTGATATTGTACCATTTATTTCAGTCGGGTTGCTGGTTCATACCTATAATGAATGGAAGAGAAGGAAGGTTATGAATATATCTATTGAATCATTTCATAAATTGGGAAAAAAATAATTTATTCCTGACAACATAAGCTGCCAAGGAAGTTACACGTCGCAAGAGAGCAACAAAGACTGCTTACCAACTTTGCGAAACGAGCTCATGATTCTAATAGCTAGGAAGAAACACTAACATTGGGGTTTTGTCTACAATAATTCATGCATTATTAAGTAATAAAAAACTGCCTGAGCGCCGCAACGCTACAACTTTCGCCGGAATACGCAGCAAGGGAACCCCGTGACGTAATCAGTGGAGAGAGTTCATCTCCGGTTAAATATCGGATTATCACCGCTGGTTGTCGGCGCCTCCGCAGACCCACTGGATGGCTGACCTCGAGTTATGTACACACTCTTTGGGAGTACGTCCGCCGGACGAGATCCAGCCGCAAACAAATCATTATCTGTTTGCTGCATGAGCCAGCGGAGGCCCCGGAATCTTACCCCATCCGTCTGCCCCTTGACCACCCTAACCTTTACTCCTCCTCCCCCTCTGATCCGCAGCTCATGACGTGTACCATGTATAAATACAGTAAGAGCGAGCTCGCAGTAGCTCATACTATGTTGTGATTGCGAACGAGGCGTTTACGCTCTCAATAAACGTTGTAAACTCCATAAAAGCCATGAAATCCAGCGCATCAACCGCCTGGTCCCATTGAGCAATTTTATCCCTCAAAAATTCTACAACGAGATGAATCGTTTAAATTTAAACTTGGGTATTATCGAAAGAATGTTATCTCAGCAAGAATTTGAAATAGATATACTGGAAAATTACCAATATATAGTGATGTGATTAAAGAGACTTTCAAACATTATATTAATTCACAAAAACACTGTGAGCCTCTTTTACGGATGTGACAAATGTACAAATATTCTCCGATGAAGATATCTCTACCATCGTGCAACACCTACGTGACATCTACCCCGAAAGTGCATTAAATAAGACGGACGCTTACCATCCGTATGAAAATTTAAAGTTTACTAAAACAAATGTCATGCTCGGCCATGATTTGGTGGTCATTTTATCAGTGCCTTCAACCGACGGCGGCCTGTACCATTTGTACGCTGTCACTCCCACCCCTACAGTGAATAATGTGGTGTTGATTCCTCCCGAGAAATACTATCTCCTGGGGTCAACGGCCAAGTGGGCCACCAGTGTTTGTGCAAAAGGGGCTGCGACCCCATGTGTGTCCCCATTACAATCTTCGCACTACGGCTTGCGACTTGACGAACACCGCAAGCTGTGCCTTCGCCCAAGTTTTGAACAATGTCAAGATATTTCAATTACTCAATAAAGCAGATATATTATTTTTCTCTGCTCAGGCAGAAATGGTGCTACGAACTTGTGATAAAGTGCAACGTTCCGTACAATTACAAGGTTCTCACCTACTGTATAGCAACCACAGTTGCCCAGTGGCATCCATGGGGATCCTCCTCGAACCCCAGCCTGTCAATTATGTCAAACATTTTTCACTCCCATACGTTTCTCGCACTCCTGTAGTAAAGTACAAGGTCAAAGCTCACCATAACAATCTCGATGTAAACCAACTTAAATTAGACCTCTAGCGTATCACAACACCTGTCCCAATATGGAATTATTTCCTTATGTTACATATTGTTTATATTATGTTTATTGTATGTTCTTTGTGTTATGTCTTCAAGCAGCCAATTGTTACCGCATTCAGGAGTCTACGAAACCCACCGCCACCTGTCACTGAGGGCAGTGACCTTCTACAAGCGCCGGAGGAGTTACGTACACACTCTTCGGGAGCACGTCCGCCAGGGGAAAGTCCGCCGGACGAGATCCAGCCGCAAACACATCATTATCTGTTTGCTGCATGAGCCAGCGGAGGCCCCGGAATCTTACCCCATCCGTCTGCCCCTTGACCACCCTAACCTTTACTCCTCCCCCTTTGATCCGCAGCTCATGACGTGTACTAAGTATAAATACAGAAAAAGCGAGCTCCCAGCAGCTCATACTATGTAGTGATTGCGAACGAGGCGTTTACGCTCTCAATAAACGTTGTAAACTCCATCTTGTGTATTATTCACGCCAACGTGAACTCGCCTCAGTCATCCTCGAGTCGTCACCGAAGATTGACCCAAATATTACTCTCGTTTAGTAATTCACCCTCGCTATGGCAAGGGCTGGCGTCGCTATGGCGACGACGGCGACGGCGGGGCGGTGGTCAGGTCACAGACCCCCCATTTCCCTCGAACTCCTCAGGTGGCGGCGTGGTTTGCGTTCTCGGAGTCGTCAAAGGCGGGCGGCTTCCGGCGATCGTTAAGCGGCGCTTTGAACGCGTACTATGCGGCCAAACGCAGATCTGTCGGGTCTGTCTCCGGGACAAGACGCAGGCGGTCATTGTTTTGCTAAACGTGCGCGGGGGCTAAGTGTAAGTGTGGGGGGCTAAGTTGTAATGGGGGGGGGGAGATCTTCCCTGCGGATCGCAGCTGGACGAGGGGGTGCGGACGGGGCAAGCGTCCGAGCGGGGTCTGCTGCGAACGGCACCCTATTTGGCGGGCGGTCGGGGCAGCTGGCGACGGGCGAGCGGCTGGCGTGTTGAAAAGGATACTTTGTGACAAGAGCCTGATAATATAATTAATTTTGGTGACGCCACAATATACAGTTATAACATCCCTCCACATCATTATTAGTTTTGTTTCTTAAGGATACTGGACAAAATCGCCCAAAGAGGTTTTGTTCCTTGCCCCTTGGCTCTGCTCACCCATCCCCACCCAGCCCACTCCATATACTCTGTGCAGCGCGAAATGCTTCCGGCGTGTGCGCCGCGTATCTGCCCGCCTAAGCTCTTGAATGGGAAAACACAGAAACAGGAAGGTTGCTGCAACTTATTACTCGATGGTCGCCTCTGCTGTCTCGACGTGCGAGGCACGGCTGTCTTGAAAGATCGCAAAAACATGTGGTGGCCAAATTGCCCCAACAAGAACAAGTGCTAACAGATATGGGTTGCGAGTTAAGTTAAAAGCCCTGTATTTTCTGAAAAGTAATCAAAAATTGTTTCTGATATTAATACACAATTTTAAGAGTGCTCTTTTTTGTGAAACTCTTTTCTTTTTTCTTTGATGCTTCTCCGAACTCGTTTCCAGTTTCTTCTTTGGTTTCTCAATTGAACATCCAACAGTGGTCAGCTATCATATTGATGTTCCATTTTCCTTAGAAACGTTTCCCAAAATCGCGGGCATTATGATGAAATCTTTCACCATGTTCTTCACTATAATCTACCAAGTTTTCAGGAAAATAGTCATTAATGGAATGTAAGGAATGTACTTTCAAGCTCAGCCTCCATCGTCGAGCTTCATACACTGCCATCTTGCGTTGTACAATGATTATTTAGTCAGGGTTCTTAGTATTCGCCAAAAACTTTTGCACTTCATTCTTGAAAGAGTGCTTCTTTTTCTTTGTCAACCATTGTTTCCATAAAGAAGGTATCAGAAGTTTTCTTATGTTGGGCCCAGTGAAAACTCCCTCTTAACATGGCTTCAGACCGTTTCGGGATATCAGAGATATCTGTAACGATCCCCATCTTTTTTAGCGATTCGACAAATTTAATATGAAGCCCCAATTTAATATGAAGAGGGGTAATACTTTCGTGGAGGAACCAAGGTCGTATTGATGACGTTTTGCTCGGGTGAAACTGTCTTGAGAAGGCCAATTAGTTTTTTTTTCAGTGCAGTTGTGTGGCTCCACTACCCCACAAACAAAGAAAGCAAGGATATTCCTGCTAACCCACAAACATGGTTACTATTTTGAAAGTGACTCTTATGGTTCCATCAGGACCATTGAACACTGAATTGCTGAGTCAAGGTTAGGGTAAGATATTTTATTTTTTGTATGAAATCCTTTCACATCTACCGAACAGAAGTAGTAGTTGGTTGTATGATTTTTCTTTTCACGCCATTTCAAAGGCATGACGAAACGAATTGATCTTTCTTTACTTTAAACCGCAAACAATATCTTCCTCGGATCTTCTGCACATCTTATTAATAGGCGAGGACACTTCCGAAGAAAACCCTAATTGCAGCACGCAGCCCACTCCCTGTATCCTTCCACTTCCTCAAGCTTTCATTGCATCGCTTGCACCAGCTATGGACGGACTCGCGATAGTTAATGATGCGACCCATTCCAAAAACATTAATATTTCGCTTAAGCGGGCACATAAAACTAAATTCGTCCTCAAAACTGCCCTGATTGTGTGCACAAATTAAACGAGTCGATTTATTGCAAGTTTTATACTTTTCCGAGGTTGGATTTTCTGGGGAAGGCACCGCTCTAGAGCACTTAAAGAGCAGCTGCCACTGATACTCAACTGAAGAAATAGTTATAATAAAAATGTAACTAGTGAACGTATAATTCTCTATTTATAAGTACGAACGTATAAGGCTCTATTTATTTTTAACTTATTACTTTGCAAACTATTATCAAATTATCTGGTTCATTTGACTTGGCCCGTCGTAACTAGATAGCCGAGGTAGCTAATTCCGGGGTATGGCCTGAGCTCCTTGGAGGGCAGTTGGCTGGTTCGAGTCTTTGTCGAGAACTATTATTTATGGCAATTCTGGATTGCCAGAGGAAATCATTATTAATTCCAGAAAATTATTGAAAACCATTTGAAGGAATTTTAATCGCAAATACTATTAATAAAGATAAATAAACTGGAAGTGTCTGTATGTGATTTTCAAATTTTTAACTTTTAAACAATTTTTCACATCTTATATTACAGAAGTGCCAGATGTCTGTATAACCCGGGTGGCCGAAGTGCTTAAATGTCGGGTTCGGGCTTTGCGTATCGGAGAGAAGGGCCGCTGGTTCGAGGGGTAATTATTTGTCACAACTCTCTGTTGCCGCAGAAAACTATTGAGAATTTCAGAAACTTTATTGAAAATCGTTAGAAGTAATTCTATTCTCATATACAATTTATTAAGATTGTAAATAAACTGGTATAAAAAGCAGTATGTCATTGTCGTATTTTGACATATGAAACATGTTTACAACCCTCTTGTTCTGTTTGTAAATCGTATGTTACATGAAATCAATTGTTCAGTATAATATTCAAATCAATATAATATTGCGGGACGTTTAGAAACATTGCGAGAAAGTATGTGCTCTTGCTGCGCCACTAGTTTTAATTCAAACATTTAAACAAAATCAGCTTTTTGCCATTGATTTCAGCGTCACATGATAAACCCATGTCGGGTCTGGGCTCAGGATGTGACGTCAGCGATAAGTCTTATCTGTGACGTCACATCCTGAGCCCAAAATATCATATTCCCACTACTCACGTTTTACATAATTGTACCAACGATGCGTATTTTAGCCGTAAATAAAATTGGCAAATAGTATAAGCAGCAGACTGTAGTTTGAGAGTTGTTTAATTTACATACTTTCCAATTTGCCGACACTCCTTCCATACCTCTGAAGGACCACCATGGATTAAAGCCCATGGACCTTTTTCCTAGCTGTAAAGCTAATGGATAAAGAAATAATCTCCATCATACAGAAACGAACACAAGAAATGCAGATTATGATGTATAATTAAATAAAATAAATAGTCACAGATCACATGTAAGCGTAAATTGCTGCATAGAAGCATACTTTAATGAATTTAGTGAGGAAAGATGAAGTTGAACCTTGGCGATGTGTGCCATGATTGATAGTGATGTTAATAGCAGTCTTAAACACAATTAAATGAACATATAGTGCTGAAAGAGAGTAAACACAATTTTACGTGTAGCATCTAGTAGACCTGGCACACAACGTTGCAGGCTGGACACCTACAGTGTCCCAGATGTAGCAATGTTGTTAAAAAAGTTGAGAGGTAGACCTGCCATCCGAGAGCCAATGTTGCGAAATGTATGAAGTGTAGGATTGCATGTTCTCGTTGAAAGCTTGATCACACAGTCACTACTTTATTAAGAACATACAATGCAGTATCTCTGTGCGGTAGGCATTAATAAAGTTATTATAATGATACGATTGTCACAGTTCACACGTTAAGTGATACATTTGAGATTATTGCTGTTACATTGTTCAAGAAACTCGTTGAACAACACAGGCAGAAACACAGTCTTACACTCGCGTATAAATACAGTAATGTTAAATCAATAGAATGAGTATAATTAGCAGTATACGAAGTACGTAGCGCCTTGTGCTGTAATTAAACCTAATACAATACATAAACATTAAACGTCTGTCACGAAATTGCACAAACAATATTCATATTTTCAAAAAATTGAACATGATCTTATTTGAAAATGTTTTTTATGAACACATTTCATTTAAAAAAAATGAATCATCACAATTGTAGAAAAACGCAGAAATTTTTAATTTTTTTTTTAATTTTCGCAAAATCAAACTTTTCAATCTATGAAACCTGCACCGTTCTCTTAAGCGTCCTTTATCGTATCTAAGGTCACAATTTAATAAAAAAGTGTGATTTTTAAGAAAAAAGGGTTTAAAGAAAATAAAAATTGCTTATGTTGACAAACAATTTTACGAAAACTAGTCGTGTTTTTGAAAAATTGAACTTGTCCCTTATTTGAGATCTGTATTTGTTGAACACATTTTCAATTTTGAAAAAATCAGGATTTTCAACCAACGTGAGACCTGTATCATTTTCTTAAACGTCGTCAACAACAAAATTTCATAAAAAATGGTATAGCCGTTTTTTGAAAAAGTATTGTTTACTAAAAATAGCCTATATTTTATTCGAAATAACGCGAAATATCCTCAAAATTTTCGAAAAATTGTACACGACATTATTTTAAAATATAGCTTTAAGGAATAGTTTATTAAGATAAAAAATCACTATCTTTAAAATTTTAGTTGTAGGAACACATCGAAAATAAATTGAATTTTTGCAATTTTCGAAAAATCAGAGTTTTCGACGTGTATGAGACATGCACCATTCTCTTAAACGTTCTTCAGACTATCCAACAACAAAAATTAACTAAAAACGATGGACTTTTTTTTAATTTTGAAAATGTCTCAGAGACGATGTAAAACACTCCCCAAATTTAAAATATTTATTTCAAAATGTAGGGCCCGCGACATCCGCCAGATCAAGCGGGGAATACCAACTTTGGAGAAAATTGGCTGAACGGTTACGCCGGTTGCGTTGTTGACGGATGACAGACGTTTTTCCATCAATCGACTTTTTGATAACAAGGACCTACAAAACGTGGATTCTGGCTACACTACGTGTTAGAGGATTCTTTTTTTGATTTTGCAACTGGATTTATCCACCTTTTCGTTACCTGTAAGAAGAGATTTTCTACGGAAATTTCGTCGTTTTTCGCACAGCATTACTCAATAGCGGTAGCGTGAAAGTAAAAGTATTGTTTCTGACTCTAGGTCGGAAACGTTCTATTCACTTGGAACTTTACAACTCTCTTCCATACCACATTAAACACGTAAGACAATTCACAAATTCAAGTGTCAAGTTTTTTCTGTTGCGTCTCTTCATTTCCTACGACTCTACAATGTTTTCCCCTGCCATGTATTTCTCTTAGCAGGGCATCGTTCCAGCCGCGCGGGTGCGTGCGTGCGCGGACACAAGGAGAATGATTGAATTAAATTGAATTGAATGCCTTATTTTACGTGGCGAGACTCAGGCCATTAGGCCTGCTCTTCCGTCTGACCACGCAAATTTCGCTACGCTCCTTTCACCAACTAGCGGAGAAAGGAGGTATTTCTTGGGCGAGAAACAGGCGATTTTCAATTTAGCTCAGAGGCGTCATTTAGGCTTGAGGATCTTTTACATGCAAGTAAATCTACAAACATGGGACAGCCGGCTTTACTTCCCCTCCGAAGGAAGGCGTATGAAGGATTTTTTCGCCCTTAAAAATCCACGGCTTCGGGTTTGAACCCGCCAACTTGGGTACAACAGTCCAGTACGCTAACCGTTACACCCGCCACCTGATGGTCTTCGCCATGATGGCCGATGGCTGACGCCGCCATGATCGTCTTCGACATGACTGATGATCAACAATGCTGCTCAGGCAATGATTTTGACCTGATCTTTTGCATTTGTTATTGAGGCCAAACATTTTTATTTTTAAGCCAAGGAGTATACGACTATTTTTGGTACATATATCTATTATAATTTGTAATGAATTGTAAGTACTTACACTGTATAATTCTAATTACGTGAAATCAAATATATTGTCATTTAAGTTAAGACGGAGACAAGAATAGCGCTAGAACTTTCTTACAAGATTCCGAAACTCTTGCATCACCACATGTGCTGTAGTATCATTAAGTTGGCGTTGCGTTAATTGATTTCACATCTGTGGCAGATCCAAGGACGACATACCCCCACTTCAAAGCGAACATTTTTGTAATTTTACTTAGTTTATTTAAAATAATTACCATATTTATCACATCACATACCAAGGACTATTCCCATTATTAATTTACTTAAAAAAAAAAAAAAAAACTTTACTTTTTCAAATATTTATGAGGGTCCGAACTCACCCCCCTTTCACCGCAAAAACATTTCTGGATCCACCCGTGTTCCACTTTAACAAGTTTTGTCCACGTTACTTGCCTATATACTGAAGAAGGGGAAATTATCCTTACGATAGACCTTGAAATTTATGCCACTTAATTTAAAAACAGATAAAATGCACCTAAAAACATAACTGAAGCAACAACCTTCTTTGTCGATGACACGAATGTCCTTTGCAAAAAAGAAGCAATAAATAGCACGATTTAAGGAGTTTCAAATTGGTTTTGTAATAACAAATTAATAGTTAACGAAGAAAAAACAGTTTAAATGCATTTTTTTTATTTCAAATCGGAAATCGCATACTCTATTGAAAATGAACAATATGCAATTAGCTGATATTCAGGTAACAAAATTCATAGGTCTCTCAATTCAGTCAAACCTCAAATGGAATGTACATATAACAGAATTACACTCTAAATCAAGTTCATTATGTTACGCATTAAGAATTCTTCCAAATTCTCTCAGGCTTCATGCAGCTCGTTGCGTGTATTTTGCAAATGTGCATTCCCGCCTGAGATGTGGCATAATATTCCGGGGAAGCGCATCATCTAGCACTCAGACCTTTAGATTCCAAAAGAAAAGTATTCGAATAATGGAAAAATTCCATCCGCGTGATCCTTGCAAGCCTCTCTTCATTGAGCTTGGTCTTACCATTGCCTTCCCTATTTATTTAAGAATATGTAATATTTGTCAAAAGTGACATACTTAACGGTGGGAACAAATTTTCACGCACTTCTGAAATTTATAATTACAACACACGTCGTAAAAATCGCGTTCATCAAGTGTCAGTATTAAAAGCTCACTACCCGAAATCCACATACAATACATGTACGTTCCACATACAATTCAACAATTGAAGTCGGTTCACAAATTTAAGTTAAAAGTAAAATCTTTTCTGCTGTAAAACTGTTTCTATTCAATTAGAGACTATACTGAATATCAAAAAAATGTTTATTAAAAAAACAGTGATTTATAATGAATTAGTTTACATTTGTATTGTATATTTTTTTTAGACTCTTAATATGTTTGTAACAAATAATGTACTTCAGCTTCCGGGGCAGACCCCCATCTCGATCAGGTTTTTGTCCAGTTTCCCTGATCCATTGAGTAAATGCTAAGATGGCTGCTTTTTTTGCTTCTGGAGGTAAATGTAGCTTCACTATGCACACCTTTTGTTAAACTCTTCTTTTGCTTGTAATGGTAGGAGTAGAGGTAAGGGTGAGTTACTATTTTGTTGGTAATGCAGAAAAATCAAATCTGCAGTTTGTTTACCGTTGCAAATAAGTTTTCTATAACTCAGGAACGAAAATATTTTTTTTCAAAAATTGCTAATCTCGCGCTTGTTTAAAATTTATTTTCATTTATTTATTTTAAACTTTTACTTTCAACTCTTTCAACTATTTCTAGTTAAAATGATGGGAAGGGATTCTGGAACTCAAGAAAACGTGTGCAGGTAATTTTCTTCCCCACACGTCACATACAGTTTTGACTGTTTGTTTTGACTATATAAATCTCAATCTAAACCATCTAATTTGCACGATTATTTTAATTTTGAAGGAAATAGTCTATACTTCGTCAACAGTTATTGGATGTCTGAAGCAAGCTTGAAATTAATTATTTTTGTAAAAATTAGTAACATTGTTGTGGAATTGTGACTGCAGGGGGGGCTGTTTATGTATTTAATGTTAAAAAAAAAGTTAAAAACTGTCACCTACTATGGGGAGGAGTGTAATGTTGTGAGCGCGAAGCAGTACTATGGCAACATGTGCAAAAATATAATGTATATACCTAAATAATATTAATTTTATTCGTCCATTAAATTCTAACGGCATTTTAATCATCTCAGCACCTTCTCCTGGCCCACGACTCTGGAAGAACTAATGAATTAATTAATCATGTCAAATAAATCAAATTGAACTAACGTTCTAATCTTTTCTAATGCCTACGCTTCGTCGCCTATCTCAGTCGAAGCCACCCTCCTTCTCCCGGTTCGTTCCTGAGCAGAGCTTGGCAGTACAGTTCCATGTGGCAGAGGAGTGCAACGCTCGTTGTAGATCTGTCTCATAACAGACGTTTTAACTAGTAGCTTACAGAAAGTCTTTGGCCTACGAATGAAATGCTGGCTGAAAGTGTTTGGCCTACGAATTAGGTGACGATAGGAGTCGAGTCCGGCGTTTTGAAATGAGTACGCCAAACACTTATACGAGTTGCGTACATTATATTTAGCTCGAATTCATGAGGACTTATACAATCACGTAATCCTGTTATCATTCTCAATATGTGAGACGGCAGTCATGTTGATTTGTCGCCCAGTTTTGTTTCTCCCTTTTCTCTATTGCTTTGTTTATATAGATCGTGATTTCTTTGTTATACGCGTACGGCAAATATCAGTAAAAGTACAGCAGAGTCGGGGTAATTCGAGGTGGACGGGACAGGGCCTAGCTCGAATGAATGAAAACTCGAATTATCGAAAATGATTAATTTATTAAAATAGAAATATAAGCACAATTTTTAAAACTCAAAGTATCTATATTTCAATAAAAATGTACTTGCACAATACTTTTACATTAATTGCTGAAGATAAGTTAATTACATCTTAAAGTAATTGTCAGTTTTTAGTGTTTATGTATATTGTTTCTTTTACGTGCAGCAATAGCACGCCATCTTCTGGACATCACAGTGTCAGCTGTGATTTCCCTCAGGTTGTTGTACTAACTGCACAACTAAACTAATCGTTATTTGACCGATTGGGTGGAACGACAATGCTTCGAACGTGCCAATCAACAATAAGAAAGATGTAGTATTTTTTCATGTTTTGGTAATTTTTTCGGGAATACATTTATTTATCGTTATTTGTTTATTTTAATTAATTTTTGGTAAGACGGATTATAGAGACTACTGTAATAGTTTCGATGCATAATTGTTGAAAAATATAAACACGTCAGGAAAGACAGCTATTCGGCGCGCTTCTGGCGTGAATTCTGGAATTCTCTTTCTGGCGTTCTGCATTTGTCGGTTTTGCGATTACCTAACAGATAATGTCTCATGGGCGCATGTACTTATCCCCAGGGTTGAGTTCCTACAAATCTACCGGTTTCTTCCCTGAGACGTACTGTACTTGAGTGGTTTGCCATTGTTGTGTCCAAGAGCGGTAGCGCCTTCTGACATATGAATTTGTCCTAGTTCCTGATTCAATATCTACGTCTACCTGCCCGCCAATTGAATCTCTCACAGGTTGCTGAGCTGTCCAGAAACTAATTTTGTCAAAAGCATCCAAACGGCAATGTAGGGATCTTTAATCACAGGCATGCATCGTCCTTAATTTTGACACCCAAAAAATCTGCTGTCCCCGAGACCACCAGAGACATCAAATTAAACTGTGGATGATAATAGCATAGTTTGCTTTAAAATCGCTGATAGTGACAATGGCACACACTTTTTTGAGCTTTGTAATCTCTCCCCCATCTCCTTTCCCAATACAGTTGAACTATAAATAAAATATAGAAATTTCGCTTCTGTATAATAGTACCCATTTGCTTCTATAAACGAGCTACAGGTTGTTCAAAAGAAAATAATAGATCGCAAGTTGATTTAAGACAGTTAAAGAAAATGTCTTTAATCATCTTGGAATCTATTACATTTATTTAAAAAACAGTTTATAAAATAAATTCAATTATGAGCTATAGATTGTATTTGGTAATACTGCCATCCAAATACCCAACCCCCTCTCCTTTTACATCTGTGAAAATGAGAGATCCAGAAAACGTGCGCGGATTGTACTTGTTTTCCTCAAGATTTTGAGTGAAAAATGATGAAATTTGCTGTTAATCAGAAAAAGTTATACATGTTATAGTGAATTCCTGGTTCTATTATTTCTTAAGAGAGTATGGATATTATTCCAAAGAATCTGCAAGAGTTAGGAACCGCTTTAATAGGGGCCACCTCAAAGTAGGGGAAAGAAGGGGAAGGGATCGGTTCTGGCAACTCCAGTTTGACGAATTCGCAGTAGACTTTTCGCTGTTGTTCGTGTCAGTGGCCAGTAATCAGTGGCGATGTCTCTTCGATTCAGTATCAACTGCGAAAACGACTCTTCGGGTAATGAGGCGGACTGCGAGTCTGATTTCGATCATGAGTGCATGTCTTCACAGAGGGTCCCATCACGTCGCTGCAGTATTGGCAAAGCGATAAACAAGTTTCGCTCCGTAGCCAAGGAAGAAAATGGATTCAATGCGGATTCTTGTACATCAGGAGCGAACGTGAGTGGTAAGAAGACCGTACACAAAATGGTGGCCACATTAATTGAATCGGCAAGAAGCACAAAATTGCCAAGCACAAGTGAAGAGGAGGCTATGAGCAAAATGGGGGCCAGATTATTTACGGCATCAGTTGCTTGTAAGAAACTGTCCGTCTCGAACGATAATTACTCGGACAGTTCGTGCTATTCTTCTTGTTATGAATGTACAAATGAGTCTAGTGTCACCGCGCATTCAGAAACTGAAATAGATTCCGAATCTGAGGGGCAACTGACACCGGAAGCCTTTTACAGTTTGGAGGCCTTGAATTCAGAGTTTGTTGTAAAACTGCAGTCCATAACTCCTGAAAATGAAACATCTGCTGCATCCCTGATGGATATGGACGGGGAAATGGCTGAATTCATGTGCTGATACAAGAGAATAAACATCTTTTTTAACCAAAAAATCTTGGCATGTTTCCTTAAATTCAATGTGTGAAGAAGCGCCTGTAAAGAAAGTTAAATAAGTTTTTGTTTCCAGATATCTGAAAACTTACTAGGGTATGGAATTGATAATCCGAGCTTATTGTAGTCAAATTTAAATTGTTCACATCACCACCGTGAATAATCTTATTTTATTGTCAGATTGGGGACAATAAAAATGTGCAACGCCACTGCTGAAATAAAACGCTTTAAAAACCGATCAACTAAATATGTGTTTGTACTACGGAAACGTTTGTGAATGAACTGTTTCAAAATAATCGAAAATATAGGCGTACTAGATATTTATCAATAAATGTTTTTCAAAGGAGTGCTTTTTTCTAATGTGTTACTTAATATGCATTTTAATTTAACTATATGGAGTTGTTAATTTAATTAAAGCACTATAAAGATATTTTAAATTTCCAACATTCATACTCTTCCATTTCACTTCTCTTTATAGGTTTTGTAACATAACTTTTGGAAAATGCATGTTAAGTTTCAGGTAATTATTCTTATAGTTAGATTACACTTAGAAAGTATTATCACTTAAAAGTTTATTTGCCGTAGGCTGGCCCTCTGGAGATGTTATTTCTGTTTGTTAAGCTTTAGAATAATCATTTTACTTGAACATTGTTATTATTAAAATGGAAAAAAATAAAATATATATTGCATTCGAAAATTGTTCCTTTGTTTCTTTTGCAAGTTCTTTCCTTTTCTAATATTGTAAAGGTCTTAGTGCAGTGTATAACATGTGATTGGTCTTGAGCTGATATATTGTAGCATTATTTAATCATGGTTACAATGTGTCATGTTTCTGTAGATTCTAATTTAAATTTCTTGCATTATATAATACTGTGATGGTGTGTTTAAAACTTAAAATTTTTTATGAAGAAATTAAAAAGAATCGATCTTAATTTTAAATGGCAAACTATGATATAATAAGATATGCTTTCTTTATTTAATAATATGGAAATGTGTTTAATATATACAAATAAGAAATAAAGTTTCAAATGTTTTATATTATATTTTTGATAAGTTGTGCTCCTGACCAGACAGCATAAGAATTTTGGATATTCTGTAGTGTCATTTAAGAAATACTCTTAAAGAAGCATAAGTTTATTTTTTGAAAGAAAGTTTGTTAATAATGAATAATTATATAGAATGCATTGCAGAATGTCTAATTTGTAAATTTTTGAAAATTATATATTAAACTATGATGATCCCTTTTACTAATTAATTTGCAATTCTGTAGAATTTTGTATATGTAGTTTGTTTTATGGGAAAAATTTATCTCTTGTATCATATCTCACAAAGTCCTGAGCCTAATTTATAAAGGAAATGATTGCTATAGAATTATGAAGATGTGGACTGTAGTGTGCATTGAACAGGTGAATTATTTGCCTTCATTTTACCTGTAGGTGTGTTCAACAGTTCAATTTTCTTAATCATTATCAAAGATCTCTTAATATTGAGGTTTATATTTTTTATTAAAATATTTGAGCAGTGATTTGTCATGTTTGACTAGTAATGCTCTAGTTGTAAAAGAGGAATATTACTATACTTGCAAATACATATTCTGCTTTATTTAATTTTTTTCTTCCTTCTCCACAGGTGGTGGTGATTGGAATTGCTTGAAGATAAGAACTGATGGCAACATGTAATGAAAATAGTGAATTTCCAAGAAATAATGCAATTGCAATTACAAAATGTTTCAATATTTGTTAATTTATTGTAGTTGAATATTTATGAAAATACTGATGTCTTGTAGAAATTGTCAATACTTATATCTTGGAAATTAAATTTGTATTATTCTTGCCAGAATTCTAATTTATATAAATTTTCCATAATTCTACATATCTTCCAATTGAAGTCGTCATTAAGGAAAGGATATCCAAGTTGATTAATGCCAAACAAGGAAAATCCACTTGGATAGAATTCTTAGATCCTGCCAGCAACAGAAAACTGCCTTGCAACTTAGGAAAGCCCACTCTGTTTTATTACATACTAGAGTATTCAGGTACTTTTAAGGCTTTTAGAGTAATTAGCTGATACATTGCTAAGTTTTGAAAATGGAACTGATATGAATGAGAATTGGTAATTGAGAATTCAATTAGGATAGGTTCTATAAGTGCTTGGTATTACATGACTGCTCTTGCCATATTGTTGCACTATTACCAAAACCATGTGATTCTTTCTAATGCAGTATTATTTATTTCTCATTCAAATACCTTTAGATATAATTTGCCATTATTCTAAAGTTATTTCCCACGGTGTGAAGGTATGTAATACTAGGTATGAACGTAATAGAAGGAATAACAATATGTAATACAAGGTAGTAACTCAAAATAACAAAATATTTTAAAACTTTAATAATTCATTAATATTTCAATATAAAATCTAGAAATTAAAGTAAATGATTACATTAATTACCTTAATTGAAAATGAAAATTGCCTTACATTTAATATCACCGGAAACGGCGAACGCAAAAGAAAAGCCGTCTGGCTCGAGCGCATCAGAGATTATGAAGTCGCTGATTCGATCCTTGCAAGGTGTCGGAAATTTGCATGAGTTTAATAGTTAAATGAGTTGTGACGCATGCAGAAATCAAATTCGTAGCCCAACTGCTCTGATTAGTGGTTTCCGTGGTTACTTCTAGGCGAATGCCGGAGCAGTATTCAGCAACATAAAAGAACGTGCGTAGAATACACTTCTCGCCATTGTACGTCACACAATTTTTAACGTTTTTTTTGACGTTAAATAATTATTTTAAAAAATATGGGCCGTGGACTGCGGGTGATTCATTCATTCATATCCGTTCCTTATTCCATTGATCATTTATCCCCCTCAAACCGGAGAGGGAGGTATGGGGTAGGAATGAACTGGTCCTGCAACATTCCCGTTGAGCCGTAGCAACCCTGGCATCACGATGGCCTTCCCGCCACCCCTCTGCAGGAGAGATACCTAATCACCACAATCTTGTATTGGCTGATACCACCAAAGCTGTAATTTCCTTGTTTCCATCTTTATTCGAAACACTAAACGATGTCGCAGAATCTAGTTTGCTCGTGAGTCTGGGAAAATGTCAATCAAAAATTACGCCAGAGAAGGCTCAATACCATCAGGGACACTCACTGGTGGTCGAAATCTTTGATTAAAATATTTAGTGCCCACGTGAATCCGAAATCTGCGTTTCAGGTCGTGTGCAAGTGCGGCAGTGCCTTGCTGCGCTAGTGTGCGCACCACCGCGCACCACTCGCGAGCCAACGCCTTGCCAAGACGTGCTTGCGAGGCCGCCTTATCTTTCGTACGGCCCCGCCCACGAACTTGTGTCCAGTGGTTACAATTTTTCTGTCCTTGTTTCTTTGCAAATAAATGATTTGTCAAAGTTGATGTTGTGTTTTCCTTATGGAGATCATAACATGTCGAAATAATTGACACGTTAAATTCAATTGAAAACGATAGTAAATTCAATTCTGATAAACGGGTAAAGACTATGTAACTCTTTTTTAATTCTTTTTTAGTTATGTTAACGGCACATACTTTGATTCGAGTTCTCAATTGAACAACAACACTGTCCCATTATCTTAAAAAAATGGATTTCGTATTTTGCAAAACTCAAATTCAAAATTTAGAGGTCGAAATTTAATCAAGAAATTAGGTGCAGTTTAAAATACATGTTTAAAATAATTAAAAATTGCCTATTGTAACGTATTAGCCAGCGTGCCTCATGGCATCTATTTGGGAACGCTTGGTAGAGGATTAGCCTCGCCACAGGAAGAAGGGTTTTTCCGTAAAGGGAAGAACGCGGAAACGGGAGACACAAGGCTTTGGGAGTATCCGGCCTATAGAAACTTTTCACTGTTATAACAAGCGAGGGGGTGGCGTGACGTAGTAGGTCACGTGGGCCTCGCCTATATAACAGAGTGTACAGAGCCAGTGGGTGGGTTCTGGAGACAGTGGGAGAACCTCGTGCGTGTGCACAAAACTTGGCGCCACGACGGTGCATATGCGAGCCAGGCTCGCGAGGCTCGAGTCACTAGTTGACGAAGCCTGCGGACTTTAGGTCCTTGGGTGACTGCGGTCACGGGGGAGCGATGCTGTGTGCGTGCTCCGAGGTGAAGAGTGGTTGAGTACCACGATTCACGCCGATTCTCAATCGGATAAGATCGCTCCTGCGATCGAGGCAAACCAGCCGTTGGTGCGCCAGAACGGACTTTGTGTCCCAGCGTGACATCCGGTCACGGAAGCTAGGCTTTGTGCGCGCTTCAAAAGTAGGAGTGGCGAATGCCACAATCAAAACCATCTTCAATCGGGTTTGGATCGCTCCCGCGATCAGGGGATAGTAGGTCTATCAGAGCTAGGGTGTAAGTAAATTATTAAGTGTATATATTTGTTTTGTTTTCTTTGTTAATAAATATATTTGTTATATGAAAGCTCTGTGTCTGTGGTCGCTGTGAGTATCCATGACGTCACACTATATTTCACGCAAAATTACTTGAAAACTACTCAAATTTTCGAAAATTTGTGCATGACCTTATTTCAAAATATGTTTTTAAAGAACAGATTCCATGAAGGGAAAAAATGTATGTTCCGTATTTTAATTGTAGGAAGACGCTGTAGGAAGAACTGTTCAAAAAATCAGGGATTTCAACGAAAATAAGACCTTCACCATTCTCTTAAGCGTTCTTTGTGTTCATTTTGAGAAAAAATAAAAAAATAATGTTATTTAAAATTAAAATAAGTACTGAACACAATTAGACATATTTTTTCTGACCGTTCAGTCGTGTCAGATTTACTGTCAAGCTGAAAATACTGGACAACTTGTGAGTCTTTGCCTTGGTTTCCATCGTGAAACTCGAGCGGCAGAGTTCTGCGCGAAGGCATGGGAGCCTCCGGCAAAACCCAGAGGGGAGCGAAGACTCCCGAAGGCCGGCGGACTTCCGCGAAACTGGAGCTGCAGCGGAAAAAATGCGTCTGACTGCGTTACAAAATCGGCGGCGTATTAAACACTGCCAAACCGCTGTCGCGACGCTCACCTGCCGTGCAGGTCTGAACGTGCACATAAGACAACACGTGACGCAAACTTCCGCTGCGGCCATTCCGCGTAGGGTGTGGATTTTCCACGCCGGTCTGTGGGAGTCTTAAAATTTAAACGTGTTTATCTCGAAAACGCCAATATCGCACCCCCATAAACCGTTTTAATGAACGTTTTAGCTACAAAACGCTATATACATAAGTCATGATATTAAGGAAAGAAATTTCAGGCACTATCATTTATCGTATGTGACTTTCTAAAGCACAAGGTATTAGTTCTCATTGCAAATATGAAAAACATAATTCGAGCATTCCCGGAATTTGTTAATTTCCGAAAAGCTTGGTTCATGTTCAGTGTTCAATGTTACGCAGCTGCATACCTTGATTATAATATACAACAAAAGTGAATTTTAGTAGATTTAATAGATTAAATGAATAGTACACACGAAACACTTATGCTATTAAAGTTACCAAGTTCGCGACAAGTGATGTGTGCCTCATTCGACAGCTTCGCCGAAAAAGGAAAGAGACGGCGTTACGTCGAGTCCCATTGGCAGCCGCCGCGCTGGTGTCCGCTGTGACGTAATAGCGTTTGAATTTCTGAATTTCGCGCCCGGAACTAACATTTAAACTACATTTTCTTGAAGTCCTTTGTTTTCGAATAATATGGATCTGCCTTCATGAATGTCAATATAGAATCTGGGCTATGTTTTTTTTTCTTCTTTTTTTTCGTATTGGATGCTTTTGGACACATTTTTCGTTACCAAGTAATAAGGGTTTCTACGTTGAAAATTGGTCGTTTTTCTCTCTTTTAGCATTATAATGCTTTCTCTTTACTGCGTAAGTAGTAGCGTGAAAATGGTCCTTCATAAATTACGTAACGCCAAATACGTGTGGAGGGGTTTGAGGCTGCATAATGCATGGGCAATTGGGGCATTAGCTTGGTGTTATGTAATACTTTTTTTGGAACATTTGCTGAAGTAATTTTTTTTTTCAGTTTTCAGATGGAAGGTCTCAGCAAATATCTCGTGTTTTTCATTAACAACAGTGCTAAAATTCAAGGAAACTGAGAGAAGTTAAGTATACTGCTGACGAATGCTTTGAATTTTCCTCTTTTTATTGGGAACTGTAATTAAATCTCTTGCAGCTTGTTTTGTTGCAAAAATAATTGTAAACATTAATAACCATTTGTTTCCCTCTTTATGGAACACTACCTCGCTTGCACTTCCTGGAGGTAGATCACATATTTTAAATTAATTAAATTTAAAGAAATAGAAATTAAATTTAAAACATTGTAAATTAATAAATCTGCAACAACCTAAATACCAAAATAAAGAAAAGTAAACGAAATTACATTTAACTTTCACGTGATTAAAACCCTAAATCTTAAAAAAAAACATAACGAATTACAAACGAACACAGGTAAACAACAGGAACGCGGGGTAAACATCAGAAACACAGGTAAACAAGAGATGGAGCACATGTCAGCGTGGCTGTGGCTGATACCACAGTCGAGCTCTCCCTTCCTACAAATGTTAATAAAATGAAGAGATAATCACCACAATTCGTTGCAAATATATTATATGTTCGAGATATAAATATACCAATATAATTTTTCTTCTGAGAAATTATGTTAGTGAGGATTTAAATCAGTTTGAAATCTGAAATCTAGGAGAAGGGGGGATGTTTCTTTGCCGGAAAAGTCCGTAATGCTCAATACTACAAACTAAATTTCGGACGAACAATACCCATAAACAATTTTGCATACGTAGTCATATTTGGTTTTACAAATTTGAAGAATGACTATATCAAATAATTAGATATTAATGAGTGTTCGGGTGTTTTCTTCGCCTAAAATGTTTACTCACCTAATGATTGTTTCGATAGGAGCATGGATAAGACAACAGAGATAAGTGTGTTTATTTTAAGTTTAATGTAATAAAACGAACATTTATATTTTTGCACACTATTTGGAAAATGAACAAACATAGTAATTTAAAAACGCTGTAGAACGCTTGGTATGGGGTTTCGAAAAATATGTTTTATACAAAAGTTGTAGGAAGTTTTATTTTATTTAAAATTGAATTGAATCAGTTTTACACGACTTAAAGTTGAAGAGTTATAGGGAAAAAACCAAAAATGTAATAGTATACAGTTTCATTCTGACATTTTATTCGATTTTATATCCACATGGCAATGAAATGATGTGCTCTATTCAATATCTTTTAACATATGGTGTAAGTGCAATATTATTGTATATGGTGGAACTAGTGAGATCAGTGGATTGTTTGAAGAGGGTTCGCTATAATAGCTGCAAGCTCTACGAAAGTACCACTTACCACGATACCTTTTCGACAGACCAGTATGTTTGAGAGCGAAGATACACGCTGCGGGATACTGAAATAGAAACAAATATTACTCTAGGGAAATTATTATCATTCACGCTAATTCAAAAAGGCACTACCTGAATTAAGAAACATAGTTGAACTGAATAGACTTTTACATAGTAAATTAATTGCCAAAGAATGAACTCTCTTACAAAATAAGTATTTAAATAGTTTCAGAAAACACCGTAGGTATTTTTTAGGATTGAAATCACCCCAAAATAAATTATATTTGATATGGCATTGCCAAACGAAATTTAGAGTAGTACGCATTGAACATATAGCCCAGTCAAAAGCTGAAAGAGAAACAATAGAACAAGAATAAATCTAAAATCTAAATCAAACAATATTGATGGCATAGTGAGTATGCGCTCAACTGCGTGATAAACACACGCGCATCAGATGAGGGATGAGGTCACGGAATTCATGACCCTGGAGACACGCCGACGAGCCCCTCAGCGTGGGCCGGTCGAGGCGGCGAGGAGAATCTCTGTGAAGTGAAGAACTAACGTAATTCTTCCAAATAAGTTGAATGGCAAGAGAAACACTAATTTTTGCGGTGCACAACATGAGTGAGGTTCGCCATCAGCGGTTTATGTCACTGTGCAGATCAGGATATGTAAGGTACGCGCATACTGGTGCGGAATAGTCACATGATATCACAGTAAAGCGTATCTAGCATGGGTGTTTGCTGTTTCTAAGTTGGAACGACAGTTGTGACATTGCGTAACATATAAAAGGATAAATTGATAAACAGTCAATCTCCGATCATTTAACAAAGAACTGTTGTGAATGCCTTGAAGTTGAACCGATGCCTTTCACACGCATTTTTATTGTTAATTAGCACAGGCACTGTTTATGAGTTCGAGTGATGATCACGACATGATGCATCACACGTAAATGCTATTGGCATAGTCAATTTTACAGTTAATTAACAAAGAACAAGCTGTATGTGCACGGTACATTGTGCAAAAGCTTAAAATAGGCCTTACGCACTTTACACGTTCCTGCGGTAATTGGCACGATTTATAACTCAACAAGAGAGAATGGTGAGAGCGTAGGTTTCCGCGGCCGGAGTCAGTGTTTACTAGGCTGTCCGGGTGACGCCGCGTCCATGGCGAAGGTGCCGACGTTTTGGTCGCCATTCTGCGACCTTGCTCAGTGCATTACGCCCTGAGGAAGGTCGTAGAAATGTCGGCACCTTCGCCATGGACGCGGCGTCTACCGGACAGCTTAGTAAATAAGTATAATAAATAGCTACACGCCTTCGACTGGCGACTGGCTCGTTGGTGTCTGGGCGAAGTTCATTACAGCTATGGGGTGAGGATGGAAAGATTCGCGCAGTTGGACTGGCATAGCCAGCGAGGATTGCTTCAGATTGTTGTAATTAAAAGTGCTTTGAGCTATGTTAAATTATATCTTAAATATAAATGTATCTTGCGTCTTAAGCATGATTAAACCATAAAATACGGAATGCATTACAATTGGCATTATAATTGTACAATACTCAATTGCTATCATATTGCAAGACGTGCACGTTAGAGCTTAAATAATGTGTTTATAAAATAATACATTAAATGTTTAAGCTTGTTCCGACAGTATGTAATTTATATTATATTGATGTACACGTATTTTACATCTTTATTTCATTGTATAAGACATGTTTATATATTGTAACCACCGACTCACCCGATTACCTGATTTCCTTCGGCGATTCAGCATTGCCCGGCTGCTTCGTCGGTAGACTCCCTAGAGGGAAGCATGCGTGATTGCCTAACTACTGGAGAGAAAGACTTAGGCATTTTCTTAATACTACTTTAATCACTCTTGAATTCGGTGGGGGTGAAGCCCAGTGACATAAACCAACTTGCAATTAACTTATAACTAATTTTAACTTAGAAAAGGCCGGCATGGCCAGAGTTCATCTTATTCTCCCTCCCGGGCGGTCGTGACTCAGCTTGCAGGTGCGACGTTCGGGCATCCCAGCGCCCGGCAGGTCTGGCGGCGGGCAGCTACGGTCGTTGCTTGCCTCGGGTCCCTTTGTGGCGGCCCCTCGGCGGTCACGGCGGCGACCCTCAGTCCCGGATTAGGCCAGCGGCGTGCGTCGACCGGTCGGCACCTCAGCGTTGCTCAGCGCGGGCGGCCGCGGGGCCGCGCCCGGGCGATGACGGGTCGCTTCGTGATATTCTTTCACGCCCCGGCTCGTACTCACATGGCCCTTTCAGTCAGGCACGCACTCGTGGTGTCCCATCGTTTGGCTTCCGTCACACGAGTCGGGATGTGTGCGAGGTGGCGTGGCATTCTGGGCGACCAGGCACGGAAATAAGTGGCCTCGCTACAGCCTCAAAAACAACTGTTCTCCCCGCTGGCTCAAAAACAAGTGGCCTCCTCGCTACCTCCGACACAAGTGATCCCCCTGCCGCCTCCGAAACAAGTGATCGATTCTCTCTTCGGCGGTCCCTCAGGAAGAGCTCGCGTGTCACGTGATTCCTCCCCCGCATCGAATATTTCAATTGGTTGTCGCGCCATCCGTGAATCCTCCGCCTATCACGGCGCCAGCGGCAAAGCTGCGCCCCCGGCAACTTTCCCCGAAGTAACTTCCATTACGCAAATTCTAAGAACTAGGTGCGGGTAATTCAGTTGCTCGGTTTGGGAGTGCGGGTGTCGTATTTCCCCGTACGTCACAAGGCGCGTCCGGCTTGGGTCGCGCTGAACAAAGGAGGCACATTCCCCCTTTGTCTTACTGTTTCTACAATATCTTACTTCACAGTGCCAACAACACTTATTTGTCCCTTGAATGGTTGTACTGAAGTACTCTGCGAGAAGTGTTGCAATGTTTCGAGTCGTTCTTCAGCCAGGTTCAGTTAAAACGACCTCCCGATACCTTTTTATACCAATCCAGGAATTGATTCCAGCTAAATCGATGTTATAAAACACTTGGACAGTTCAGTCAAATTGGTCAAATGATCAAATGGTCACTTGGTCAAACATGTATGCAGATTTGACAGAGCTCGTGTCAATTGTCGTCTCAATCACATTTAAAACTAACGGCCATCTTGAATGCTAGAAACCGTTGAAAATAAACTAGTGTCCACCAGTGCGGGCATTTCAGAGAAACCGCCGACGGCGCCACGGGCCATATGGTAGCGCTAACAGCCGCCAGAGGAAAGCAGTAGTGTGCCCAGTCGCTGCGCTCGAAGAAACCCCTTTGCGGGAGGGTGGATAGAGCTTCTACCCTTCCCCGACGGAGGGAGCCACCGTTTAAGGAGTCGTCCAGCGAAGACGGCCCCTCTCTCCAATTCCGACTGTGTAGTAGCGAACTTGATACTAGAAAATTATATTGTAAACGTGCTCGAAATTGGACTATTTTCTGGAACTCGGTTATTGTGTTTTGTACGAAAACCTGACGTGATTTTGTTTTCTCCTGGCTTTTGTGACCTCTGGCATAGTATTTTTTTTGTTTTTAGAAAAAAAATGAAATTGTTGTTCTAGCTTACGAGCTAATTCCAGAGGTAACTTAAATTCCCCCCACTCATCAATAAAATGCTCTTTGAT